>OZ017739.1:200540138-200587638 GCA_963969285.1 Odontomyia ornata
GTCATTCAGCCACCAATACCTAGATTGCTCCATCTCAGCTCGACCAGCCTCAACGAATCTAGCAAATGAGTATCTCCATTGGAATTGTTGGTCTCGTGAACTCAGATTCGGAGGATATTTTATCTTCTTATCGGTGGCCCGTCGGTATATGTGATATATGATTGGGAGGCCGTCAGAATCAAAAACATATCGATTCATGTCCAAATATACGAATGCTTCTGGAGGAACGAAGCCAGTAGCGAGGCAAGTCACAATATACCCGTCTGTAGGGTGGAACGGCTGTGAAATCCAAGGGTTTTCACTCACAGTTACAGATCTTGCGATATGATTCCGAAGAAGTTTCAATATGAAGATATCGACTCTTGTCACTTGAGCGGTTTGATAAATTTTTCTATTCGATATATAGTGCTTCCAATCCGTCTCAGGCTTTCTGTACAAACCAGTACATGCACGAAGACATTTCCTTTCGAAAACTCTTAATCTTTCCATTGTGCTAGCACTCTGGTTGTACCAGATCTGGCACCCGTATGTCAAAACTGGCCTAACCAGGGTCTTGTAACAAATAACTTTGACTTTTTGATCAATGTATCTGGAATGAAAGAGTCGCCGAAGGGCCATGACTACTTTTAGTGCTTTACTGAGCATGATTTTGACATGTTCAGTATAGTACAGATACTGATCGAGATGAACACCGAGGTATCGAAAACAGGATTTATGTGGAACCCGTTCTGAACTACCCTCACCAGCCATAATGTGGAAATCTTTCCAATAACGTTTCAGGTCTTGACTGGCCCCCTGCAGTGTTGTTCAAAACAAAATTGTTTCGCACTTCTGCGCATTGATTTGCATTCGCCAATTGTCGGTGTAGAGCTGCACATCATTAAACATTTTTTGAAGATTGCTCTGAACTTTTGTAGCTTTTCGGTCTGCCGTATAGATGATCAGATCATCAGCAAACGCTACCAATGATCGCGTTGGTAAGACATTAAAATCAAAGCTGTTCAATAGCTTGCGAATGAATATTGAGAAAAGCAGGGCGCAGTAACTGTTCCCTGCTGTAGACCATTCAAGACCTTGAATTCGCGCATTGTTGTCAGATTTCCATCAGTTATAACAAATGATGCGACAAGGTGTCTGGGGAACCTGTCCTGAAGAAGTTTGAAAACTAGTCCATCTAACCACACCGTATCGAAGGCTTTCTGCATATCAATGAGACATGCTCCAACACATTCTTTGTTGTTTAGTTTCCAACAGATGTCTGAGGTTACTTTCGTTATTGCATGTATGGTCGAATGCCTGGCACGAAAACCAAATTGGCAATTCGGCATCAACTCATATTTCTCAATGTGGGCGTTTAATGCTCTGTTGAGTATCACTTCAAACACCTTGCTGATGTTAGGCAGTAAGCTGATTGGGCGATAGCTTTTAGGCCATGAAGATTCTTTTCCTTTCTTCAAGTTCGGAAATACCTTAGCCTTTTTCCACTCATTTGGGAAATATGAATTGTTCAACATGTTGTTGAACAATATGCAATAATTCCTAATAGCAACCTCAGGCAAATGTCGGAGAACTATATTTGGAGTACCGTCAGTACCACATGATTTTTCGTTGTTTATTCTGCGAAATATGAAACACAAGTCTTCATAGCTGACAAAATAATCAATAAGATTCAAGCTCGGTATGAGGTCAGATGTTAATGTTTCATCGAAATGAAGAATTGATTGGCCGTTCAGACTTGATTTGAAGTCGGAAAATTTTGCTTCAACGACCTCTGAAAATATTTCATTCCTTCTCTCTGGGTTTGGCAGATGAGCCAATTCAAAATGTGTTCCAATCAGGGCAAGTTTCTGCAATCCATCACATATAATCCTGTTTCCATTTCTATCCGGAGTCGTACTATCAATTTCGATACCAGCTCTATCGAGAAGATTTATCTCATCACGAGTGACTTCAAGATTCGATACCTTCACTCGAGACTTCCTGTGGAATAAGCTATTCACTTTCGCGAAAACGCCATCTGGGTCCTGTGGGCTAATACCCCTCAGTTTTTCCGCCCATTGATTGCTGACCTCACTCCTGAAGTATGAACGGATTAAGTTCCGGACATTCTTCAGGTGTAATTTCAACAAAGCCAACGAGGGATGGTTGTAGTCCGAAAATCGACGATAAATATTGTTGACGCGGGTGAGAAGAAGGCTTTTCAATCTTTTCAACGTTGCGATGGTTGGTGTTTCATATCCTTCTATATTGTTTCGATGTTTAATCTTGGGAACAATTTTCTCAATCGTTTCCAACATCAGCTGCCCTAACTTTGACAAATAGAGATCTATTTCATCGTCAGTTAGATTTCTGTTATTAGGAACCATTGAGCGAGTTGCCATCATCAGAAGAGGGACATTGCTTCTGGTACTCCCGATTAAACTTCTTTTGAAACTTTCCCCAGTCTGTTTTTTTGAAATTCAACCGATGGTTTTCATGTTGAACTGGAATGAGGAAGAAATCATCCCTTTGATGATTGATTTCCGTTACGATTGCGTTATGGTCGCTATCGTAAGGAAGCACCTGCAGGACTATTAAAGCTGAATTCAAGTCTTGCGTCAGCAATGCAGAGGTCCAAATATGAATTTGTCCTAGGGTATGTTGGGAACTCCGACCCATATAGGTTGCACCTGTATTCAATTTGGTTCTCTGTTATCCATGATTTCAGGAATACACCTCTTGGATTATTGGTGGCGTTTAGCCATGATGTATGCTTGGCATTCAGGTCACCGGCAAAAATATAATAACTATGCAGCCTGTTCAATTCGAGTATTTCAAACAAGGAATTGAGTTCCTCCTTGAACTTGAGAACATTTTGACCAGTTGCATAGGCAGAGATAACGAAGAGGTTATCCCCACCTGGCAGTGAAATTTTGATGACGGACACTTCAAGAAAATCAAGGTTTTTGAATTCGACTTTTTCAATATTTTGGAAACAATAGGGTCTTCTAACCAATATCCTGGTGCCACCTCCCCCATCACCTATTACCCTATCGTTTCTTACGAATGCAAAATCTTTGAATTCCATGGAATGCCATGAAATGAGGTGGGTTTCAGTGAGAAGTATGATGTCAGGCTTTTGCTTAACAGCAAGTTCAAGGAGATAATCACGTCGATGTATAGCAACGATAGAGTTGACGTTGATTGATATGAGGCGAAGCCTATCCATGGGAATATGACTGGATGACAAGTTATTATTAGGTATTTGAAAGACCTAAACGCTGAAAAGCAAAGTTAATTTTTGAATCTTGTTTGTCGATTCTCTCCGATAAAGAATTAAGTTGCTGGTAAATTTTGAAAAGCAGCTCATTATTGCCACTTACATTATTTCCAGCATTTTCTGCTGGTCCTCTAGCGGCGAGTGCAAATGATACTCCGGGCTTGACGAAGTTGGAAGGTATGATATTACGGTGTACTTGTGTTTGCTTTGGAGCAAATTTAACTTTTGCATCTTGATATCGGGAGCATCCTCGATATGATGCTGGGTGACCAAAAACACCGCAGTTAACGCAGTATAATTTTTCTTTAGGCTCCGTCTGAGCCAATTTGCACTCACCGGGAGCATGAACGTCTTTGCATTTAACGTAACGATAGTGCATGGCACAATTGGCAGCCGAATGTCCAAATCTTTGACACCAGTAACACTGGTTGACTTCTCTTTTCTGGAGGCGTTCCCACCTCACCACTCTGAAATTCAAGTACCTTATTTGTTGAAGGGCACTTGGACTGCTCTTATTTGCAATTTGAACCAGGTAAAGTGGTAAATTCTTCCTTTCCACGGTCGACCTTCTTGTCGCAAAGGCTTTGACTGAAACAAAGTCAATATCTGGTGCAGCCTCCTTGAGCACCTGAAGAACAAGAAAGTCTGATTTTTTTTCACTTTTTGGGGTATAGGTGAAGTGTGGAACCTCCCCAGAAATCAGCGCATCTTTGGCTGACTTGAAATCAACCAGTGATTTCGTCCTTATAGTTAACTTTTCGGCATTAACTTTTTTGATTTCGAAATTGGCCAGTTTATTTTCGGCTGCCAATAGCCGAACCATATCTTTCCCGGTTTGTCCGAACCCGTTGATTGGCGGAACTATTTCTGTCTTGTTGGAAGCTTTTTTAGAGGAACCAGCAGAACTGCGGGCTGGTTTTTCTCCTTATTTTTGTTCTTTAAATTTGAACAAAATTAACGTCATTATCTTGATTAAAATTACCTCCGATGTTTCCTTCGATTTCCATATCTTCGGTTGATCCCTCCAGCGCTGCAAAATAATTTTGGCTCTCGTTGGTGCCACCAGCACTTAGAACTTCCTCTGGGTTTACTTGCTTTGTACTTTTCTTCGGCTTTGTTACCTGTTGCCATTGATTTTGTGGCTGCGTCTTTTGAGGCTTCATCCCTTTCTTGAAAAGATCCTTGAGAGACAGTATCTCTTTCCTTAGTTCATCATTTTCTTTCTGCAATTTGGCCATTTGTTGATTGTCCGCTATTATTTGCAGCTTGCACCCTACGGAATTTTCTTCGTTATGTTTTCTTTTGGTGATTGTCCCCAGTTTCGTATTCGTCGTTTCCCCAGGTTGCCCCAACGGTGGGAAGCCGTCGCGCTCCTCCATACCAGCAGCGAAATTTTCTTTGTGAATTTGTTTTTCATTACCAATCGAAGTAAAAATATTCGATAGAAATTTCCTGAGTCGATTACTTCCACAATATAAGATTTTTTCCGATAAAAATTAAGTTCGGACTAACGCTTTAAAAAAAATAATTTAATTTTTGAAAACTTTTGACAGGAGCGCTTTTTTTTGTGGTAGGGAGGTGAAGGCATTTACGCCCACCGAGCCTGGCAGTATGGGACTCCCATAGAGGATACCCTTGGACTACCCACTAAACACCTCCCCTGTCAATCAGAGAACCTAGCCTGGAACCGTTTGACACATTACTTCGAGCCAGGTCTCGTTTTGTTACGCCGTGGGGCGCCTTCAAGCTGGGGAGTCCCTTTCCGAGCGGAAGGGGAGAGGGGAAGAGGAAATGCTAGAAAAGCGATCCCCCAGCCCCAGCGCCTCCGGCTGCTGGGAGTCCCTTTTATATTTCAGGACTGCCCGAGCATAATGTGCCACCTGGTTCCATTTGTCAACCGATTCGAGCATCACCGCAACTATATTATCCGGGGTGAGCTCTCCCGTCTCCCTGTAGAGTTCCTTTCGCAGCCTGACCCATTTTGTACACGCAAAAAATGTGTGACAGGCATTGTCCTCCTCTCCTGGGCAAAACCGACAATCGGGAGACCGTGACTTACCGATCTTGTGCAGGTAAGACTGAAAACACCCGTGCCCGCTCAAAAGCTGGGTCAGATAGAAGTCAGTCTCACCATGCCTTCGATTTAGCCACGGTCTCACGTCCGGGATGAGGCGCGCAGTCCACCTTTCCTTCGTGGAATTCCCCCAAGACTGCTGCCAATCGTTGAGCGAGCGTTGTCTCTCCTCGCGGACAACCATGTCCCTCGCATCCTCGTTTCGGCGCAGGTAGATAGCACGGCGCTCTCTAGCAAGGAGGGCGACAGGTATCACGCCTGCAATCACTCTCACCGCCGAGTCGGAGACTGTTGGATACGAAGATGCAATTCTCAGTGCTCCTCTTCTCTGTACCTGTGCCAATCGTTTTCGGTATACCTCCTTGCTGAGAGCGTCTCCCCATACCTCTGCTCCGTACAGTAGCACTGACCCTACAGCACTCATCAAGAGGCGTCTTCTTGATGGGCTGGGTCCCCCTACGTTGGCCATAAGTCGACTCAGGGCCGATATTCCCGAAGCAGCCTTCTCAGCCGTTGCCCTGATTTGCTCAGAGAAACTCATCTTCGAGTCGATCAGTAGCACCAGGTACTTCACCGCTGGCTTCGATTCGATTTGTATACCCCCAATACTGATCATCCTTACTCTAAGGATTCTCTTTTTTGTCAAGATGACCACTTCGGTTTTCTCCAGTGCTAAACTGAGCCCACGAGCAGTCATCCAGTCCCTCACTCGGCGCATTAGCATACCTAGCCTAAGTTGCGCCTGTTCAACGGTGCGTCCAGCGACCAGAGCCGCAACGTCATCCGCATAGCCGACCAAGCGCGTCTCATCTGGCATCTTAAGTCTCAGTAGCCCGTCGTAAGACACGTTCCACAGGTCCGGACCAAGAATAGATCCCTGGGCAATACCCGATGTAATTTCCATCCTTCGTTGGCCCTGTGTCGTGTCGTAGAGCAGGCTTCGGTCCTTTAGGTAGTTCCTCAAAAGCCGCATTAGATATTCTGGAACTTGAAAAGAGTTTTCCAGCGTGTCCAGAATATCCACCCATGTAGCGGAGTTGAAGACATTCCTGACGTCGAGTGTCACCAACAGGACGATCCGTCGCTTGGTGCGACTATATGCCTCTGCCTTTTGGACCGCGTTCACCACCTCTGCAATCGCATCAATGGTAGAACGTCCTGCTCTAAAGCCGTACTGCCGAAGAGATAGGTCCCCAGCAGCACGAATCGCATCAGTGAGTCTTCCCTTGATGAGTTTCTCTAGCACTTTCCCAGCCGTGTCTAGCATGCATAGCGGGCGGTATGCAGACGGCGATTCGGGATTTCCCTTCCCCTTGCTGATCAGTACGAGCCTCGCCACCTTCCATCGTACCGGGAAAACCCCGTCCCGTAGGCAAGCGTTGAATGTGCTGAGCAGCAAGTCAGGACAATGGTGATAGACGAGCCGCAACACCTCAGCTGGAACACCATCTGGACCTGGAGCCTTCCTCGCTTTCAAGGAGAGGACTGCCTCCTCCAGTTCCAGCAGTGTGAAGAGGGGGCACTCGACTGCTGTTTCACCGTGGACAGCGTCAACACGGACGGGATGGGCGGGGAGTAGTCCCCACACTATCGCGTCCATCTTTTCCGCGTCATGTATACAAGGCTTCCGTAGGGCACCAAGTTTCCCCATGACCAGCTTGTAGCCAGGGCCCCACGGATCCTTGTTCACATTGTCCACTAGGTCTTGCCAGCAGCGAGCTTTGCTACTGTTGATCAGTTTGCGAAGGCATTTCCTGGCTGACTTATATGCTGCCACCTGGTTGCATGCCTCGTCACGGTTCCGCGCCCGTTGAGCCTCACGCCGAAGCTTGTGACACTCCCTCCGCTTTTCAGCGATTTCAGTAGACCACCAGTACACTGGGGGCTTGCCGTGCCGGGGTCTTCGGTGGGGCATAGAAGCGCAGCAAGCAGTCGTGATTATGCTCATAGTAGAGTTCACCACGTCTTGAGCTGCCAGTTCTTCCGTCCACTCCGGAGCTCCCTGCAGCGGCTCACCTGCTGTGAGAACCTTGACGAACCTCTCGACGTCCATTCTTCCAATGCTCCATCCAGTTGTAGAAGGCCGAGAGCACGGACGTCGGGAGATAGCATCACTGGCTGAGTAGTCCTATCATACTTTCCAGTTGTATATCCTTCGTACTAAGGACTCCGAGGCAAATGTCACGTCCGGTATGGTTCCCTCACAGCCAATACGGCGGAAAGTCGGCGTATTTCCGGAGTTTAGTACGACGAGGGCCGTCCTGGCCGCCATTTCCAGGATTCGTTTTCCCCGCGGATCCGTCCGCGGCATGCCCCATTCGATTACTTTAGCCCCCAACGAGCACTTTACCCTCTGCGTTCGAGACAGCGCCCTCCAGAGCATTAAGCTTGGCTTGAAAAGATGATATCAGCTCGTTAGGCGTTAGGTAGACACTAAAGAAGGTGATCCCTGAGCACCGAAGCCACACGAAACCATCCCCCCGTCCACAACTCTCCGCTTGAAAATCACTGTTCTGAACCCAGATAGCGGCAGTACCAGTTTCATCAGAGTACCATAATGCAGGACTTTTATTATGGTGTTACTCACTCAGCAGCAAGAAGTCGGCTTTCCTGTCCCTCGCAATTTTCTCAAGCAGATTTTGGGCAGTTGAACTACGGTGTAGGTTTAGCTGCAGGATGCGGGTCATCGAAGCTCTGATTTTGCCTTGGCTAGGGCTTCCTGGAACACCCGGCATTTTCCTGATCCCAAGACGTGTCCAGAATCAGGTTTTGGATCAGCATCCTTGCAAAGAATACAGTGTGCCTCCTTCGTACACTCTTTTCTTTTATGTCCCATTTCACCGCATTTGTAACATAGGGAACTCCTATCGGGTCCTTTGCATACTTGTGTGGTGTGACCATAACCAAGGCATTTGAAACATTGAAGAGGCGTTGCTCTTCGCCGTATCCTACAGACAACCCACCCTATTCGTACTTTGCCCTTGTTCAGGAATTGTTCGGCGTCCTTTTCGGTCAAGTCAACTATGGCCATGCGTTGTCCCCTGTTGTTTTCTGGTGTCAGTCTCGCTTTGATCCTTCCCACGCTAGGGAACTCCCTTTTGATGGCCTCTTCTACCTCGGCCAGATCCGTCACGCAGTCAATGTCCCGTATTTCGATCGTTGCCATCGGCTCGAGCGGGGCTATAGTTGCGCTTTTGCCGAGGACTTTCTTTACTGCGTCACAGAATGCTTCTTTATTGCCGGCCTCTGCTCCGAATTCGACCAGTATGTAGCCCGACCGCGTTGGTCGTACTACTTTAATGGTAGTATTGGTGTCTTCGGGCCTTACGTTTCCCCTGATGCCCCGCAGCAACTCCGCGTAGGATCGGCCATCTTGGGGCTTTACAAGCAGTGCCTGCTGCCGGGGTCTTTGTCGGGGCTTCTGCCTCTCCTGTTTTGCATCAGGTCCTTTTTCTAATTGGGCGTCCGTGCGAATTTTATTTTCTGGCTTTTTTTGAAGGAGTTTCTTTGCGGCTTTCTTCGCTCCTTTTGTAAGCACTGTCTGAAACCCCCGATCTGGTGCTCCACGCCCGTCAAGTGCCTCTTTCTTCCTTCTTTTATCCCGATCTCCTTCGATTGGGCTAGACGCCATTCTTTTATTGACTTTTAATGATGGAGCTATCTGCATGTCGCCTTTAGATTTCGCCTCAAGCGCCTCTTTAGCCTTCTGTTCATCTTCGGCCATTAACCAGCTCCGCCGATAGTGCCCTATGCGATCAAGGAGCTCCTCTAGTTCAAGGAGCCCTTCCTTTGCTACTTTGCTAATTTTTGGGGAGTCGCATGCAGCTTGTATTCTTTTCAGAACATCTCCCGCTTTTCGAAGTAGTCTTTCCTCTTCGTATCGCTGGGCCGCAATTGTACCTTGCAACCATCCTTGGGAGAGGTTATCACGTTCCGTTTCCGAGTGCAGTACTTCCGCCACATTTTCAACGGTGGCGGTACAATCACGCGTTGTCTGGTCACTCTTTGCTTTTAGTACCGTAATCTCCTCGTTTGCTTCTGGATTTTTCGTTGCAATGTCGGGATTTGTGACCCTTGCATCAGTCGCTTTAGTAACGGTCGCAGCCGTGACAATCGAATTTTCGGTGCTCTTTACGTTATCTTCCACTGCTCGAACACCTGAAGCATCTTGCTGAGTCTCCCGCTTCTCCTTAACAGGACGCTCGGGCGTTCGCAGAATTTTTTTGCTGCGCCCGAACGCCGCAGGAAACTCAGTCTGCACCAGACTGTCTGCTGTTCTCCGTTTTTCGTCTACCGTCACTGTCGTCGTGTTAGTCTTCGTTTTTTTCGTGGTTAGTACAGCTCTCGATGTACTGTTGACATCGTGGCTGCAACCGCTGGTTGCGTCGTCGTTATTATTTTTGGTTTCATTTGTTGGATGTTTTTGATCTGTTGATTTTGTTTGCTCCATTTTATTGGGTCCCCCCTAGGAGCCGCTATCTCCGTTCGTGTGTGTAGTCACCTTTTTGGTCCCATGGTTATCTTTGCAGAGCAGGGAGGCCATGCGAGGGTTGGCACAAGCCCTTATGGGGACAAGTGCTCAGAGCCAGACCAGCGCTAATCGGGAGTCCATCTCAACCGAACCTACACCACCAACCCAATGGTGCGAACTTCGAACGTACTCCGAGGCCTGCCAAGGTTTTACCGGGACGGAGACGGTATGATAGTTGAATTGGAGCCGTTCACACACGACAGGAGCGATTTAAAAGACGTCTATACGCAAAGACTACTACTATCCATCCCCGCATAATTTCCCTCTCCTTAGCACTGATTTCGCTAATTTTGGGCGTCATCATGCATTCTTGTGCAAAAAAAACTTTAAAAAACTGCACTCACTTTTAAACCTATCACAACTTAAAGTAGAACTATTATCGGACCTAAAAAAATAAATATGCAACTGCATATGCCATAGCCGTAACACGAGGAACCACCCTGTACGAATACTTTTTTGGGCATATTGGCATAAATTGATTTTGTTTGGGTTCCAAGTCATTTTAAATACGAAGTATTATAAAACATACTGGGAATCATGCAAAAGTGTAGATTTTATGATATTATAAAAGAAAGCATTCAAATTAAGTGGACATATCTTTTTAATACAAAGATAAATTTGTTATCTTTTATGTACGGATACTTTTTCTAGCAAGTGTATGCATATATATATATATAAATATGTATGTATATATATATATATATATATATATATATATATATATATATATCCGATCCTTTTCCGTGGACATCCGCTACAAGAGACGTGTTTCATTTTCGCTGTGCTTTAGTTTAGCTATTTCTTGTGTCTAGCGCGTTTATTTTAAGGCAAACGTGTAAGGTTCGAAGCCTAGTTTTCGAGGCTTTCTGGTGGTGCGCTTCTCTGTTCAAAGACATTCTGGGGAAATTTTACCTTTGCGCGCTTTACTCGACACGAGGCGCAAAAATCTTTCATCACTAGCTCTGCAGTACGATATCTTGGGCTTCAACTCAAGAATGCCAATGCTTTCATTCAAGGTGTTGGAGGAACTCACAAAACCAGTGCCAAGGGAATTGCATCAATCATTGCACTAGGAGTAAATGAAGGGGGGTTAACTGAAAACATATCGTTCAAGCCGTTGGTCGTAGACAAAATAACAGCTGCCATATCTTTCGTTCAAGTGGCATCTAGACTTCCAGATGGGATAAGTTCATTAGATCTGGCGGATCCAAAGTTCAATGTTCCATCTGAAATCGATATGCTGATTGGAGCAGATGTGTACGATCGCATTTTGCTATCCGGGTTTCTTGCTGAGACTCCCAGTGCACAGAAAACCAAATTTGGATGGATACTTTTTGGTGACCCAACCCAAACTTCATCAATTAACGCATTCGTTTCATTCGAGGAGTTTGATGAGCACTTGAAGCAATTTTGGGAGATTGAGGATGTTAGCCAGGAGAAATGATTAACAACTGACGAATTACGTGCAGAAAAACACTTCGCAGAAAACACGCAGCGAACAGAGACTGGTAAATATGTTGTGAGCCTTCCATTTAAGGCCCGGGAAGAGCTATCTCAACGTGAAACGTATAAAATTGCCTACATGCAATTTCGACGACTTGAACAGGCTCTTATCAATAATCCCGATTTGTACGTCCAATATAAGGAATTCATGAGCGAATACCTTAACTTAGGGCATATGCAGTCAGTTCCATCCAAAAGCATTAATACGTAGCCTAATTATTACCTTCCTCAGCATGCAGTCATTAAGCCTAACAGCTCCACAACCAAGCTGCGAGTCGTTTTCAACGCATCCCAAAAGGGAGCAGGTGGAAAAGCACTAAATGACATTTTGTTAACAGGACCATCAATTCAGCAACATATTTCACATTTACTGATGCGGTGGAGGCAGCATTGTTATGTCAAAGCTGCGGACATCGAGAAAATGTATCGCCAAATTTGGATTAAAGAGGAAGACTTGGATTGTCAACGCATACTCTGGCGTTTTATCCCTGAAGAGCTAATTCAACATTTCCAGCTGCGAACCGTCACGTATGGAACATTGTGTGCGCCTTATCTGGCCATTAGGACTCTTCAACAATTGGCAAAAGATGAACAATCTGCATATCCTGAGGCAGCTGAAGTTGTACTGAAAGACTTTTACGTAGACGACTTGCTTACAGGGAGTGAAAATTTGGACACACTTATGCAATTCCAAGGTGATTTGCGTCGTATAATGGGAAATGGAGGTTTTCACCTTCGGAAGTGAACAGCGAATCATCCCGATCTTTTAAAACACATTCCTATTGAAGGTAGAGACTGACAAATGTCATTTGACATCAGTATCAAGGGAGCTGTAAAAACGCTTGGATTACAATGGCATCCAGAAACCGATCATTTTACGTTTTCTATCAACAGAACAATCCCAAAGACTATTACAAAACGGAACATCCTGTCTGAAGTTATCAAATTGTTTGATCCCTGAGGATGGATACAGCCTTGCGTCATCATCGGAAAAATTACCGTCCAAAACTTATGGCTTATAAAATGCGATTGGGACGACACGCTACAAGAAGAGGATGTTAAGGATTGGCTCACTGTTCATAGACAGCTTCCAGCATTGAACAAGTTGAAGATTCCTCGCTGGATTGGATTTACTACCGAAGGGCAAATTGAGTTACATGGTTTTTGCGACGCTTCTTCAAAGGCCTACGCTGCTGTGATTTATAGCAAGGTTATAACTTCTACCACTAGGAGAGTCACATTGCTTACTTCAAAGGCCAAAGTAGTGCCTGTAAAAACTCGGTCTATTCCCCGTCTGGAATTATGCGGTGCCGAACTGCTTGTAGAGCTTATGAATCAAGTTGTTGTCGCACATGGTTGGAAACGCGTTCCAACTTTCTTTTGGACCGATTCATCAATTGTTTTGGATTAGATTTGAAGCCCTGCATCGAAATGGGAAGTTTTTATCGCAAATCGTGTGGGTAACATTCAACAAAAAAGCAAAGTAAGTAGGGGAAGAAACGAAACATCCAGCCATCATTCCAAAGGGGTCATTAGCAAAGCTTCTTATCAGACGCGCCAATCAGCAAACACTATATGGAGGAGTCCAATTGACGCTAAGTACATTACGCCTTAAATATGGGATCCTCTCAGGGCACACGCTAACTCGGAGTGTTCTTAAGGATTGCATACCTTGTTTTAAAATAACTGCCAGGCAAACGAGCAAATGATGGGAGTCTTAGCTCCAGCGCGAGTCCGTTTTAAAAAACCATTCTTGGAAACTGGTGTGGATTACGCAGGTCCAATGAAAGTATGTTGGAGTTCAGAACGTAGCTCAAAAACTACGAAGGCATATGTTGCTATTTTCGTCTGCATGGCTACCAAGGCTTTCCACCTCGAGCTAGCATCCGACTTATCGACACCAACTTGTCTAGCAGCAATTCGACGATTTATCGCTCGAAGAGGGATATGTCGGACAATCTACAGTGACTGTTGCACAAATTTTCAAGGCTCACAAAAAATTCTACAAAAAGAATACAGAGAGGTGACAGAGAAAGCAGAATGGAAGTTCATCTTTCCTGGAAGTCCACACTTCTTTGGACTTTGGGAAGCCGGTGTTAAGTCCATGAAACGACACTTGTACACAACAATTGGCCAGCAGGTTCTAAACATCGAAGAATTGAACACACTTCAAGCGCAAAAAGAAGCATGTTTAAATTGTAGGCCCTTAACAGCTGTAAGTTGCGATCCATCAGACGCAAGTACGTTGACACCAGGCCATTTTCTCACTGGCAGCAACCTGTTTGAAATTAAAGGTGACCCAAGTGAAAGCAACATCACGCTCCTGTAAAGATGGAGGTTAGTGCAATATATGAAGCACTCTTTTTGGCACAGATGGTCACTCCTTTTGGAACAGATTAATTATGACCTTAGGTTTTTAATCTCAAATAAAAGGCATAAGATTGAGGTCTACGGCAAAAATTTTAATATGAGTTGAAAGAACAATCAATGACATATCCTTTTTAAAGATTGTCTCGTTTAGATGTTGATCGCGGCTAAGCCGTAAATGGTCCACAGCCGCTATATTCTCTTCACTACGTGCTGGATGTTCCAATCAGTCGAGTATCATCCAATAATGTATGCCGGGTTTCGAATTCGTCGATGGTATTGGCTATAGTGGTTTCGGGCGGTCAACGATCCACATTTTCTCACAGAACGCTGATTTTCGTAATTCGTCAATTTGGATACGTTATTGGGTGTAAGTCTTTTCATGATGGTTTGTCAAACAATACTAAATAAAAATGACATTACAATTTGACAGGAGTCACGCATGATCTGTCAAAAAAACCTATTGAAAATCCAACCTCAAAATGAATTACCCTGTAATTATATATATATATATATATATATATATATATATATATATATATATATATATATATATATATATATATATATACATATATATATATATGTATATATATATATATATATATATATATATATATATATATATATATATTTGTATATATATATATATATACATATATATATATATATATATATATATATATATATATATATATATATATATCATCTTCTTCTTAGCACTACAGCCCCTCTGGGGCCTTTGCTTCCTGCAAACAGCGCCTCCAACTGTCTCAGTCCATTGACCCCGTTCTCCAATTTCGAAATCCGAGCAACAATGAACTGTCTTCGTCGACCAAGTCAGACCAGCGTTTCCTCGGTTTCCCTACTGGTCCCCGGCTTTCAGTTCTCCCAACAAATACCTTTTTGGGTATCCGTTGTTCGTCCATACGATTCATGTGGCTAGCCCATTGCAGCTTCCGCGGTCTTACACCCGTTGAGATCTCCGGCTTTCATGTAGCTCATGGTTGTGTCGAATTCGCCATTGGTTCCCGTCTAGCTTCGCTCCGATTATTCGCCTCAGGACCCGTCGCTCAAAGGCGTTCAATATATTTGCGGATACTTGGGTTAGGGTCCATGTTTCACACCCATAGCATAACATAGGTTTTATCACAGATTTGGATACTTGGAGCTTTGTTTTCCTGTGTATGCAGCTGGTCTTCAAGATCGTCAGAACAGAATAAAATATGTATTTGCGAGCTGTATTCTTCGGCGTATTTCGTCTCTTTCAATGCCCGTTTTCGTTATTTTGGCGCCTAAATACATAAATTCGCTAAAATTTTCGATACTATATTCGGCAAGTGTGATGTTTTGTGTACTTGAGGTATTTTTATTTTCATTTATTTGTAGCCCTACTAGTCTTGCTTCGATGTCGAGTTTTAGGAAGAGTTCTTTGGCAGTTTTTAACGACCGTGACAAAATGTTTATGTCGTCCGCATAGGCTACTACTTGGCTCGACTTCAATAGTAATGTACCTCGCGTATATATATATATATATATATATATATATATATATATATATATATATATATATTATATATATATATATATATATATATATATATATATATATATATATATATATATATATATATATATATATATATATATATATGAATATATTTATATTTATCTACTATTCTCCCATTAAGATAGCTGTTTCGCTTATGTATTAAGTATTTGTTCAGTATTTGTTATTTATTGAATAAATCTCTATTTTATTCATATATGGTTTATTATTTATGGATAGTCGATATTTTGTATTCCATTTACATGTATTATGAAGGTAACTGTAATATGAATTTTTACTCGGTATTTCAGTGTACCATATTGGTACTTAACTTCGTCAGAAATTTAAATTTGTTTGCCTAATCTTTAGTTTTAATATTTTATGTAATATATTTTATATCGAGCCCTACGAATAGGTAATAAGTTTATCGTTCTAAAATGACTTTATACCATGCTTGTTAAAATTGTATTGTATATTGTATTTTTGCTCTGGGTTTCAATAAATAAAAACATTTATGTTGGCATCAGAGTAAGTGAAATATCGAAATCTAAAGTCTGTTACCAAAACAAAATCAACTTTATTCACAGACGCAAAAAAACAAAACGGTCTTTAACTCATGTCAAAACTGAACTTAAATGCGGAAAAAGTTTGTTCGGCAGTACTGATACCTACATTTTTCTCAATGTTGTCGTCCTCAAATGAAACTTTATCGAGTGAAGTTGGGAATGACTTAAATGTTGTTAGATGTGATGTTCTAGTTGTATTACGTCCATCATTTTTGCCAGCTTTTTCCACCAAGACCTGAGTAATTTAGTATGTATTTTTGGCCTGCTCTAAATTGGTTCCTACGTATTGTCATTAAATCCCGTTTGTCATAATTTCGCTTTTCCTGCTGAATCTTTTATATGTTCTCAGTCGCTTCTTGTTTAAAATTTGATGAATGTTCTTGGAAACTATTCATAGTTTCTTCGTCAATTGCTGCTATCATAATTTCTCAGTCGCATATTATAACCAAACATCACTTCAAAAGAACTCATCCCTACGCTTCTACTACAGTATGCGTGAATGTGTTACCGTACGTTATCTACGTGCTTATACCACATTGTTGGATTCTCGATGGATTACTTCGTTAAAACTTGTATGATTATTCGGCGACGGCTTGTCACCTGTGTCAATGGAACTTGGCATTTTCTCCACTTTATCATGTTTTTGTTGAGTTAAAATGCATCTTATAAAGTTGGATATAAAAAGATTTTTTTCATTGTGTGCAGATGAGCAGACCAATATCCCTGTAATACTAAATATTCGGTTTTCTGCCACACGAAATGTTCACGTTCATGACATTGTCTGATTATGTTGTACTACATGGTTTTTGGTATAACCAATAATGACTTTTCATCTATCTCACGATATAAAATATCAGCCATTAATGAAAAATCTGTATTCTTGGTGTGGAAATACCTTCGAATATTCCAGCACCGAATCATCATTAAGTTATCATGTATGCCGCGATAGCCCAAGCACAGCCTTAGCCTCCAGGATTAATTTCAATAAATAAAAACATTTATGTTGGCATCAGAGTAAGTGAAATATCGAAATCTAAAGTCTGTTACCAAAACAAAATCAACTTTATTCACAGACGCAAAAAAACAAAACGGTCTTTAACTCATGTCAAAACTGAACTTAAATGCGGAAAAAGTTTGTTCGGCAGTACTGATACCTACATTTTTCTCAATGTTGTCGTCCTCAAATGAAACTTTATCGAGTGAAGTTGGGAATGACTTAAATGTTGTTAGATGTGATGTTCTAGTTGTATTACGTCCATCATTTTTGCCAGCTTTTTCCACCAAGACCTGAGTAATTTAGTATGTATTTTTGGCCTGCTCTAAATTGGTTCCTACGTATTGTCATTAAATCCCGTTTGTCATAATTTCGCTTTTCCTGCTGAATCTTTTATATGTTCTCAGTCGCTTCTTGTTTAAAATTTGATGAATGTTCTTGGAAACTATTCATAGTTTCTTCGTCAATTGCTGCTATCATAATTTCTCAGTCGCATATTATAACCAAACATCACTTCAAAAGAACTCATCCCTACGCTTCTACTACAGTATGCGTGAATGTGTTACCGTACGTTATCTACGTGCTTATACCACATTGTTGGATTCTCGATGGATTACTTCGTTAAAACTTGTATGATTATTCGGCGACGGCTTGTCACCTGTGTCAATGGAACTTGGCATTTTCTCCACTTTATCATGTTTTTGTTGAGTTAAAATGCATCTTATAAAGTTGGATATAAAAAGATTTTTTTCATTGTGTGCAGATGAGCAGACCAATATCCCTGTAATACTAAATATTCGGTTTTCTGCCACACGAAATGTTCACGTTCATGACATTGTCTGATTATGTTGTACTACATGGTTTTTGGTATAACCAATAATGACTTTTCATCTATCTCACGATATAAAATATCAGCCATTAATGAAAAATCTGTATTCTTGGTGTGGAAATACCTTCGAATATTCCAGCACCGAATCATCATTAAGTTATCATGTATGCCGCGATAGCCCAAGCACAGCCTTAGCCTCCAGGATTAATTTCCTGCAATCATCATGGTTCCGCGACCTTGTCTTCCAGTTATTCACTCCCAACAAGGCTCTGCTGTCAGCTTCCATCGTTCCTTCCCATCGAGTTTTCGGTATTCCCGCTGGACGTCTACCTTGTGCTCTATCCGTCAATGTTCTTTTGAGTAGCTGGTTTTCTTCCATTTTTTCTGCATGGCCCCCCATTGCAATTTCCGTAACTTTACGCAAGAGGAAACAGGTGGATCGTCGAATAGTTCATACAATTCGTCGTTGTGAAGTCTCCACTCTCTTCTTTGTTTCGTTTCCGGAGCACTTTTCGTTCAAATATATCCACTGCATTTTCGAATTCGCTTGTCAGGGCCCATATTTCACTTTCATATAACAGCACAGGTTTGACTAGTGTTTTGTAAATGCGGAGTTTATTTTGCCTGTGCACAACTCTGGACCTTTAAATGGCATGTATGGAGTAATATGCTTCATTTGTGGCGTTTATGCAGCGTCCAATCTCGTCCTTTTCGGCGCCTCTTCTATTCAGGTTGGCTCCAATATCAGGTCAAGTTTTGTCAAACTGGAGTTTTCTTTCTCGTTTGAGTCATTAATTTAGTTTTAGTTTCATTAACTCGTAAGCCAAACGATTTGCTTCAGATTCTAGGCTCAGAAATGCTCCTTTGGCATCTAAGATTGAACGTGCTATAATATTGAGGTCATCAGCATATGTTACCAATTGTGTGGACTTGAACATTAGTGTACCCGAGGTTTCAGCTGATGTCTTCCTGATGACAAGTTCCAGCACAATATTAAAGAGCATTGAGGCAAGTCCATCCCTTTATTTTAAGCCTGATTCCATGGCGAAGCAGTCCGTTAGTTCACCGTTCACCTTGACCTGGGACTTTATGTTGAACATCGTGCCCTTGGCCATGTGACTAGTTTTGTTGGGGCGCCAAAGTCAAGCATTATTGTGTACAGCGCATTTCTGTCGACACTGTTGTATGCTTGCTTGAAGTCCATAAAGAGTTGATGTACATCGATGTTATATTCCCAACACTTTTCGAGCACCTGGTTTACTGAGAACATTTGGTATTTTGTAGACGTCCCTAATACTCTCGTATAATTCTTTCATAGAACGGCTTTAATTTTCTTTCTATGAATTTGGAGAGTACTTTATAAGACATGCACAGTAGAGCAATGCCTCTATAATTTTCATATTATACTTTTTCGCCAGTCCTCCGGTAACTACTCTTCTTTAATTTATTCGATGATCACTTTATTAGCTCGACGAAGCATGCATATTATTTGGTATCTGCTTAATGCGCCTGAATGCTGTATGAATGGAACTTGACAGTGCTCCACAGTATATATAAATTCTTACATTTGCATTACCTAACATGAAACTTTTATGAACATTGTTCGCGTAATGATCTGGCAGTCCGTCACAATTTTTAATTGTGTGCTTAACAAATAAACCTGGAACTTTTTAGGCACTTGAATAATGGTCAATATTCTTTATTCGTAACTTGGGCAACGAGAGTGATACTGAATAGGATGGATCATTCTGTCTTCCAAATTCTTCTGCAACAAAATTGCATCTAGTCCGTCCTTGGATGCATCCTTGTCAGTGCTGGATCCTTTGTCAGTACTGTTTTCAACTACTTAAACACTTTTTCCTGGTATGCGCTAAATTCAAAATTTACTCCATCTTTTAACAAGTTAGTTAAAAGTCGCATAATAACTGCATAGCTCGAAATTAATTTATGGAATGCTCCTGTTAGTCCCTTAAAACTCGGAACGTCTTTGACCGACTTAAGCACAGGAAAAATAGAAACTGTCTTCGTCTTCTTCGGCTATGATTTAAAGATTCTTTTCTTTATCATTTATCGCGAAATTTGCAAAACTCGCTTCAACTTTTCTAATCTGTCCTCTTCCCTGTATGCTGGAGTAATTAAGCCGTCTAAGTACATCAGAAGGACCCCTTCAGCTATTAGCCTTCTGTAAACGGCCTAGAACATGTTCTTGGAAAACGGCTAGTGAATAATTTAAGAGAGAAACTCAAAATGCCCGTCTGATGTCACAAATGCTGTGTACTTGACACTTTCCTTTTCTACAGAGTCCCGTGGAAAAACGCATTTTTCATGTCTATGAATCTTGCAGTCGATCAAGCTGGTCTTTTATTAACGGAAATGGGAAAAGATCACGAATTATCTTCTTATTCAAAAGTATTTAATCAACATTTTGGCTAGTGGTTTCGTCTTTCTTTTCCGCTAAAACTATTGGAAAAACATATGGTAACAGGCTATATTGAGCAATACCTTGTTTTCATCAACGTATACGATATTGTTGACAATATTTCACTACTCAGCGTCAGTTATCGATGATTTTGGTGTACCAGTGCTTCGTATTTGAGTAGAATTCGCTTCTCAACCCCTATATCACTTGTTTTATTGGATATATATTTCGATAAAATCCCTCAGTTTCGATCATTTTATCCCGGAATCTTAAATGTGCTGTAGGCCAGCTTCGGTTTCGGGATTAGAACTGATGTTCAAAGCAAAGCAAATGTATCAAATGGTTCCAAGCTAGATTTTCTGGTTGATAGGGGAGATATTTAATGGGTACTCCAGTCGCTAACGAGAATGGGAGCCACACACAGTGTATAAATGGTTTTCACCTCCTAACATCAAAAAAGCTATCTTAAAAAGCTGAACAACTTGTCGTTTCTATGTGTTTTGCCATCATATTTTTGGTTATATATAACTTCTCGTCTCGCTAAGCCGACCATGCTCGTTAGTGATTGTGTTTTATCTTGACTTATATTTTTCAAGGTAGCGTTATGCTTATTTAACACTATTTCCACAAATTCGGATAATTCGCCACAAAGCAAAACATCGAATGGAAAAACTCGTCATGTACAACATTTATTGTCAGTTTTATTTAAATATCGTCTATTAACACATTGGTAGTAAAATGACACCGGGTTTTCTGATTACTAGACCCGACGCCGCTAAAAGGAACGATCATTATCTTCAACTTCTGGGTATTCAGTGTTTTATTAACCTCTTGGCCTACAATATCGAGCCACACTCGTGGTAAATTCTTCGGCCTCAAAGTGACATTGAGCAAGTCATAAATGATAAGCACGAGTCAGTGCCATGGTATGTCGGTTAAGCAAAAAATAAAAAAACACGGGCGTTGCTCATATCATGCACAAGTATTGTACCAAAATGGATGTACATATGTAGGTTGCTTAGACATGCTCTCGGCCATTGAAAGCGGTAAGGTTTCAAGACAATGTATTTCGTCGTGTTTGAGGTTGGAAGTCCATGTTTCTTGGGGTAGGTTGTGGTTTACTCGGGCTTTTACGAGAGGCCTCGAGTCGCTTGAATTTGATAATTACGTGAAGAAGTAGCCAAATATCCTGCTGATACATGGTGAATTTTGGGGTTGACAACATGCGCAAGGTTGCTCCGCTTATTTAATTTCCAAAAGGCTGATTTTGAGCCGTATGGTGTCATTTGCCGTGCAAGTTTTGCATATTTTCGTGGCTGTCCAGGTGATGAGCAATGGTGGTTGAGTTTAAGACAACAGATGGTAAGTATAGTCAATTCTATTTGTAAATTGATGATGCGCCATGAGCACCACAGAGCCTTGCTTGACGTTAAAATTGGATTTGAATTTCAGTAATCTTGAACCAATCAGTTTAGTTTGATAGTTGCTGTCGTCACAAAAAAGGTTGATAGATGAGTCTTCTTTGAAATTGTATATCCATGTGTTTTTATCAGGAAGCTGAATCTAATTTTCTGAAAGATTTGGAATGATCTTTAGTTTGTAAGTGTGAGGGAATTTGTTGGCCTGATTCAGAAATTTCATTTCACATTGTGCCAATCCAGTATAGGTATGGTATATCTGATCTGTTTGTTGCAGATTTATTGGGTTGTTCGATAATTTATGCCGTTTTTTCATGTTTTTCAAAGTTAATTTATTTATATTAACAACAAAAATTACCCAATGATGGTAGATTGGTAGATTAAAAAATTCCACATTCGAAGAAGCCTTGATTTTTAGAAGCAAAGAACTGGTCCAATTCATTTTTTACAGCCTGATCGGAATCGAAAGTCTTACCATTCAAATGGTTTTGAAGGGAGCGTTACAAATGATAGTCTTATGATGCTTAGTCAGGGCTATAGGGTAGATGCGCCATCAGTTCCCAATTGAGCTCCATTAATTTTTGACGGGTTATCAAAGAGGTGTAGGGTCTAGCGTTATCATGATGGAACATCACACCTTTGCGATTGACTTCTTCATTCAGTTTCGATAGTTAACGACAGAAGACATTTGAATCAATAGTTTTGTTACTTGGAAGCAGCTCCAAGTAGAGTATACCCTTCTAATCCCACCACACAGAAAGCATAATCTTCTTTTGGTGAATATTGGCTTTGTATGTCAATTGTGGGGGCATATCTTGCTTGGTCCATGATTGTTTTCGGACTACGTTATCGTAACCAATCCATTTTTCATCACCCGTTATGATTCTTTTTAGAAATGGGTCGTCTGGATTACGATTCAGCAAGAAGTCGCATATGTTAATGCGTCTGGTGGGGAGGATTTCCTTGAATTTGGGAGGAACCGAGGCGTCAAGTTCGTTTACGTGACCAAGCTGTTGTAAGTGCGAGTAAATGGTTGAATTCGATCAAGTCGATTAAAATAGAGAACAAAACATAAAACAATTCTACGAACACAACTTACTTAATTTAAAATTTCTCAACTGTGTAGTTGGTTATTGATTGAATAATTAATTATATGTATATACCAGTGATAAAATAAAATTTGTTGAAAGCTATGATTTATGTACTGTATTGAAAAAGCAGAGAACTGAAATTAAATTAGAAAAAGGCTGATCTTTATCGTCTTGAATGCTGATGAATTTTTGTTGAAACAATTAAAACGGACCCGAAGCCTTACGCCAAGTTTAATCAAACGGCATCAAAATCTTCTAGCAGCACGTTAACACTTGTGCTAAAAATCTACTTATTTATTTAGAAATTTTCAATGATTTGTCATCAAAATTATAGCAAACGATTAAATTCTTATCATAGTGAAGTTAAAAGCTGAAATATTTAGTCAAAATCGGCAACTGTAAGAGCGTTCACTCCAACTTATGGTCCTAATACACGTTCAAGTAGAGAGCTTGTATATATTACCTTTGATAAACCTCAGTCAATGTTTTCACTGCTGAATGTTCCTGTGCTTGTGAGACAACTCGCCGGTCTATGTTCTAAAAATATCACTGTCGTAAGGTTTATAGTTTAAATTGAACCACAATAGTCAATCTGCACCATTTATGAGAATTGGGAATCTCTCAGTCCACATTGTGGTGAGTTTTGTGTAAAGATATTGATCAAAGTTCAACCAACTGAAGAATTAGAAAATTTATTGCATCAATGATATATTTACCATTTTTTTGGATGACATGACCCTCCACCATCTTTCGGCAAGTTGAAAAAATTTCATCTTCACAGAAGCCTTGGTTTTTAGAAGCAAAGAACTGGTCCAACTCATTTTTAACAGCCTGATCGGAATCGAAAGCTCAAGTGGTTTTTAAGGGAGCGAAACAAATGATAGTCTAATGGTGCTAAATCAAGGCTATAGGGGGCATGTGGCATCAGTTCCCAATTGAGCTCCACTAATTTTTGACGGGTTATCAAATATGTGTGGGGTCAGGTCATCATGCCTTTGCAATTGGACAGTTCAAGCATAATCTTCTTTTGGTGAATATTGGCTTTGGATGTCAATTTTGGGGGCTCGCCTTGCTTGGTCCATGAACGGTTTCGGACTACGTTATTGTAAACAATCCATTATTCATCACACGTTATGAGAAGAAATGGCTCCTTATGATTACGATTCAGTAAAGAGTCGCATATGTTAATGCGTTTGGTAGAGTGGATTTCTCTTAATTCGTGAGGAACCCAAACACCAAACCAAGAGTTGGGAGTCCAAGTAAGCAGTTGAATTCGATATGTAGAGCTTTTCTGCTATCTTTCGAGTTGTCATACGCCGGTTAGTTTCCAGAACGAAAGCGAGCAATCCAACGTTGACACTGGCATCCAGTAAGGCAGCCCTTATCATAAACTTCACACAATTTCATACGAGCTTGCACTGCAGTTTTGCCCTTTTGGAAGCAAAATAATAAAATATGCCGATAATGATTCCTTTTGAGTCCATTTTCATGTTTATTTTTAACCAATTTGTTGTTTAATGAATGACGCTCTGTTTTTGACTGAAGAAAGTCTAAAGTCGAATCTGTAAAATAGTATATACAGGTATTAATATAAGCCACACAATCACTACTACATGGAAAATGCAGTTCACGACATGAAATATGCAGCCCACGACATGAATTATGGAACAATCCAATAGTATGGACCAGCATTCCCCCGCAAGGGGAATGCTGGTCGACAAGAGCACTCTTGGAGGCTAGCATTCTTTGGGGAGTTCCGCCCCCACGTACCCGAGGAGTCCGCAGGGGGAATGCCGGTCGACAAGAGCACTCTTGGAAGCTAACATTCTTTGGGGAGTTCTGCCCCCACGTACCCGAGGAAATTCCTGCAGGGAGAATGCCGGTCGACAATAGCACTCTTGGAGGCTGGCATTCTTTGGGGAGCGCCACCCCCACGGACCCGAGGATATGGGGGGCGCCGTGAGGATCCCTTCTGGGATGACAGGTAATGACTCTGATTGGATCTGGACTACGCTTTGGACAACGGACTGGAAATGACGCATTGGGCTGGCAGATGTGATGGTTTGGACCTAATTGCTTTGCACAGTGGCGCCGAGGTGAAACTCGTGTGTGAACGGCTCCAATTCAACTATCATACCGTCTCCGTCCCGGTAAAACCTTGGCAGGCCTCGGAGTACGTTCGAAGTTCGCACCATTGGGTTGGTGGTGTAGGTTCGGTTGAGACGGACTCCCGATTAGCGCTGGTCTGGCTCTGAGCACTTGTCCCCATAAGGGCTTGTGCCAACCCTCGCATGGCCTCCCTGCTCTGCAAAGATAACCATGGGACCAAAAAGGTGACTACACACACGAACGGAGATAGCGGCTCCGAGGGGGGACCCAACAAAACTGGAGGAAACAAAATCAAAAGACCACAAATACCCAGAAAAAGCAACGAAAAATAATAACGACGACGCAACCAGCGGTTGCAGCCACGATGTCAACAGTACATCGCGAGCGGTACTAACAACGACAAAAACGAACACTAACACAATGACAGTGAAGACGGACGAAAAACGGAGAATACAGACTGAGATTCCTGCGGCGCAGCAAAAAAATGATGCGAACGCCCGAGCGTCCTATTAAGGAGAAACGGGAAACTCTGCAGGACACTTAAGGTGTTCGAGCGGTGGGAGATAAAATAAAGAGCACCGAAAACCCGATTATCACTGCTGCGATCGTTGCCGAAGCGACCGACGCAAGGGTCGCAAATCCCGACATTGCAGCGAAAAATCCAGAAGCCAACGAGGAGATTACGGCATTAAAAGCAAAGAGTGACCAGACACCGCGTGAATGCACCACCAAAGTTGAAAATGTGGCGGAAGTACTGCACTCGGAAACGGAACGCGAAAACCTCTCTCAAGGATGGTTGCAAGGTACAATTGCGGCTTAGCGATACGAAGAAGAAAGACTACTTCGAAAAGCGGGAGATGTTCTGAAAAGAATACAAGCTGCATGCGACTCCCCAAAAATCAGCAAAGCAGCAAAGGAAGGGCTCCTTGAACTAGAGGAGCTCCTAGATCGCATTGGACACTATCGGAGGAGCTGGTTAGGGGCCGCAGACGAAGAGAAGGCTAAAGAGGCGCCTGGGGCGAAATCTAAAGGCGACACGCTGATAGCTCCACCATTAAACGTCAATAAAAGAATGGCGTCTAGCCCAATCGAAGGAGATCGGGATAAAAGAAGGAAGGAAGAGGCACTTGAAGGGCGTGGAGCACTAGGTCATGGGTTCCAGACAGTGCTTACAAAAGAAGCGAAGAAAGCCGCAAAAAACTCCTTCAAAAAAAGCCAGAAAGTAAACTTCGTTCAGACGCCCAATCACAATAAGGACCTGATGCAAAGCAGGAGAGGCAGAAGCCGCGACGAAGACCCCGGCAGCAGGCAATGCTTGTAAAGCCCCAAAATGGCCGATCCTACGCGGAGGTACTGCGGGACATCAGGGGAAACGTAAGGCCCGAAGACACCAATACTATCATTAAAGTAGTACGACCAACGCGGTCGGGCCACATACTGGTCGAATTCGGAGCAGAGGCCGGCAATAAAGAAGCATTCTGTGACGCAGTAAAGAAAGTCCTCGGCAAAAGCGCAACTATAGCCCCGCTCGAGCCGATGGCTACGATCGAAATACGGGACATTGACTGCGTGACGGATCTGGCCGAGGTAGAAGAGGCCATCAAAAGGGAGTTCCCTAGCGTGGGAAGGATCAAAGCGAGACTGACACCAGAAAACAACAGGGGACAACGCATGGCCATAGTTGACTTGACCGAAAAGGACGCCGAACAATTCCTGAACAAGGGCAAAGTACGAATAGGGTGGGTTGTCTGTAGGATACGGCGAAGAGCAACGCCTCTTCAATGTTTCAAATGCCTTGGTTATGGTCACACCACACAAGTATGCAAAGGACCCGATAGGAGTTCCCTATGTTACAAATGCGGTGAAATGGGACATAAAAGAAAAGAGTGTACGAAGGAGGCACACTGTATTCTTTGCAAGGATGCTGATCCAAAACTTGATTTTGGACACGTCTTGGGATCAGGAAAATGCCGGGTGTTCCAGGAAGCCCTAGCCAAGGCAAAATCAGAGCTCGAATGACCCGCATCCTGCAGCTAAACCTACACCGTAGTTCAACTGCCCAAAATCTGCTTGAGAAAATTGCGAGGGACATGAAAGCCGACTTCTTGCTGCTGAGTGAGCAGCACCATAATAAAAGACCTGCATTATGGTACTCTGATGAAACTGGTACTGCCGCCATCTGGGTTCGGAACAGTGACTTTCAGGCGGAGAATTGTGGACGGGGGGATGGTTTCGTGTGGGTTCGGTGCTCACCTTCTTTAGTGTGTACCTAACGCCTAACGAATCGATATCATCTTTCCAAGCCAAGCTTAATGCTTTGGAGGGCGCTGTCTCGAACGCAGAGGGCAAAGTGCTCGTTGGGGGCGACTTCAATGCTAAAGCAATTGAATGGGGCATGCCTCAGACGGATCCACGGGGAAAACGAATCCTGGAAATGGCGGCCAGGACGGCCCTCGTCGTACTAAACTCCGGAAACACGCCGACTTTCCGCCGTATTGGCTGTGAGGGAACCATACCGGACGTGACGTTCGCCTCGGAGTCCTCAGTACGGAGGATACAAAACTGGAAAGTATTAGAGGACTACTCAGCCAATGATCATCCGTGCATTCTGCTTTAGATAAGTGATGCTGTCTCCCGACGTCCGTGCTCTCGCCCCGTCGCGAGGTTTGTCAAGGTTCTCACAGCAGGTGAGCCGCTGCAGGGAGCTTCGGAGGGGACGTAAGAACTGGCAGCTCAAGACGTGGTGAACTTTACTATGAGCATAATCACGACTGCTTGCTGCGCTTCTATGCCCCGTCGAAGACCCCGGCACGGCAAGCCCCCAGTGTACTGGTGGTCTACTGAAATCGCTGAAAAGCGGAGGGAGTGTCACAAGCTTCGGCGTGAGGTTCAACGGGCGCGGAACCGTGACGAGGCATGCAACCAGGTGGCAGCATATAAGTCGGCCAGGAAATGCCTTCGCAAACTGATCAACAGTAGCAAGGCTCGCTGCTGGCAAGACCTAGTGGACAATGTGAACAAGGATCCGTGGGGCCTTGGCTACAAGCTGGTCATGGGGAAACTTGGTGCCCTACGGAAGCCTTGTATACATGACGCGGAAAAGATGGACGCG
Source organism: Odontomyia ornata (assembly GCA_963969285.1). Taxonomy (NCBI): domain Eukaryota; kingdom Metazoa; phylum Arthropoda; class Insecta; order Diptera; family Stratiomyidae; genus Odontomyia; species Odontomyia ornata. The sequence goes on from OZ017739.1 coordinate 200,567,960, forward strand.
ATAGTGCGGGGACTCTTCCCTGCCCATCCCGTCCGGGTTGACGCTGTCCATGGTGAAAAAGCAGTAGAGTGCCCACTCTTCACACAGCTGGAACTGGAGGAGGCAGTCCTCTCCTTGAAAGCGAGGAAGGCTCCAGGTCCAGATGGGGTTCCGGCTGAGATGTTGCGGCTCGTCTATCACCATTGTCCTGACTTGCTGCTCAGCACATTCAACGCTTGCCTACGGGACGGGGTTTTCCCGGGACGATGGAAGGTGGCGAGGCTCGTGCTGATCAGCAAGTGGAAGGGAAATCCCGGATCGCCGTCTGCATACCGCCCGTTATGCATGCTAGACACGGCTGGGAAAGTGCTAGAGAAACTCATCAAGGGAAGACTCACTGATGCGATTCGTGCTGCTGGGGACCTATCTCCTCGGCAGTACGGCTTTAGAGCAGGACGTTCTACCATTGATGCGATTGCAGAGGTGGTGAACGCGGTCCAAAAGGCAGAGGCATATAGTCGCACCAAGCGACGGATCGTCCTGTTGGTGACACTCGACGTCAGGAATGTCTTCAACTCCGCTACATGGGTGGATATTCTGGACACGCTGGAAAACTCTTTTCAAGTTCCAGAATATCTAATGCGGCTTTTGAGGAACTACCTAAAGGACCGAAGCCTGCTCTACGACACGACACAGGGCCAACGAAGGATGGAAATTACATCGGGTGTTGCCCAGGGATCTATCCTTGGTCCGGACCTGTGGAACGTGTCTTACGACGGGCTACTGAGACTTGAGATGCCAGATGAGTCGCGCTTGGTCGGCTATGCGGATGATGTTGAGGCTCTGGTCGCTGGACGCACCGTTGAACAAGCGCAACTTAGACTAGGTATGCTAATGCGCCGAGTGACGGACTGGATGACTGCTCGCGGGCTGAGTTTAGCACTGGAGAAAACCGAAGTGGTCATCTTGACAATAAAGAGAATCTCTAGACTAAGGATAATCAGTACTGGAGACATACAAATCGAATCGAAGCCAGCGGTGAAGTACCTGGGGCTACTGATCGACTCGAAGATGAGTTTCTCTGAGCAAATCAGGGCAACGGCTGAGAAGGCTGCTTCGGGAATATCGGCCCTGAGTCGACTTATGGCCAACGTAGGGGGACCCAGCCCATCAAGAAGACGCCTCTTGATGAGTGCTGTAGGGTCAGTGCTACTGTACGGAGCAGAGGTATGGGGCGACGCTCTCAGCAAGGAGGTATACCGACACCGTTTGGCACAGGTACAGAGAAGGGGAGCACTGAGAATTGCATCTTCGTATCCAACGGTCTCCGACTCGGCGGTGAGAGTCATTGCAGGCGTGATACCTGTCGCCCTCCTTGCTAGAGAGCACCGCGCTATTTACCTGCGCCAAAACGAGGATGCGAGGGAGATGTTTGTCCGCGAGGAGAGACTGCGCGCCTCATCCCGGATGTGAGACCGTGGCTAAATCGAAGGCATGGTGAGACTGATTTCTATCTGACCCAGCTTTTGAGCGGGCACGGGTGTTTTCAGTCGTACCTGCGCAAGATCGGTAAGTCACGGTCTCCCGATTGTCGGTTTTGCCCAGGAGAGGAGGACAATGCCTGTCACATATTTTTTGCGTGTACAAAATGGGTCAGGCTGCGAAAGGAACTCTACAGGGAGACGGGAGAGCTCACCCCGGATAATATAGTTGCGGTGATGCTCGAATCGGTTGACAAATGGAACCAGGTGGCACATTATGCTCGGGCAGTCCTAAAATATAAAAGGGACTCACAGCAGCCGGGGGCGCTGGGGCTAGGGGATCGCTCTTCAGGCATTTCCTCTTCCCCTCTCCCCTCCCACTAGGAAGGGGACTCCCCAGTTTGAAGGCGACCCACGGCGTAACAAAACGAGACCTGGCCCGAAGTAATGTGTCAAACAGTTCCAGGCTGGGCTCTCAAGTTGACAGGGGAGGTGTTTAGTGGGTAGTCCAGTCGCGCATGGGAGTCCCACACTCTGTGCATAAAAAGCATTCACCTCCCTACCACAAAAATAAAAAAAAATAGTATGGTATATGAATCTAAAGTTTTACTGGATAAAGTCACAAAAATAACCTTCAATTGAATGAAATTTCATTCTCATGTAGGAAAACAAGCATCTGATGAAGTTGGAGACATTTTTGGGGCCATTGCCGAGTTCCACCTGTGCTTTTATGAAAAGCTCAAGAAAGATGACTTGTTCAGGCCACGTGCATTAATTTCAAAATAAATTCTATTGAAACTTAATATTAACGCTCTATTAAAGCACTGAAGTAGATATGATTGCGAGGAACACGCAAGTTAAATTATCAAACTTTTGAACTTGATTTGGAGCAAAATAATTTAAATTTTTTCGGAAATTAGTTTGGTTTTTACGGAAACAGGCACAGAGAATATGTAGCGGCGTCAAATGAAACTTGTTCAAAATGTAAAATATGCTGCAATATAATGTATTTAATGGAAGTTTCGAGCTCTTCAAGTAAGAAAAATAGATTTTCCACCTTCCAATACCACCAATGCAACAAACATACCAATTTTATTTAATACTTGAAAATTCACTACATATAAAAATTACTTTCTAAATTGATTAAAATTAGTTGCAGAAGATTATTATAATGAAAAATCCGGAACTATACATGTTTAAAACCAGAAAGCAAAAATTATAAGCAGGAAAATAAAATCAACTAGTCATGCAAGAGGTTGAACCTGGGTTCTCAAAATGGCAGTCCTTGTAAAAAACAGCGAGCCGTAGATCCTATGTCGGTGGAATTCGTTTCGCATCTGCATCTGGACATCAAATTTGCAATTCTTCTTACTCTCAGCGCAATTTTTTCTATCTATCTCGTTGAATATATCTATGAAGAGGTATCCTAACTATAAAACAGAATGTACAATTTTTGTTGAAATGGAGTCTACAAACAGATTTAAATGGTTATGGAGACAAAAAAAAAATAGAAATTTAAGAATTTTTAAGCCAATAACATTGCCTCTTAGCGTGCCTCTGTTTTGCGTAGGACGACTTTAAGCTAAGCAGACTTTCGATTTACTTAGTGACTACGTCGTGTTTATTGTTCCGAGCTTTCTTTTCGAACCCTCACAGTAACATTTTCTTTATTGGATACGTTTTAACTGTGTTAATCCAAGTTTCATATTGAGTTCGTGTGCATCGGAAATCTCCTACTCGCCTCAAAGCAGGAAAAGAAGTCGGAAATCTTCTCTTGCTAGTAATTTACTCCGTGACAATTTCAAAATGGCGCAAATTCCCGCATACAGTTCATCGAACTCCAACAGATTCTTGCCATAAGCTGACCTTCTGGATAGCAATGAAAGCGAGCAAAAATCCAATACTGAAGTAAAAACTAAAGTGAGAGTCCCTCCAATGACATTTTCGGGTTTACCTCGCGTCACGATGGACGCCATTCTTAAAGAATTGAATATTACGATTTTTTCAATGAAAATAACCTCAATTGGCATGGGGTTTTTCTTTACGAATCTGGAAGATTACAAGACCATAGAAAGACATTCAAAAGCTAAGAAAGTGAATTATTTCACAACGGGCAGATTTACGACCGCTAAAAGTAGTTTTAAGAGGGTTGCATTAAATTTCCCCAGAAGAGCTAAAAAGCTTCTCAAAACAGAACATAATATTAATGCTTTTAATTTTAAATTATTCAATCCCAAATCGAGAGATCGCGAAACTACTTACTATTTCTTATATCTACAACGGTGCAGAAAAATGAGCAAATTAACCCTAGAAAGATAACGTGCGCCTCAGAGGCCCACGCAAAACAGATGTTTCGCTGTCATTTGAACCAACTTAGTCGTCAGTCAATACTCTCAAAGAACGGTCCCTTTAGCTCGGTAAGTAACACAATTTCGTTGTTATGTGGACGCGATGTGCTCGAGAGGCGTATGTTTATCTTCTATGTAACTTTTATGTATTTGTTTTGTCATTTTATTTTTGTTGCTTTTAAATTATTTCTTGTCATGTGTGTTAAATACAAATAGGTTTTTAATATTGTTTAATTCTATCGATTTTTAGGAAGATTTTAATATCATGACAAATAAAAGGGGATTGACCGAAAAAGAAATCGTTTCTTTACTGCAACAAGAAGATGAAATTGCTGATGATGGCAGTGGCAGTGAGATAGAGGACCATGTAAGCGGAGACGACTTTCAAAGTGATACCGAAGACGAGTATATTGATGAATATAATGAATAAAATAAATAATATAATTCGCTCTAGTAGAGGTCCTAGTCAGATGTGCCGCCATATTTTTGAACCACTTATGTGCTTTGAATCATTTATCACGAACTAAATAGTTCAAGAGCTCGTTCAGTGGACAGATGTGGAGATATCCAAAAAACGTGTATGACTAGTTCTACATTTAGTGACACGAACTCCGCTGAAATCAAAGCCTTTATTGGAATACTTACTCTCAGTTCTGCAATGAAATATAATCATTTGACAACCATCGAGTTATTTGATAGTTCGTTTACGGGTAGCAGATATGTGGCAGTAATGAGCAGAGATCGATTTGATTTTATTGTCCGGTGTCTAAGAAAGAATGACAAGACTCTTCGCCCTGCTCATCGACAGCAAGATCCATTTATTCCAGTTCGAAAAGTTTGGGATCTTTTTATAGCTCAATGCCAAATGAACTACTCTCCGGGAAGCAATGCCACCATTGATGAACAGTTACTTGGGTTCCGAGATAGATGCCCCTTTAGAATGTATATACCAAATAAGCCAAGTAAGTACGGCATAAAAATTCCAATGATGTGTGATAGTGGAACCAATTACATGCTGAATGCTATTCCATATATCGGAAAAGCTACAACCACAAATGGTTTGCCACAAGGAGAATTTTACATTAAGGAACTATCACGACCAGTTCATGGGGCCAACCGCAATATAACATGTGACAATTGGTTCACTTCCATCCCTCTAGCGAAGTCATTGCTTCTTGAACCATACAAGTTGACACTTGTGGGCACGGTAAGGTCAAACAAACGCAAGATTCCTGAGGAGATAAAAAAATACCCGTTCTCGACCAGTAGGTACATCTATTTTTTGTTACGATGGATGCTTGACTCTCGTGTCGTATAAGCCGAAGCCATCAAAGATGGTGTATATGTTGTCCTCATGCGATGAAGGTGCTGCTATAAATCCTACAACTGGCAAGCCTGAAGTAGTTATGTTCTACAATCAGACTAAAGCTGGCGTCGATACATTAGATCAAATGTGTTCACTGATGTCTTGTTCGAGAAAAACAATCAGATGGCCCATGACAATATTTTATGTATATTGAACATATCTTTTATTAACTCGTATATAATTTACTCTCACAATGTCTTATCAAAAGGAGATAAGCCATTAAACCGGACAGAGTATATGAAAAACCTAAGTAATGAACCTTATACACCGTGGATGAAGTCTAGATTGGAAATTCCGACATTGTCAAGATGTTTGAGAGAAAATATTGTGAATATACTCCCACAGACCAATCAAGAAATGTCTGAGGTAACTGCTGAGGAGCCTCCGGTTAAAATGCGACGTAACTGTAGTTATTGTACTATCAAAAAGAAAAGAATGTCTAATATGACGTGTACAAAATGCAAAAATACAGTGAGTGGTGAACATATTTGAGACTGATTATTTTATAATTCATTAGTTAGTAAAAAAAAAGCAGATAAATGTTACCTTGTTTTAAAAATGCCTACTTATAAGCAGAAGTCTTCTAATTTTTGTTACTTTACGGTTAGGACTTAGAAAAGCCTACTATTTTCTTATGATAATAATTTATATTTTTGTTTAATTCACTTATTGACAATGTAACATGCCATTGGCATTATAAAAATAAAGGAAAAATACTTACATCTGTAAAAAAAATTGTTTTTAAATTGTGCGCCTCTCAGGCGTATGTTTATCTTTTCTGTACTAAAAAATAAAGTTATGTTTCTAGGGTTAAACAAAATCAAGACGATCATGCACACTATTGTTCGATGGAGCTTCTACATAAATAGCCGAAAAAAACCTACACAATATAAGAATTGTCTGCACTTTAGGCATGGGACATCTTATTGCCACCTTCCCACAAGATGCGCGTTATGTGCTGGTGAGCATGAATATAGCAAATGTACGTTAAAACAAGAGTAAACAAGTGGAATTCGTTATAGCAATTGCAAAGAAGCACACTTTGCCATTTCTATTGATTGTAAGGCAAGAATGGACTATGAAACAAAGCTGAAACAAAAGCTGAGTTCCCCAATCCCTGCTCGCAGAGCTAGAAGCAGCTTCAATTTTACGAGCTCAAATTTTCCTTTGTTAACAAAAGCACCTACATATACACCAACCCTAAGCCGAGACAGCAGCAATGCAACATTGATGGTGTGGCGTCCACATGCTCACCGCAAGGAGCGCATAAAGCAGTTAGTGGATGCCATGAAGTTCTCAACTCATGTCAACGAGACGGCCACTTCGTTCGCAACCTCCAACGAGTCAACATCGCGCGCGCCAACATGTAGTCCTTGACTACACTCGTTTAGATACTTGTAACTCTGTTCATTAGTTTTAGTAATAAAGTTATATTTGTGTTTTAGCAAAGTAATATTCTTTCTTTCTCATGGGGATCGCGCATAGCTTATTAACCATCCCCATAGTGGTGACCCCGTTTTTTTCGCATTTTTGTTACACGAGTCATGTGCTCGCCATCTGTTTACTATCACCGCAGGTCGTAGCTTCACGAGTCAGCGCAAGACGCCGCATGCAATCCCGACATGCCCGATCACGCACCAGAACGCCATACGCATGCCCGAACAGACGCCGCGTTCGCATGTGTACGTCCCACCGCCTCGATCGCATGTTCGATTGCGCCGCCAATACCCCGCACAGTGTCGCATGCCCGACCCCGCCCAGTGTCGCATGCCCGACCCCACACAGTGTCGCATGCCCGACCCCGCACAGTGTTGCATGCCCGACCCCGCACAGTGTCGCATGCCCAACCCCGCACAGTGTCGCATGCCCAAACCCGCACAGTGTCGCATGCCCGACCCCGCACAGTGTTGCATGCCCGACCTCGCACCAGACCGCATGCCCGACCTCGCACAAGGCCGCAAGCCCGACAGTGTCGCATGCCCGACCTCACACCAGGCCGCATGCCCGACCTCACACCAGGCCGCATGCCCGACCTCGCACTACGTCGTATGCTCAACCTCGCACTGCAGCCCCACAGCAACATTCACGACATTGAAAGCGCATCTCCCGAACATGTGCTACGCAACCCACCATTGCACCAGGCTCATTTACGACATTTTTCAATGCCATTTTTCGATCGTGACATTCTCATCAAAATGTCACTTGGGAGGGAGTACTGTGGCGTCCACATGCTCACCGCAAGGAGCGCATCAAGCAGTTAGTGGATGCCATGAAGTTCTCAACTCATGTCAACGAGACGGCCACTTCGTTCGCAACCTCCGACGAGTCAGCATCGCGCGCGCCAACATGTAGCCCTCGACTACACTCATTTCTAGACTTGTAACTCTGTTCATTAGTTTTAGTAATAAAGTTATATTTGTGTTTTAGTAAAGTATTATTCTTTCTTTCTCATGGGGATTGCGCATAGCTTATTAACAATCCCCATAGTGGGATAGAAGTCAGAAAATTTAGCAAAGTCGACAACCACTGAACGCATGTCCTACTGTATGGCTATCATGCAAAGCCCACAATCAACAAATAGTTTATGCGACAACTTCTTTTCACCCAAATCTCTACTGACCATTTTGCATGAGTTAATTGCCAATTTAAGTAAATCGTTAAACTAAGCAAGAGCTATCCATAAAATGTTTATATGGATAAACAATTAAATGTTTTGGTCTGAAACGCGCAAAGCATTAAAAAGACATATTGAAGCATTCAATTTTGCTGTTACAAATAATATTGACATATTTGTCATAACGGAGACTTGGTTAAGGCCAAATGATAGTTTTAAGCATCCCTTTTTCATAGTTACAGATATAATCGCATTAATGGAATTGGTGGAGGCATAGTCATAGATAGAAAAATTAAAAATTTTGTATTGCCAAAAAGTTCAAAATGGGTTATTGAAAATATTGGCGTTATCATCGAAGAACATAATATAAAATTATTCAATGTTTACTTTGCTGCGACAAAATCAAACAAGGAAAAAGTCGGAATTTTCATAGAAGATTTGAAATGGTTTAGCAAGGCTAACCAAAGGTATCTACTTTGCGGAGACCTGAACGTTAAGCATTGGCACTGGAATATCACACAAAGCAACAAAATGGGGCACATGTTATTTAATCTTAACAAGGAGGCAAGTATCGATGTTCGTTTCCCTAAAAAATCCACGTTCTACTCTCCCCGTGGGATTGGTTCCACGTTGGATTTGCTTCTTAGTGACCAGAATACTACTCCATCTATGTTGAGTGTTTTTCAAACTCTCCTCATTTACATTTAATATTTCCCTTAGGAACGACGAGGGTTAATTGTAATGTTCCAAAAGCATACCACAGTCAAAAAAAGCAATATGGGCAGAATTCCGCAGATTTATTGATACAGAGTAAGTTTAAACTTAAAGACCATAGAATCACTAAATACTTCCTCAGTATGTGAAGAGCAAATTGAAGAATTCACCAACACTATCTGGCAAGCTTTTGAGTATAGTGTCCGAAAACTGTCAAAAGCTTCTTATAATTTAGAATTTGACAAGAAAACTTACGACTTATAGTAATCGAGCAGTCACATAAGCAATCGGCTCGAAAACCTTCATAACACTTATCTGAAATTTTAATTGCAGCTTTGGGAAAAAATCCATTGCTTCCATTCATGGTTATAAATTATAAAATATTTTTATTATTGTTATTAAATGTAAATTTTATATCATTTTCTTCTACAATATATTAAATCTAAACGTTTCCTTTTAATTATATTCTTTGTGATATTTAACTTCCATTATTATTTAAACTCTTTTTCATTTTTTTACTTCTGTTAATTTTTAAAATTCAAAATATCAAATTAAAATTTCGGACGTGATTTCGTGCATCACATCCAAGTATTGCATTGGCGAATGTAATTTAACGTGTCTGAGCTAGAAGCTTGGAAATGTACTGTTGCGACAGGGTTAACTGGACGACGGACCGTAAAGACGGAGAGTCTGCTTGAAATCGCCAACTAGCGTGGACGCCGCCAGAAATTAAAATGATTTATTTATTAAATGAGAATAACTTCAAATTGTGCGCGATTGCTTAACTACTGCATATTGTGTTGGATCGAAGGAAAATCCAACAATCGATTTCTGACAAAATAATTGATCATGCCGGCTGTTTTCGAATTACTCGAAATGCTTGTAAATATTGATCGGTGCCGAAATTTATCGGTAAAAACAGTGTTGGTTTTAATTATCCGTTGTATGCAACTGTAATCGTAAACACTTGAAAGAAAAAGGTGGCGTCGGAAGCGCATGCGGTGCACTGACCGCGAGTGTGCGAAGTTCTTTTCATTTACATAAGAGTGGAGGATTAATTTCCACGGAAAAGCCGCCAGGAAATGCATTTTGGTTGAATGAGTAAAATCCAATTGGATTGTGTTGTGCGTGCCTTGCGTTGGGTGAAAGTGATTTTGGGAGTGAGAAGCTGTAATCCCGTGGGTACGGTCATATGAATCCGACTCTGCCGGATACCATTACCCAACAGCCTCCGCAATGGGGCTCTTAATGTGCAGACAAACGTGAGAATCACCAACGTGATCACTTGAGGAAGATTGGATCGGAGTGCCCTTGCTATTGTGACGGCTTGTGTCATTAGTCCTCGATAAAAATTAAGAATGTCAGACGTGTATCTAATTAGCAAGCTAATTAGTGCCGTAGCAGTAAACGAATGAGAAATTGTGCGGCCTTTCTGCTGGGGCTAGATGCGATTTAAAATAATTGGCAGAAGTCGTAACATATTTATCGGCCAAATTCCCTCAGTTATAATGATAGCGTAAATTTACTTGCTTTACAATCGCTGTATTCCAACAACAAAGAAAAATTATAAAAGATTATTGTCGGCAATAAAATATGCCTCTTTGGTTCTCTCATGCAAGGATTTAATATAATTCGATCGTTGTCGCTGGCATTTAATGTAGGCAATTGTGTCGGGTTTGCGTGAAGGTAGCGTGATAAAAATGTTGATTCGTTCTCCCCGGCATTTATGATTGAACCGATCAATCAACTTCTTAACAGTGTTGACGCCTCTCAGTGGTGAGAGTATCAAGAATCTACTTTGAGAATTTTGCTTTGTTTGTAAAAAAATCATCGACGAAAAGGGAGTTCATTATCGATAACCTTCCAAGATAACCTCGAGGGAATAAAACATAGTTATAAAGCTCATATTTTCTCTCATAATAAAACACTTAACCGATCGCGCGGTGAATAAATTCACCGCAAGCCCGACAGTGTCGCATGCCCGACCTCACACCAGGCCGCATGCCCAACCTCGCACTACGTCGTATGCTCAACCTCGCACTGCAGCCCCACAGCAACATTCACGACATTGAAAGCGCATCTCCCGAACATGTGCTACGCAACCCACCATTGCACCAGGCTCATTTACGACATTTTTCAATGCCATTTTTCGATCGTGACATTCTCATCAAAATGTCACTTGGGAGGGAGTACTGTGGCGTCCACATGCTCACCGCAAGGAGCGCATCAAGCAGTTAGTGGATGCCATGAAGTTCTCAACTCATGTCAACGAGACGGCCACTTCGTTCGCAACCTCCGACGAGTCAGCATCGCGCGCGTCAACATGTAGCCCTCGACTACACTCATTTCTAGACTTGTAACTCTGTTCATTAGTTTTAGTAATAAAGTTATATTTGTGTTTTAGTAAAGTATTATTCTTTCTTTCTCATGGGGATTGCGCATAGCTTATTAACAATCCCCATAATGGGATAGAAGTCAGAAAATTTAGCAAAGTCGACAACCACTGAACGCATGTCCTACTGTATGGCTATCATGCAAAGCCCACAATCAACAAATAGTTTATGCGACAACTTCTTTTCACCCAAATCTCTACTGACCATTTTGCATGAGTTAATTGCCAATTTAAGTAAATCGTTAAACTAAGCAAGAGCTATCCATAAAATGTTTATATGGATAAACAATTAAATGTTTTGGTCTGAAACGCGCAAAGCATTAAAAAGACATATTGAAGCATTCAATTTTGCTGTTACAAATAATATTGACATATTTGTCATAACGGAGACTTGGTTAAGGCCAAATGATAGTTTTAAGCATCCCTTTTTCATAGTTACAGATATAATCGCATTAATGGAATTGGTGGAGGCATAGTCATAGATAGAAAAATTAAAAATTTTGTATTGCCAAAAAGTTCAAAATGGGTTATTGAAAATATTGGCGTTATCATCGAAGAACATAATATAAAATTATTCAATGTTTACTTTGCTGCGACAAAATCAAACAAGGAAAAAGTCGGAATTTTCATAGAAGATTTGAAATGGTTTAGCAAGGCTAACCAAAGGTATCTACTTTGCGGAGACCTGAACGTTAAGCATTGGCACTGGAATATCACACAAAGCAACAAAATGGGGCACATGTTATTTAATCTTAACAAGGAGGCAAGTATCGATGTTCGTTTCCCTAAAAAATCCACGTTCTACTCTCCCCGTGGGATTGGTTCCACGTTGGATTTGCTTCTTAGTGACCAAAATACTACTCCATCTATGTTGAGTGTTTTTCAAACTCTCCTCATTTACATTTAATATTTCCCTTAGGAACGACGAGGGTTAATTGTAATGTTCCAAAAGCATACCACAGTCAAAAAAAGCAATATGGGCAGAATTCCGCAGATTTATTGATACAGAGTAAGTTTAAACTTAAAGACCATAGAATCACTAAATTCTTCCTCAGTATGTGAAGAGCAAATTGAAGAATTCACCAACACTAGCTGGCAAGCTTTTGAGTATAGTGTCCGAAAACTGTCAAAAGCTTCTTATAATTTAGAATTTGACAAGAAAACTTACGACTTATAGTAATCGAGCAGTCACATAAGCAATCGGCTCGAAAACCTTCATAACACTTATCTGAAATTTTAATTGCAGCTTTGGGAAAAAATCCATTGCTTCCATTCATGGTTATAAATTATAAAATATTTTTATTATTGTTATTAAATGTAAATTTTATATCATTTTCTTCTACAATATATTAAATCTAAACGTTTCCTTTTAATTATATTCTTTGTGATATTTAACTTCCATTATTATTTAAACTCTTTTTCATTTTTTTACTTCTGTTAATTTTTAAAATTCAAAATATCAAATTAAAATTTCGGACGTGATTTCGTGCATCACATCCAAGTATTGCATTGGCGAATGTAATTTAACGTGTCTGAGCTAGAAGCTTGGAAATGTACTGTTGCGACAGGGTTAACTGGACGACGGACCGTAAAGACGGAGAGTCTGCTTGAAATCGCCAACTAGCGTGGACGCCGCCAGAAATTAAAATGATTTATTTATTAAATGAGAATAACTTCAAATTGTGCGCGATTGCTTAACTACTGCATATTGTGTTGGATCGAAGGAAAATCCAACAATCGATTTCTGACAAAATAATTGATCATGCCGGCTGTTTTCGAATTACTCGAAATGCTTGTAAATATTGATCGGTGCCGAAATTTATCGGTAAAAACAGTGTTGGTTTTAATTATCCGTTGTATGCAACTGTAATCGTAAACACTTGAAAGAAAAAGGTGGCGTCGGAAGCGCATGCGGTGCACTGACCGCGAGTGTGCGAAGTTCTTTTCATTTACATAAGAGTGGAGGATTAATTTCCACGGAAAAGCCGCCAGGAAATGCATTTTGGTTGAATGAGTAAAATCCAATTGGATTGTGTTGTGCGTGCCTTGCGTTGGGTGAAAGTGATTTTGGGAGTGAGAAGCTGTAATCCCGTGGGTACGGTCATATGAATCCGACTCTGCCGGATACCATTACCCAACAGCCTCCGCAATGGGGCTCTTACTGTGCAGACAAACGTGAGAATCACCAACGTGATCACTTGAGGAAGATTGGATCGGAGTGCCCTTGCTATTGTGACGGCTTGTGTCATTAGTCCTCGATAAAAATTAAGAATGTCAGACGTGTATCTAATTAGCAAGCTAATTAGTGCCGTAGCAGTAAACGAATGAGAAATTGTGCGGCCTTTCTGCTGGGGCTAGATGCAATTTAAAATAATTGGCAGAAGTCGTAACATATTTATCGGCCAAATTCCCTCAGTTATAATGATAGCGTAAATTTACTTGCCTTACAATCGCTGTATTCCAACAACAAAGAAAAATTATAAAAGATTATTGTCGGCAATAAAATATGCCTCTTTGGTTCTCTCATGCAAGGATTTAATATAATTCGATTGTTGTCGCTGGCATTTAATGTAGGCAATTGTGTCGGGTTTGCGTGAAGGTAGCGTGATAAAAATGTTGATTCGTTCTCCCCGGCATTTATGATTGAACCGATCAATCAACTTCTTAACAGTGTTGGCGCCTCTCAGTGGTGAGAGTATCAAGAATCTACTTTGAGAATTTTGCTTTGTTTGTACAAAAATCATCGACGAAAAAGGAGTTCATTATCGATAACCTTCCAAGATAACCTCGAGGGAATAAAACATAGTTATAAAGCTCATATTTTCTCTCATAATAAAACATTTAACCGATCGCGCGGTGAATAAATTTCATACTTAACCTACTATCCGCTGTCGTTGTCGAAAATACCAAATACGGCAAATCATACGGAAAGAAAAAGAAAATCACAACCCCAAAAGTCATAAATAGTCCGCGTTGTGTAGTGGTTAGAGCACTAAGCCCGTAAGCCGAAGGTCTCTGGTTCGAGTTCCGTTGCTGTCAACGAGATTTAGTTCGAGTGATTCTTCGGACAGACTATAAACTTGTTCAGTTATGATACGTGCTGGTTTAAAATCAGAACGTATCGCAGCTGGATGGACGGACACACGGCCAAAGCATGATAATGATCATATCACCTTGTGGAGTGCCGATACATTCGATCATGACAATGAGATACTCTAACTATCTCTAAGCGAAGGCCCCGAAAGGAGCTGTAGTGCTACAAACAAAAAAAAAAAAATAATGACGAGATACATGAAAAAACGACAATAGCAACAAACCTAAATAACGGCAAACAGGAGTAGAAGCAGTTTTAGCACCACAAACACCATGAATTGGATAACTTTAGCCTTTTGGCATATGTTTAAATTTTTGTGCTATATGTCATCCAGGTCTCTTGCCCACCCAAAACACGAGCACTCGTCGGAGGAGGATTGTGTGAGTGCAAGGTTTTATTTTAAAATTTGTTTCTTTTACCTTACTAATTACATAAAATTGTATATATATATATATATATATATATATATATATATATATATATATATATATATATATATATATATATATATATATATATATATATATATATAATTTTACTTACTATTATAGAAATATTTTTTTCTTATTTAATATTTCAATTCAAATTAGATTGACCGTTTCTAGTGAATAATTTTGAATACCGTATAGAACGAGCCATTCATTTTAGATATTGTTTAGTGAAATTATGAGAAGTAATGAAATGTAATTTATAATGAAGTTTTTTTGAAAATAATACAGATAGGAAGACCATGTCCGCTTAAATTATTAAATACGGTCTTTCCTTTCACCAACCTTGGCCGGGTATGGGACCCGCAACGATGGCAGGCGCGCTCTTTCCTTATATTGCGTTGTAGGGGCCCTTACCTGGGTATACTTGCCTTCCGCTCACGTGTCCTTTTATGGTATAGTGTTATGTGAGTCTCCCAAGTTTGTCCGTTTTCTTCAGGCCCAATTTGTTTTTTGAACAAGCAATTTCAACCCTTAGTAGGTTACCTTGGCCTCGACGTCAATCGATCGGCATTCGACTTTTAATTTGTGACCGCGACATTTTTTTGTAGTGGTTCCTTCTGCTGGGTGAAAGAACCCGCTCCACGACACCGCAATGCTAGCCTGCCAGCGCATTCACGCGTCCTCATACAAGGCCAATCTCGGCGGATACTACCATCTTTTTCCACCGAGGCAGCAGACTATCGCTGCAGCCCTTCACGGACAATTTATCTAACTATTTCACTACAAACTTCATAAGAAAGCGAAACTCTTTGCGGCATAAATGGCAAAAAACCTGCATTAAGTCTCTTAAGATTGGTGTTATTAGCCTCATTAGAGCAATAAGGAACAAAATTAAGGAGCTCTGGAATTTCCCATGGAACAACATGCTAACAAATCTGGACTACAACTCGCGAAAAGTCTTGTTTTTAAATAGATTTTGAAACGAAAGTATCACATGTTACCAAATTCTATAATGAACAACAGCGAAGAGTACATTTACTCCAATCAAGGAAAAGCAGATACGAGTATACTTGCAGATAAATTGAATGAGTTCCATAATATTTCCTATAGGTTCTGCAATAATCTATCGGAAATGATGATGGCTAAAGCTTTCGAACAGCCATTTAACCAAACATCCTGCTCCTGCACCTGCACCTGCACTCCAGGTGCATTAATAAAATCCAGAGAGTTAATAGGTTTTCTCAAAAAAGTTAAAAATGGCAAAGCTCAAGTTATCGATGGCCTGCCGAATATAGTTCTTAAAAATTTACCCAAAAAACGAATCGCCTTATGCTCTCTTTCTTTCTATCCATCTGGAAACAAGCTCTAGTTATATCTATCCTGAAGCCCGGAAGAGATCCGCATTCTCCCGATAACTACAGGCCCATCAGCTTACTACCAGATTTAGTTAAGCCAGCGTTTCACAAGGCTCCTGCCTAAGCCTATCACTGTATAACATCTATACGTCTGACTTTCCGTCCTTAGCCAACTGCCAAGTTGCATTTTTCGCAGACGATATTTGCATATACACCATAGGCGCAGCCCCAAATTCCATTATTGCTAGCCTTGAAACGGCGTTGGAACTTACATATCGATATTACCATAGATGAAAAATTAAAATTAATGTTGGACAAACAAAGTCAATTTTCTTCATCAGGAAGGGTAGGCCTGTTCACCTACCCAAACGACCAATAAATTTTTTAGGGGAAACTATTCGCTGGAGTGAGGATCTCAACTATCTTGGGCTAACATTCGACAAAGAACTAACCTTCAGAAGTCATATTCAGCATATTCACTCCAACGCTTTTAAGGCCGTACGCTCACTATAACCTCTTAACTCCTCATCGTCAAAATGGCAATCCAACCGATCATCCTATATGGCTCTCCTACCTGGCTCTAATGTGCTAAATATCTGGTAAAAATGCTTCAGATCACGCAAAATAGATACCTGAAAATGGTACTTAATAAATCGTTTTACTTTTCTTCTGAAAAACTACACGGCCATGCTGGCGATAGTGCAATTTTAAACTCCGCTAATTCGTACTCTGGCTGAAAACAGGCAGTTTCTACCAATAATCTCTTTGGCCGTAAACTAGCCTCATAGATTTTAACTTGCTGTAAGAAGATAGTTCTAAGTAATGTTAAGCTAATAATAAGTTCAGTAGAGGTTTTTCTTGAATTTTTCCCCTAGCAAACATTGAAAATACGATAGTACACATAGTTTCCAGTAATGTTCAAACAATGGTGAAATGACTTTGTCAGAACACCGAAAGTCAAAAGCGCTTTATTCAATACAAATCGTTATAAATTTTAGGAGAATATAAAGCAAATCCTAAGCAATAACAATAAAAAAACCTAATTTCCCAAATGGCCGTCTAAGTTTATACGTTATTAGCTAAACACATTTCATAAAAAAAAAAACTAAAGCAAATTCAAATTAATTAAGATTATTACATATATTTTGATTTGATCGGAAAAGGAGAAAAAACCAACCAACGCTATCCTAAAATTATTCATAATTTTAACACAACCGTGAACTTTGATCCTACACCTAATATGTTATAACTTAATTCTAATAAAATTCAATCAAAAACTTTATCTTATACTTAAAAAATTTTATCATAATATTCCTAACCCACGGTTTAACCTTATATCTAAACTAAATATAATAAAAATAACATATACCTAACTTATCCCTAATGTTTAACACAAATAAACAACAACACTAAATGTAGCAATAATGAGTTGAAACTCTAAAACTAAGTAATGAAAAACACAAAAACAGGAAATAAACACGAATAATTTAGACATTGTCATTCAGCCACCAATACCTAGATTGCTCCGTCTCAGCTCGACCAGCTTCAAAAATCTGGCAAATGAGTATCTCCATTGGAATTCTTGGTCTCGTGAACACAAATTCGAAGGATATTTTATCTTTTTATCGGTGGCCCGTCTACCTATGTGATATATGACTGGGACGCCGTCAGAATCAAAAACATATCGATTCATGTCCAAACATACGAATGCTTCTGGTGGAATGAAGCCAGTAGCGAGACAAGTCGCAATTCACCCGTCTGTAGGGTGGAGCGGCTGTGAAATCCAAGCATATTCGCTCACAGTTACAGATCTTTCGATATGATTCCGAAGAAGTTTCAATATGAAGATATTGACACTTGTCACTTTAGCTGTTTTATAAATTCTTCTATTCGATATATAATGCTTCCATCCGTCTCAGGCTTGCTGTACAAGCCAGGACATGCACGAAGACATTTCCTTTCGAAAGCTCTTAATTTTTCCATCGTAATAGCGCTCTGGTTGTACCAGATCTAACATCCATATGTCAAAACTGGTCTAACCAGGGTCTTGTAACAGATAATTTTGATCAATGTATTTGGAATGAAAGAGTCTTCGTAGGGCCATGACTAATTTTGGTGCCTTACTAAGCAAGATTTTGACATGTTCAATATAGAGCAAACACTGACCGAGATGAACACCGAGGTATCGAACACAGGATTTATGTGGAACCCGTTCTGAACTACCCTCGCCAGGCATGATGTGGAAATCCTTCCAATTACGTTTCAGGTTTTGACTGATCCCCTGCCACGTTGTCCAAAACAAAATTGTTTCGCGCTTCTGCGCATTGGTTTTCATTCGCCAATTGTTAGTGTATAGCCGCACACCATTGATCATTTTTCGGAGATTGCTCTGAACTATTGCAGCTTTTCAGTCTGCCGTATAGATGATCAGATCATCAGCAAACACTACCAATGATTGCGTTGGCGAGACGTTAAAATCAAAGCCGTTCAATAGCTTGCGAATGAATATTGAGAAGAGCAGAGGCGCGGTAACTGTTCCCTGCTGTAGACCGCTCAAAACCTTGCATTCTCGCATTGTTGTTAGATTTCCATCAGTTATAACAAACGATTTCCCGTATAACATATTTCACATCATGGCGACAAGGTGTCTGACGGACTTGTCCTGAAGGAGTTTAAGAACTAGTCCATCCAACCACACTGTATCGAAGGGTTTCGCCATATCAATGACACACGCTCCAACACATTCTCTGTTGTTTCGTTTCCAACATGTGTCTGAGGTTACTTTCGTTATTGCATGTGTGGTCGAATGCCTGGCACGAAAACCAAATTGGCAATACGGCATCAACTCATATTTCTCAATGCGGGCGTTTAATGCTCTTTTGAGTATCACTTCAAACACTTTTCTGATGTTATGCAGCAAGTTGATTGGGCGATAGCTTTTAGGGCATGAAGATTCTTTTCCTTTCTTCAAGATCGGAAATACCTTAGCGTTTTTCCACTCATTTGGGAAATATGAATTGCTCAACATGTTGTTGAACAATATGCAATAATTCCTAATAGCAACTTCAGGCACATGTTGGAGAACTACATTTGGAATACCATCAGTACCACATGATTTCTTGTTGTTTGTCTTGCGAAATATGAAACACAAGTCTTCATAGCTGACAAAGCAATCAATAAGACTCAAGCTCGGTATGAGGTCAGATGTTAATGTTTCATTGAAATGAAGAATTGGTTGGCCGTTCAAGCTTGATTTAGGTCGGAAACTTTTGCTTCAACGACCTCTGAAAATATTTCATTCCCTCTCTCAGGGTTTGGTAGATGAACCAATTCAAAATGTGTTCCAATCAGGGCAAGTTTATGCAATCTCTCACAAATAATCTTGTTTCCATTTCTATCCGGAGTCGTACTATCAATTTTGATACCAGCCCTATAGAGAAGATTTACCTTATCACTAGTGACTTCAAGATTCAATTCCTTCACTCGAGACTTCTTGCGGAATATGCTATTCACTTTTGCGAAAACACCATCTAGGTCGTGTGGGCTAATACCCCTCAATTTTTTCGCCCATTGATTGCTGACCTCACTCCTGAAGTATGAACGGATTAAGTGCCGGACATTCTTCAGGTGTAATTTCAACAGAGCCAACAAGGGATGGTTGTAGTGTGAGGAGAAGGCTTTTCAATCTTTTCAACCTTGCAATGGTTGGTGTTTCATATCCTTCCATATTGTTTCGATGTTTACTCTTGGGAACTACTTTCTCAATCGTTACCAACGTGAGGTTCTCTAACTTCGACAAATAGAGATAGAGAGTTGCCATCATCAGAAGGAAGGCATTGCTTCTGGTACTCCCCATTAAACTTCTTTTGCAACTTTCCCCAGTTTGTTTTTTTGAAATTCAACCG
>OZ017739.1:200592638-200650138 GCA_963969285.1 Odontomyia ornata
TGTATATATATATGTACATATATATATAAATATATATATATATATATATATATATATATATATATATATATATATATATATATATATAGGGTGATTCATAACAAGTGTACACATTTTTGTCGAAAAAAACATAGTTTTTGTGGTGAAGATTGAGCTGTAATGTTTATTTATTATTAAAATTTGGGCCCTTACAATTAAATATGAAATATTACTTCGGGCATACGTGTACCTCGTGCTGCTTTACAGACTCAAACGATGATTTTCATTTTCGATGCTATTTTCCCACATTTCCGGCGTTATTAGGCGTATATTGGCTCGAATATTGTTTTTTAATGCTTCATTAGTCTGGGGAGCATCAGCGTAAACACGATCCTTCAGAAATCTTCAACGGAAGAAGTCACAAGGAGTCAAATCACACGATCTCGCTGGCCAATTTATGGGTCCATTTCGTTAAATTATTCGATTTCCAAACTTGATCTTCAATAAGTCAATAGTCTGTAAAGCAGCACGAGGTGCACATATGCCCGGCGTAATGTTTAATATTTAATTGTAAGGGAACAAATTTTTGCAATAAATAAACATCACAGCTCAATCTTCACAAAAACTATGTTTTTTTTTCGACAAAAATGTTGCGCGATGTTAATTGTGAGTCACACCTTCACATCAAGTGTTTTTTCTTCTACAGCCCCTCTCAGGCCTTCGCTTTCTGCAAATAGCGCCTGCAACTGTCTCGGCCCATTAACCACGTCCTCCAATTACGAAATCCGAGCAACGATGAACTGCCTTCGTCGACCTAGTCAGACCAGTGTTTTCTCGGTTTCCCCACTGGTCTCCGGCATCCAGTTCTCCCAAGGAATACCTTTTTCCTCAACATTCAAGACGATAAAGATCAGCCTTTTTTAGGGTTTTGTAAAATAATTTTACAAAACCCTTCTAAAATCGCGTCCTGTCTGTCCGTCTGTCCGTCTGTCTGTCTGTCCGTCCGTCCGTCCGTCCGTCCGTCCGTCCGTCCGTCCGTCCGTCCGTCCGTCCGTCCGTGTGTCACAGCAGTTTTTCTCGGAAACTACTGAAGCTAGAAGCATCAAATTTTGTATATAGGTGCAAAGTGGTGATCTCTTCAAAGTTCAACTACTAAAAAATTTTATAAGGTATTTAAGGGGGGTCTCCCCATGTAGGGGAGTGACCCCCCGAAAAAAAAATTTCATTGAAGGTAGCCGATATGAGTATCAAATGAAAGGTCTTGATGAGAACTTTTCAAAACAGGTCTTAGTTTGGCAAAGTTTGCTTCGAGGGGTGCACAGGGAGGGGAAATACACGAAAAATTTGTGTCCCCCCCCCTCGCGATTGGACACCTGTGATCCGAAAAATCTGAAAAAAATCAAGAATGTAGGCCTTGATGAGTACAACAACAACAAATTCGTGAGAAGTCGCAATTCACTCAACTTTGTTAGTAATAGTATGATTTATCGATTTTATGTTTTCTTGAATAAAATCTTGACGGTACCCTTAAATTCAATGAAATTCAGTACACAGATGTCTATTTATAAGATTGATCAACCCTGCAAGTTTCATAAAGATTGCATCATATTTAGCGAAGTTATAGCGGTTTGAATTTTCCTGTGTTACTATGGAACAATATGCGCTGCATGTATTACTATGGCAACATATGGCTATGGAACAACATGCGCTTTTTACCGACTCAGACACTACAGTTTTGCTAGGATTTGCATGAAAATTTCAGGAATGATAGGTGTCATGAATAACTTTGAGCTAGTGGTATCAGTAATCGTAAAACAAAATAGTGGCTGTTTTAAATGCGAAGATTGAATAACTTTGAGTTATTTTTTCCCAACTTCAACGTTTAAGGCGCATGCTTTGAACACTTGATTCAATTTAATGAATGACTGAAGCTGAGTACCTACAATTAATACTCATAAGTGAAACAAGTCAAGGAGGCGGGAGGGAGCTTCTAACAAAAGGGCTTTGTAACAACTCTAGGATTCGAAAAAATTGGCTATTAATCGATGATAACAGTACAGGAGAGTGGCCCCTGAAAAAAAATTCATCAAACGTAGCCGATATGAGTATGAAATGACAGCTTTCATGGGAGCTTTTCAAAACAGTTCTTAAACTGTCAGTTTTTGCTTCAGTGAGGGCACAGGGGGGAAATACATGAAAAATGTGTTTCCTCCGTCGCGAATGGACATCTGAAATAATTATCAAGGGAGATATTTATGAGTAGAACAATAACAAAAACCTCAGAAGTCGAAATTCTTTCAACTTTGTTAATAATAGTGTGGTCTTCGAATTTCATAGTTTCTCCAATAAAATCGTCATTGATATGCTTCTTGGCTTTATACAATCTGGTGACTGCATTTTGAAAATTGAATACAAAACCCTTCTGACATGAGCGTAGGTCTGTTTACCCAACTTGTTTAAATATAATTTCAGTTCTTGGCTTTTTCAATATTGTACATGAATCATAGCTTTCAACAAATTTTATGTTATTGCTGATGTATATAATTAATTATTCAATCAATAACCAACTACACAGTTGAGAAATTTTAAATTAAGTAAGTTGTGTTCGTAGAAATGTGTTATTTTTTGTTCTCCATACTTAATTGATTTGATCGAATTCAACCATTTACTCGCACTTACAACAGCTTGGTCACGAAAACGAGCTTGATGTTTAGGTTCCTCACAAATTAAAGGAAATTCTCCCCACCAGACGCATTAAAATATGCGACTCTTTGCTGAATTATAATCCAAACGACCCATTTCTAAAAAGAATCATAACGGGTGATGAAAAATGGATTGGTTACGATAATGTAGTCCGAAAAAAATCATGGACCAAGCAAGATGAGTCCCCACAATCGACATTTAAAGCCAATATTCACCAAAACAAGATTATGCTTTTTGTGTGGGGGGATTACAAGGGTATAGTCTACTTGGAGCTGCTTCCAAGTAACAAAACTATTGATTCAAATGTCTTCTGTCGTTAACTATCGAAACTGAATGAAGAAGTCAATCGCAAAGGTGTGATGTTCCATCATGATAACGCTAGACCCTACACCTCTTTGATAACCCGTCAAAAATTAATGGAGCTCAATTGGGAACTGATGGCGCATCTACCCTATAGCCCTGACTAAGCATCATTAGACTATCATTTGTAACGCTCCCTTCAAAACCATCCTTCGCTTCTAAAAATCCCTGCTCCATCGGAAACCTCGAAACGACAAATAGTTAAATAGCGAAGTAAATGTCACAAGCTCTAACGAGGGGTTTATTGTGCAGGGGTTTCAGAAAAGGCATGCCCAGACTTGCTGCTTACAAGTTAGAAAGAAAGCGTCTTTGGAAATTTATCATCCGAGCAAAAAAAAAAGATGGACGACGTGAATATGGATCCATGTGACCTGGGCTATGAGCTGTCGTGCGGAAGCTTGAAGCCCAACTTTGCTCTGCACATACGAGACGGAAAAGATTGACGTGATTGTGCGGGCTCTTTCCCCTACAGGCATTCCTTTTTGAAGTTATCCACGGTGAAACTCCAGCGGATAGCCCACTCTTTACCAAAATCAAATTGGAGGAAGCAGTTTTGTCAATGAAAGCAAACAGGTACCAGGGCCAGATGTTATCCCCGCTGAGGTACTGCAGATTGTTTAGCACTTCTGCCTTGACTTGCTACTCAGCACATTCAACCCCTGCCTGCGTGAAGGGTTATTACCGGTGTGATTGAAAGTAGTGAGACTCAAGTTGATCAGCGACGGGAAGGGGAATTCCAAGTGATCATCTGCATACCACCCTTAGTATATGCTAGACACGGCAGGGAAATAGCCCAGAAAACTCATCAGGAGAAGACTCCACGGGGGTTAAAGCTTTAGAGCAGGTCGCTTCACCATCGACGCTATCGAGGAAATAAAGACACATAGCAGTTCCACTCGACAGGTTGTTCTGCTGTTCACTCTTGACGTTAGAGACTTGAGGATGAGTTTCTCCGAGCAAATCGGGACAACAGCTGATAAAGCGGCAGGAAGGGTAATGACACTTGCATGATTAATTTCCAACATAGAGGGACCGTTCTAATCAACAAGACGACTCTTGATGAGCGCAGTGCAGTCTACACTACTTATGGGTCAGGAATACGGAGTGGTCCTCATAGCAAGGAGCTACACCGAAAGCGGTTGCCAGCGGGACAGAGACAAGAAGCATTACAAATTGCAACGTACATATCGAACAGGCTTCGAGTTGGCAGTGTTAGTGATAGCACGGGGTGATACCTATAGACTTCTTCGCTAGAGAGCGTATAAATAACCTGCGTAGAGCCGAAGACGACAGTGATGTAGTCGCAATAAAGGAGAGACAATGGACTCTCAAAGATTGACTACAGTCCTGGGAAAATGACAAAAAGGGAGATGGACTGCACATCTGTTCCTGATTTGAGGTAGTGGCCCGATCAAAGATATGGTAAAATTGACTTCTACCTGACCCAACTCTTGAGTCAAGATGTCCTGACTGCGTGTCTTACGTAGAAGAGGTAGATAATGCCTGTCACACATTATTTATCGGCAAAAGATGAGACAGGCTCCATGAGGCTCTTTGATGAAGTTGGTGCGCTCTCCCTGGAGACTATTATCGGAAGGATGCTTACATTCATTGATAAATGGAGCTACGTAGCACATGTTGCAAATTCCAACGTACCGGCACTCTGACCTTTTGCAACTTCAAATTGCCTCCGTGACATCTCCACCTTCTTTTGGGCACTTCTACCCTTTTCTTTGTTTATTTAATTTTTTTAAATATTTATTCCATTTAACTTTTCTCTTTCATATTAATTCTTTGTTCTTACTCTTCTTGTTTTTACAAAAAACAAAACAATAATAGTGATAATCTTATCTTTCCCGCTAAGAGCATTCCATTCATTACTTCCCATTAACGAAATTTCATTTGAGACCTTTTCACTAACAAAACCTAATTCCTTCCTTCTTACTAACTAATTTTATTCATGATCTCCCACTAACAAATTTTATTTGTTATACTAACAAAAATTCATTCACGCTTCCCTACTAACAAATTTCAATGCCTATTAAGAAAGATTCACAGTTGAAGTTGCTAAATAAATGAATGGGAGATCAACAGAAGGTGCCTTCGGTGGTAGCGTCGTAGATTCTCGACTGGGGGGTCCGCTGGGAACCTGGGTTCAAGTTCTCCCGAGCGCAGGAAAACACTCTTTTTGAGACATCGGCAAAAGCAATTATTTCTGATTTGCATATAACCAAACGCTATCATGGTAATGCGAATGGCCGTATATGTTAAATGGATATTGCTGCATTTGTCAATATGAAGAAGATGCGGGGGAAACGGAGTGGAAGTGTATTGAACTTCGATTACGTTACCTCGATGCGGCAGCGGATATTGATAAAAAGGATTGCGGGATTGGTCTTTTCGCAGTCATTCGGTATTTGGGTTGGAAAATAAGGCAGTGTCGGGATAAATGTTAACTATGAATTCGGGGAAAAAGAAGTCGGTTTTTGATTTGGATTTGGTGACGATGGAGTCAATTGGAATAGCAAAAGTTGGTGGCAGAAGTTTAGGAGTGAGAAAAGAAGAAGTTCGACAAATTGTAAAAAGTAGTGAAATTTTGCTTGTGGCATATGTGAGTGGAAGTTAAGTGCGGGTTTTAGACGAAAAGTAAAGACAAAAGGCCTGAACATAACTCTAATTTTTTTACATTATAATTAATTGAGCAACAGAAAGGAAAAACATAGTTAAAAGGAGTGAACCGAAAATAAAAATTAACAAAGCTATATAGTGGATACGAATTTAAATTGACGCAGAGGATAATTTAAAAGGAAACAGTCAAGTGTCATAATTAATAAATTAAAAACTAGAAGAAACAAAGAAAAGATGAAAGTTTTCTAAGAAGTATCTTTTCTTATTAATGAATTAGTGAAAAATTCAATTTCGAGTTTGTATTGTATTGGTTGAAATCGAAATTAAATAAAGCGGCCATTCCTTCCTTAAGACAATAATTTTTTATTTCTCAAAATGACTTTCTCCTTTCCCGGCCTTTTCTCCTCGTGTTAGTTTTTATGTGTGGAGTGGCTCAGTGCGAGCAGAGGGTGTCCCGGAAAACCCGCGACATGACTGAGCGCTAGCCGACCTCAGAATGCACCCCGGGTTACGCACCCCTCTGCTAAAACTTCATGTCTGCAGTGACTTCCTTGGTTGCTACGCTCAATTAGGCAGCCCTGGAGAATGAAAAGGCATACTTGAGCGTCAGGAGGCGTCAAGGGTAGGGGATCCCTTTTCTAGCAAGTACGCTAGAAAAGAGATTTCTGGATCCTAAAGGCACCACTAGGTAAAGGAAAATGTGGTCTAGCTCGAAGTAATGTACTAAACGGTTCCACACTGTGTTCTCAGCTGACAGGGGAGGTGTTTAGTGGGTAGCCCATAATGTCTGGCGCGCTCGGGAGTCTTTCACTCAGGGCATAGCCTTCACCTCCTAACCTCAAAAAACCAATGCAAGCGAACACGACACTATGAACATTACCGATTCCCTTGATGCAATGCGCATGTGAAGCTGCAACTATCGGCATTCCATTAAGACCCAGAAATCGATTATGATACGGACAAATCGGTGACGATTGAAGAAATGTCAGTCGTTTGTTCACAATATAAAGCGTTGAAATTTAGCGGTGAATATTCTGGATTGAGTTTTGGGGGTGGAAGAGCGAAATGGTCACAATTGGTTCCGCCACCATAGTCATTGCGTTCATTTGTTTCTGGAACGGAAAGTGATTCTATTCATTTCGTGGCAAAGCCATCGTCTTTGTTTCTTTATGCTCCAAAAATTAAAATGAAAAATCATCGAGACATGGTAAACTAAAAGTATTGCATACCATTGTGAAAGGCTTGGTAACCAAGCATAATATCCTTAGTCTATAAAATAATGAAGTTTATTGAGAAACAGATCCTCTTCTAAGCTGCGTTGGATAAACTAGAACATGAATGTATGTTAACTTAAATGCAAAGAGCCTTTTTAAGGGCGTCAGCATGACGTTTTTTCTATCACTAGACTACATACGGGTTATTATGAAGTTTCTAAAATTCAGCAAAAATACTTCCTGGAAGAGTACCGTGAACATCAAATACGTATCGAGAATTATATGCTTAAAAATATGGGTGAGAAAATATTTAATAAACATCACGTTATTAATACCGGAATCCCTTGCATAATCATAAGCCAAAGTGATATATAGTAGCAGTAAACTAACCCACAGGAGTTCTCTATGTTATAAATGCGGTGCAATAGGACATAAAAGAAACGAGTTTACGAAGGAGGCACATTGTATTCTTTGCAAGGATGCTAATCTAAGACCCGATTTTGGACACGCCTTGGGACCAGGAAAATGCCGGGTTTTCCAGGAAGCCCTAGCCAAGGCAAAATCAGAACTTCGATGACCCGCATCCTACAGCTAAACCTACAACGCAGTTTAACCGCCCAAAATCTGCTTGAGCAACGAAAGGGTAATGAATCGGCCCTACGCCACTGTCGACTAATACACATGCACATTGCTACTATATGGCTTCCTATTTACGTCAGTCTTGACGACTTTCCATCCTACGTCAGTTTTGTCTGGGAATGTCAAACGGGGAGTCGAGCGGAAAAAGACGGAATCGCAACCGGGGGCGAGTGCTCCGTGTGATTCTCAATTAAAGAGTGCGCGAGTGGGTACAATAATTAGTGCTGTGACATTTGCATTGCTTCTACGTGCTCCGCGTAACCTACTTAAGGATTCCCATTTTTTGTGCAGTGTGTGCGTACGGCGAACAGGAATAGGGAATTGTAGTTGAATGTGAAAGAGGAAGACTCCGGACAAAATGGCTGCTCTGTCGTGAAGATGTTCAGATGTCATCGAGCTTTGGACATTAAATCAGATATACTCGACCAATAACACAAGAAAAAAATTCACTATGACCAAATTTCTGAACGCAATCGTCATAACTGTGAACTAAACCAAGAAAAGTTGTGATTTCCTATTTGCCGTAACCGTAAGAAAATTGTGCAAAAAGTCGAGCGCATAAACGGAAGATGGGAGAAAAATTTTCTGTCTGAGTGCGCTAAGTTCCGACACCATGAATTATCACAGTTTGGAGATAGGGTTGAAGTCGAAATGCCATTTGACAGACAAATCACGTTCGATTCAGAACAAGTAAGTGTCACAGAGAAATGCTTTATATGTTTTCATACGCCATGTACATGGAACGCATATTCAGAGCAATGCAGCCGTCGACGCCCAGGGAGAGAAACTCGATTTTCCGCCAAGGCCAAGCTTGAACCTAATTATATAATTTGTTTTTAATTAGAGTTTCTATTTGGAATATTTAACAAAACTTTCAATTCATGTAAAATTTAAATTCTAAAGATATTAAGAGTCAAAAATTCTGAGGGATTTTGGTGAATGCTCAGGATTTTATTCGGATCACTGTTCATCAAGCCTAAGTTGCATAAAATTTGCCATAAATGACAAGAAATTATACATACTAGTAGTAAGTTATTGCAATAACTATGAATGTGAGAACATTTATAGATTTTCTATTAACTGAATATTAAATGTAATAAACGTTTTAATGTGGTGATCCAACCAGTAAGGTTAAAATAATATGAAAAGAAAAATGACGGATTATTCATAATACGATACAATACGAGTATATTGATTTTTTTCAATAATTTTAATACAATATTTTATTAATCTACATGTACACATCAAATATGCATATATGAATACGCCTCTTAGATATTATTTTCAAGATCTACAGATAGCTATTATTCTCGTAAATATTTTATTGGGGTAAACTCAAATGTAGACAGAAAAGATTTATAAAGAAACCAGCAGAAGAGGAAAGAAAAAAATAATATGAAAAATTAAAAGTAACTTCGATTATTCGTAATACGAAACGATATATTTATTTTTTTTAGAATAAATTTTAATACAATATTTTATTAATCTACATGTACATATCAAATATGCATATATGAATAAAACTTTTAGATCTTATTTTCATGATCTACAGATAAATATTATTTTCGTATATATTTCATTGGGGTAAACTCAAATGTTGACAGAAAAGAATTATAAAGAAACAAGCAGAAGAGAGAAGAAAAGATAATATGAAAACAGAAAAAAATTACAGATTTTTTTTTGTTAGAATACGCTAGTTATCAGTAGTTTTCATTAAGAATGGTGATTATAAATTAATATTATTTTTCTAAAAATTATAACCAAAAAAGATAAAAAGAGAGAAAGAATGGAATAGAAGAACAATAAATGAATAAAATCATGAAGTTCTAATCATAATACGTTTTTCCTTTTCAGCATGCCCTTTTCCTCCAGCAGGAGTGATAGCGAACGGTAAGTATGCCGTTGAATGGGTGGGGTTATTGGAATCCAAGGATGGCCGGTATCGTGTCGTGTGCGGTACGCGGTACCATAATTTGTTTTTCGTTTTTAGTAGAGTAGGTTGTTCCGATTTCGAGTTAGAGTAGAATATTTTTCGATACCGCGTCGGTGAAATTCGGGAACGCGAAGTTAAATCTAGATTTTTGTTGTTGGCTGGATGAAGAGAAGAAATACGGAACAACGTAAAGTAGGCTTCTTTTCCATATGCTTGTACTTTTGACGTGTTTGAAACGGGCATGTGAACCGGTGGCTGAGTTATTGTATTTCGGACTTAGTCTGCTCGCGTAAGACCTGCGACCGAACTCCTCTCCGAACTTACTAGCTAGCCAGCAGCCACCTCGGAGTAGACTAAGTTGGGTCCGGAGTTGTCGACCTGTAGGGTATAGTCCGTTGTCACGTCCAAAGACTTCACGTCTAGAACCGATGAGAGGTCGGTTCCAATTTCGTTCAAGCGATTTCAAACGAAAACCATTACAAAAGCCGACTTCTTGCAGCTGAGTAAGCAACACCATGATAAAAGTTCAGCATTATGGTATCCTGATGAAACTGGCACTGCCGCCATTTGGGTTCGAAAAAGTGATTTCCAGGCGGAGAGCTGTGGACGTGGGGATGGTTTTGTGTGCGCTCGGTGCTCAAGGACCACCTTCTTTAGTGTGTACCTAACGCCGAACGAATTGATATAATCTTTCCAAGCCATGCTTCAGGCTTTCAAGGGCGCTATCTCGACTGCAGACGGTAACATGCTCATTGGAGGAGACTTCAACGCTAAAGCAATCGAATGGGGCATGCCTCAAACAGATCCGCGGGGAAAATGAGTCCTAGAAATGGCCGCCAGGACGGCGCTCGTCATACTGACACCGGCAATACGCCGACCTTCCGCCGTATTGGCTGTGAGGGAACCATACCGGACGTGACATTCGCCTCAGTGTTCTTAGTACGGAGGATATACAACTGGGGAGTATTAGAGGACTACTCAGCCAGTGATCATCAGAAAATTCTGCTTGAGATAAGCTATGTTGTCTCCCGACCTCCGTGCTCTCGGTTTTCTAGAATTGGATGGAACATCGGGAGGAAGGACGTCGAGAGGTTTGTCGAGGTTCTCACAGCAGGTGTAGACGTGGTGAACTCTACTATGAGCATCATCACGACTGCTTGCTGCGCTTCTATGCCCCGTCAAAGACCCCAGCACGGCAAGCCCCCAGTGTATTGGTGGTCAACTGCAATCGCTGAAAAGCGAAGCAAGTGTCACAAGCTTCGACGTGAGGCTCAACGAGCATGGAGCCGGGACGAGGCAAGCAACCGTGCAGCAGCATATAAATCGGCCAGGAAGTGTCTTCGCGAATTGATCAACAACTCGCTCACTGCTCGCAAGATCTAGTGGACAATGTGAACAAGGATCCATAGGGCCTTGGCTACAAGCTAGTTATGCGGAAGTTTGGTGCCTACGGAAACCTTGCATACATGATGCGAAAAAGATGGACGAGAAAGTGCGGGCACTCATCTCCGCCCATCCTGTCTGTGTTGGCGCTGTCCATGGTGAAACAGCAGTCGAGTGTCCACTCTTCACACAGCCGGAACTGGAAGAGGCAGTGCTTTCGTTGAAAGCGAGGAAGGCTCCAGGTCCAGATGGTATTCCAGCTGAGGTGGTGCGGCTTGTCTATCACCATTGTCCTGACTAGCTGCTCAGAACATTCAACACTTGCCTTCGGGACGGGGTTCCCCGATACGATGGAAGATGGCGAGGCCCGTGCTGATCAGCAAGGGGAAGGGAAATCCCGGATCGCCGTCTGCATACCGCCCGTTATGCATGCTAGACACAGCTGGGAAAGTGCTAGAGAAACTCATCAAGGGAAGACTCACTGACGCGATTCGTGCTGCTAGGGGCCAGAGCAGGACGCTCTACCATTTATGCGATTGCAGAAGTGGTGAGCGCAGTCCAAAAGGCAGAGGCATATAGTCGCACCAAGCGACGGATCGTCCTGTTCGAACACTCGACGTCAGGAACGCCTTCTACTCCGCTACATGGGTGGATATTCTGGATACGCTGGAAAACTCTTCAAGTTCCAGAATATCTAATGCGGCTTTTGAGGGACTACCTAAAGGACCAAAGCCTGCTCTACGACACGACACAGGGCCAACGAAAGATGGCGTTTACATCGGGTTTTGCCCAAGGATATATCCTTGGTCCGGACCTATGGGACGTGTCTTACGACGGGCTACTGAGACTTGAGATGCCAGATGAGTCACGCTTGGTCGACTATGTGGATGATGCTGCGGCTCTGGTCGCTGGACGCACCGTTGAATAAGCGCAACTTAGGCTAGGTATACTAATGCCCCGAGTGATGAATGCTCGTGGGTTCAGTTTAGCACTCGAGAAAACCGAAGTGGTCATTTTGACAAAAGACACTTGGAGACACCTAGGGAGACAAATTTCCACTGAAACTCAGGCTACTCAGAGTAATGAGATGCAAAATTCTCCTAGACAGTAGCTGGACCATTTATAGAGCTGATCGTTACTACTCATCCAAAGGCCTAAACAAAGGTGGCGGAGTGTTGATTGCGATCAAAAGTTCCATGGCCTCTGAAAACGTTGATGCTACCTCCTATGAAACGTTTGAACATAAGGTAGTTCGAATACGCTTGGGCAAGTGGTTTTTATACATAGGGGTATTTTAAATTCTACCATAATCTGACGAAACCTCCTACGAGAAGATATATGAAATTATAAATTCTATTGCTGCATCTTTAGAGGAACATGATCAAATTATAATTTTGGGAAACTTTAACCGCCCTAATTTATCTTTTACTCCTGATGAAACTGATAACCATCTTCTACCAGTAAACCTCTCAAATACCATCAATCTTAATCTAATCAATGCTTTTTATGGTAATGACTTACAACAAGTATCACTGACTCCCAACCAAAACGGAAGCTGGTTGGATCTTATTTTTACCAATGCTTATGACGATGTTGTGGTAAGTCCAACCAATGACAAAGATAACCTTTTCTCTAACACGCGAAGCCATTTCGCTGCTTCGGTTGAACTTCCCATGTCTGACATAACTTTTTCCCGAACGTGCAATGACTGTATTGTATTTGATTTCTTAACTGCTGATTATAAAAGCATTAAATTTTATCTTGCCAATTTTGATTGGAACTATCTTTCAAGTTTAGACTTAGAGGGAGCAGTCTCTTCATTCTATAAAACACTCTTCGAATGCATTGAGACTAATGTTCCTAAACTAAAGTAAAAACCCAAAGTTTTCGAGGCCTGCCTTGATCGCGACCTTCGACATATGTGCAATCAAAGGAACAAGCTCTATAAATTAATGAGAGATGACAACTTTGACACAAGCCTTAAGATTAAATATGATGAGCTGGCTATGGAATTCACTATAAGATCTCGCGAAGCATATGATCAATACATCAATTCAACCGGGGAAAATATTATTCGTAATCCCAAAGAATTTTCCAATTTCGTAAAAACCAAGCAAAAAGCCACAGGATTTCCAACATCAATGTATTACAGTGATAGCAATTCAATTTGCCCTCAAATTATATGCGGCCTGTTTGCCGAGCATTTCCAAGAGGTTTTCCGCCCGCCCGCAGGGGGAATGCCGGTCGATAAGAGCACTCTTGGAGGCTAGCATTCTTTGGGGAGTTTCGCCCCCACGTACCCGAGGAAATTCCTGCAGGGAGAATGCCGGTCGACAAGAGCACTATTGGAGGCTAGCAATCTTTAGGGAGCGCCACCCCCACGGACCCGAGGATATGGGGGGCGGCGTGAGGTTCCCTCCTGGGATGACAGGTAGCGACTCTGATTGGATCTGGACTACGCCTTGGGCAACGAACTAGAATTGACGCTTTGGAATGGCGGATGTGATGGTTTGGACCCAGTTGCCTTGCACAGTAGCGCCGAGGTGAAACTCGTGTGTGAACGGCTCCAATTCAACTATCATACCGTCTCCGTCCCGTTAAAACCTCGGAGTACGTTCGAAGTTCGCACCATTGGGTTGGTGGTGTAGGTTCGGTTGAGACGGACTCCCGATTAGCGTTGGTCTGGCTCTGGGCACTTGTCCCCATAAGGGCTTGTGCCAACCCTCGCATGGCCTCCCTGCTCGGCAAAGATAACCATGGGACCAAAAAGGTGACTACACACACGAACGGAGATAGCGGCTCCGAGGGGGGACCCAACAAAACTGGAGGAAACAAAATCAAAAGACGACAAATACCCAGAAAAATAAACGAAAAATAATAACGACGACGCAACCAGCGGTTGCAGCCATGATGTCAACAGTACATCGCGAGCGGTACTAACAACGACAAAAACGAAGACTAACAACGACAGTGAAGACGGACGAAAAACGGAGAATAGCAGACAGTCTGGTTCAGACTGAGATTCCTGCGGCGTTCGGGCGCAGCAAAAAAATGATGCTAACGCCCGAGCGTCCTATTTAGGAGAAGTGGGAAACTCTGCAGGACACTTAAGGTGTTCGAGCGGTGGGAGATAACATGAAAAGCACCAAAAATTCGATTGTCGCTGCTGCGATCGTTGCCGAAGCGACCGATACAAGGGTCGCAAATCCCGACATTGCAACGAAAAATCCACGAAGCCAACGAGGAGATTACGGCACTAAAAGCAAAGAGTGACCAGACACCGCGTGAATGCACCGCCAGCGTTGAAAATGTGGCGGAAGTACTGCACTCGTAAACGGAACGCGAAAACCTCTCCCAAGGATGGTTGCAAGATACAATTGCGGCTTAGCGATACGAAGAAGAAAGACTACTCCGCAAAGCGGGAGATGTTTTGCAAAGACTACAAGCTGCATGCGACTCCCCAAAAATCAACAAAGCAGCAAAGGCAGGGCTCCTTGAACTAGAGGAGCGCCTAGATCGCAGAGGGCACTATCGGAGAAGCTGGTTAAGGGCCGAAGACGAACAGAAGGCTAAAGAGGCGCTTGGGGTGAAATCTAAAGGCGACATGCAGATAGCTCCATCATTAAAAGTCAATAAAAGAATGGCGTCTACCCCAATCGAAGGAAATCGGGATAAAAGAAGGAAGGAAGAGGCACTTGATGGGCGTGGAGCACTAGAACAGGGGTTTCAGACAGTGCTTACAAAAGGAGCGAAGTGAGCCGCAAAGAAACTCCTTCAAAAAAAGTCAGAAAGTAAAGTTCGTACAGACGCCCAATCACAATAAGGACCTGATGCAAAGCAGGAGAAGCAGAAGCCACGACAAAGACCCCGGCAGCAGGCACTACCTGTAAAGCCCCAAAATGGCCGATCCTACGCGGAGGTACTGCGGGACATCAGGGGAAATGTGAGGCCCGAAGAAACCAATACTACCATTAAAGTAGTACGACCAACGCGATCGGGCCACATACTGGTGGAATTCGGAGCAGAGGCCGGCATTCTGTGACGCAGTAAAGAAAGTCCTCGGCAAAAGCGCAACTATAGCCTCGCTTGAGCCGATGGCAACGATGGAAATACGGGACATTGACTGCGTGACGGATCTGGCCGAGGTAGAAGAGGCCATCAAAAAGGAGTTCCCTAGCGTGGGAAGGATCAAAGCGAGACTGACACCAGAAAACAACAGGGGACAACGCATGGCCATAGTTGACTTGACCGAAAAGGACGCCGAACAATTCCTGAACAAGGGTAAAGTACGAATTGGGTGGGTTGTCTGTAGGATACGGCAAAGAGCAACGCCTCTTCAATGTTTTAAATGCCTTGGTTATGGTCACACCACACAAGTATGCAAAGGACCCGATAGGAGTTCCCTATGTAACAAATGCGGTGGAATGGGACATTAAAGAAAAGAGTGTACGAAGGAGGCACACTGTATTCTTTGCAAGGATGCTGATCCAAAACCTGATTTGGGACACATCTTGGGATCAGAAAAATGCCGGGTGTTCCAAAAGCCCTAGCCAAGGCAAAATCAGAGCTTCGATGACCCGCATCCTGCAGCTAAACCTACACCGTAGTTCAACCGCCCAAAATCTGCTTGAGCTGTTTGCGAGGGACATGAAAGCCGACTTCTTGCTGCTGAGTGAGCAACACCATAATAAAAGTCCTGCATTATGGTACTCTGATGAAACTGGTACTGCCGCCATTTGGGTTCGGAACAGTGACTTTCAAGCGGAGAGTTGTGGACGTGGGGATGGTTTCGTGTGGGTTCAGTGCTCAGGGATCACCTTCTTCAAAGTGTACCTAACGCCTAACGAATCGATATCATCTTTCCAAGCCAAGCTTAATGCTTTGGAGGGCGCTGTCTCGAACGCAGAGGGCAAAGTGCTCGTTGGGGGCGACTTCAATGCTAAAGCAATCGAATGGGGCATGCTTCGGACGGATCCGCGGAGAAAACGAATCCTGGAAATGGTGGCCAGGACGGCCCGCGTCGTACTAAACTCCGGAAATACGCCGATTTTCCGCCGTATTGGCTGTGAGGGAACCGTACCGGACGTGACGTTCACCTCGGAGTCCTCAGTACGGAGGATACAAAACTGGAAAGTATTAGAGGACTACTCAGCCAGTGATCACCAGTGCATTCTATTTGAGATAAGTGATGCTGTCTCCCGACGTCCGTGCTCTCGGCCTTCTACAACTGGATGGAACATTGGAAGGATGGGCGTCGAGAGGTTCGTCAAGGTTCTCACAGCAGGTGAGCCGCTGCAGGGAGCTTCGGAGGGGACGGAAGAACTGGCAGCTCAAGACGTGGTGAACTCTACTATGAGCATAATCACGACTGCTTGCTGCGCTTCTATGCCCCGTCGAAGACCCCGGCACGGCAAGCCCCCAGTGTACTGGTGGTCAACTGAAATCGCTGAAAAGCGAAGGGAGTGTCACAAGCTTCGACGTGAGGCTCAACGGGCGCGGAACCGTGACGAGGCATGCAACCAGGTGGCAGCATATAAGTCGGCCAGGAAATGCCTTCGCAAACTGATCAACAGTAGCAAGGCTCGCTGCTGGCAAGACCTAGTGGACAATGTGAACAAGGATCCGTGGGGCCTTGGCTACAAGCTGGTCATGGGGAAACTTGGTGCCCTACGGAAGCCTTGTATACATGATGCGGAGAACATGGACGCGATAGTGCGAGGACTCTTCCCCGCCCATCCCGTCCGCGTTGACGCTGCGCATGGTGAAACAGCAGTCGAGTGCCCACTCTTTACACAGCTGGAACTGGAGGAGGCAGTCCTCTCCTTGAAAGCGAGGAAGGCTCCAGGTCCAGATGGGGTTCCGGCACATTCAACGCTTGCCTACGGGACGATGGAAGGTGGCGAGGCTCGACGATGGAAGGTGGCGAGGCTCGTGCTGATCAGCAAGGGGAAGGGAAATCCCGGATCGCCGTCTGCATACCGCCCGTTATGCATGCTAGACACGGCTGGGAAAGTGCTAGAGAAACTCATCAAGGGAAGACTCACTGACGCGATTCGTGCTGCTGGGGACCTATCTCCTCGGCAGTACGGCTTGAGAGCAGGAGGTTCTACCATTGATGCGATTGCAGAGGTGGTGAACGCGGTCCAAAAGGCAGAGGCACATAGTCGCACCAAGCGACGGATCGTTCTGTTGGTGACACTCGACGTCAGGAATGCCTTCTACTCCGCTAGATGGGTGGATATTCTCGACACGCTGGAAAACTCTTTTCAAGTTCCAGAATATCTAATGCGGCTTTTGGGAAACTACCTAAAGGACCGAAGCCTGCTCTACGACACGACACAGGGCCAACGAAGGATGCAAATTACATCGGGTGTTGCTCAGAGATCTATCCTTGGTCCAGACTTGTGGAACGTGTCTTACGACGGGCTACTGAGACTTGAGATGCCAGATGAGTCGCGCTTGGTCAGCTATGCGGATGATGTTGCGGCTCTGGTCGCTGGACGCACCGTTGAACAAGCACAACTTAGGCTAGGTATGCTAATGCGCCGAGTGAGGGACTGGATGACTGCTCGCGGGGTGAGTTTAGCACTGGAGAAAACCGAAGTTGTCATCTTGACTTGGGTTTGATCGCTCTTCTGGCATTTCCTCTTCCCCTCTCCCCTCCCGCTAGGAAAGGGACTCCTCAGCTTGAAGGCGACACACGGCGTAACAAAACGAGACGTGGCCCGAAGTAATGTGTCAAACGGTTCCAGTCTGGGTTTTCAGGTTGACAGGGGAGGTTTTTAGTGGGTAGTCCAGTCGCGCATGGAAGTCCCACACTCTGTGCAAAAATGGCATTCACCTCCCTACCACAAAAAAAAAGAGGTTTTCCGCCCGGCGACCAATTCTTCTGGCATACCAATTTGCCATTCAACGACAGCACCATTCATTGATGAAATGAGTTTGTTAAGTGAAGATATCGTAAACGCTTTTAAAGAACTTGATATTAACAAGGGACCTGGACCTGACTCTCTTCCACCGACATTTCTTTTTGAGTG
The DNA here is from genome assembly GCA_963969285.1 of Odontomyia ornata. Lineage (NCBI taxonomy): Eukaryota > Metazoa > Arthropoda > Insecta > Diptera > Stratiomyidae > Odontomyia > Odontomyia ornata. The sequence continues at coordinate 200,610,515 of OZ017739.1, forward strand.
TATACATCAAATCTCTTCCCCTCTGTTTATTCTATTCAACGCATCATTATCACGAGGGGCTTTTCCAACTGTCTGGAAGTCTTCTCATTTGACTCCGATTTTCAAAAGTGGCGATGAGTGGTCTATAACAAACCATAGAGGTATTGCGATACCATCAGCTATTCCAAAGTTGTTCGAAAAAATTGTTTGTGACCACGTTGGTTGAACCACGTTTAAACGAACAGCAGCATGGTTTTCGCAAAAGTCGATCAACTACCACTAACCTAATGCTTCTTACCTCAACTATTCTCTGCGAAATGGAAAGAGGTAACCAGATTGACTTCACCAAAGCTTTTGATCGAGTCGATCATGGAATTTTGATCTCCAAACTTCTGAAGTTTGGCATCTCTGGGTCCTTACTGAGTTGGATTGCGTCATACCTAAATAATCGAATACAGTTGGTAAAATTCCAGGGCACTTTTTCAAGAGAAATTATTGCCTCTTCTGGAGTGCCACAAGGTACCCACCTGGGTCCCCTTTTATTCAACATTTTTATTTCAGACTTGTCTGAAATTTTAAGTGACGTACCTCATCTTCTGTATGCTGACGACCTAAAAATATACCACACCGTCAATTTCGATTCCGAGGCTATTTTTCTGCAAGCCAAAATAAATGCATTATTGAAATGTTGTAACGATAACAGGCTTTATCTAAATATTGGAAAGTGTTATGTTATAAGCTTCTCGAGAAAAAATTCAGTATTTGAACACTTATAACCTGAATGATTCCCCACTTCAAAAAGTTTACCAGATCTCAGACCTGAGCGTTCTGGTGGACAGAAAGTTGAATTTCCATTCTCAATACGATACAATTCTTGCTCGGGCATATAAGCAGCTCGGTTTCATAAAACGTCTCGCCAAAGAATTCAAAAACCTATGGGTCACCAAAACTCTATAAACCTCATTTGTTCGCCCCCTCCTTGAATATGGTTGTATTATTTGGAATCCATGCTTTGGGAATCACAGCATCCGCATTGAATCTGTGCAGAAACAGTTTATTCTTTTTGCCATGCGTGATGCTTATGACCCAAGAGACTTCGCTAACCTGCCACCTTACCAGCAAATATTAAATATTTTGAATCGTTTCTCGCTCTCATCTCGAAGAACTATCTTAAGTTCTTGCTTTGTTTTGAATGTAAAATATTGCATCACCATTAAGCAAAATCACGTTCAAGGAAACAATTAAACATACTCGTAACACTTGTCTGCTTCATGAAGACCAACATAAAACCACCTACGCAGATAACGAGCCAATTAATAGGTGTTGCAAGATCTTTAATTGTATGAGTGAACATTACTCTTCTTCTATATGAATACATAACTTCAAAACAAAAGATTACTGACGCGTTAAAATAAACTAAAATAAGTTATTGTTAAATATACATTTACTTTTTTTGTGATTTGTTTAGCTATAAGTACTTTTTTGGTGATTGCCTTGTTTGGCTTATTAAATTAAAAAAAAAAGAGGATCCCTAGAATAAGGATGATCAGTATTGGAGACATACAAATCGAATCGAAGCCAGCGGTGAAGTACCTGGGGCTACTGATCGACTCGAAGATGAGTTTCTCTGAGCAAATCAGGGCAACGGCTGAGAAGGCTGCTTCAGGAGTATCAGCTGTGAGTCGACTTATGGCCAACGTAGGGGGACCCAGCCCATCAAGAAGACGCCTCTTGATGAGTACTGTAGGGTCAGTGCTACTGTACATAGCAGAGGTATGGGGCAACGCTCTCAGCAAGGAGGTATACCGAAAACGTTTAGCACAGGTACAGAGAAGAGGAGCACTTAGGATCGCATCTTCGTATCCGACAGTCTCTGATTTGATGGTGAGAGTCATTGCATGCATGATACCTGTCGCCTTGCTTGCTAGAGAGCGCCGCGCTATTTATCTACGTCGAAACGAGGATGCGAGGGAGATGTTTGTCCGCGAGGAGAGACAGCGCTCGCTCAACGATTGGCAGCAGTCTTGGGTCAATTGCACGAAGGGAAGGTGGACTGCGCGCCTCACCCCGGATGTGAGACCGTGGCTAAATTGGAGGCATGGTGAGACCGACTTCTATCTGACCCAGCTTTTAAGCGGGCATGGATTTTTTCAGTCTTACCTGCACAAGATCGGTAAGTCACGGTCCCCCGATTGTCGGTATTGCCCAAGAGAGGAGGACAATGCCTGCCACACATTTTTTGCGTGCAAAAAATGGGTCAGGCTGCGAAGTAACCTCTAGAGGGAGACGGGAGAGCTCACCCTGGATAATATTGTCGTGGCGATGCTCGGATCGGTTGACAAATAGAACCAGGTGGCACATTATGCTCGGACAGTCCTAAAAGATAAAAGGGGCTCACAGCAGCCGGGGGCGTTGGAGCAGGGGGATCGCTTGTCTGGCACTTCCTCTTGCCCTCTCCCCTCCCGCTAGGGAACGATTCCCCCAGCTTGAAGGCACCTTACGGCGTAACAAAACGAGACCTGGCCCGAAGTAATGTGTCAAACGCTTCCAGGCTGTGTTCTCAGGTTGACAGGGGAGGTGTTTAATGGGTAGTCCAGTCGGCTTCTTGCGAGAATGGGAGTCCCACAATCTGTGCATAGATGGCATTCACCTTCCTACCTCAAAAAAACTAACCCAATAAACCCAGCAAGGAGATACTTTGTTTATGTGAAAATAATACTAGAAAATGTCAGTGAATATACCCGAAAATCCTTATGATGATCAATCGAGCATATTTAAAATGTAGTAAATACGTTTTTTACTTAATAATACTACAGTATTGAAAATGTATACGAATATAGCAGCAATAACTACACGCATAATATAAGCATACAAAGTATGAGGTTTGTAAAATTTCATGCAATCATGCAGGCGCTAGAGGCGATAAAGTGCATCCAAAAAGTATTTACTAAATGGCATCATGCAAGCACGCATCATTTTCCAAAGGAGATAATAAATTAGAAATTTTCATACTCAAAACATCAACAAGTTCCTGTTAAAGATATGACTAAAGAAATTCGGAAATGGCGAAAAATCATACTAGATCAATCCAAACATAAATAATTTTTCAATACTAGAAAGTATCATGAATGTAGGACAAGCAGGAAACAATACTTTTACTCTGTACTACACTGAGATTCTTGAAACTACCAAAACTAAATAATACAGAACCACAATAGCAACATCTAATTCAAATAAATATAAACATTCATTCAATCGAGTAATTGAATATAATATCGGACTAAAGCAGGAAGATGGGCTGGCCCCATTGCTATTCAATCCGGCTCTGGAGTCCGTCATAAGGAATCTACCTGTCGATACACGAGGTACATAACCATACAAGTCGAGCCAAGTAGTAGCCTATGCAGACGACATCACCATTTTGTCACGGTCATTAGCAACTGCCAAAGAACTTTTCCTGAAATTCGACAGCCAAGCAAAAGTTGTAGGGCTACAAATCAATGAAAATAAAACAAAGCTCATGACGCAATCGAGGAAAAATACCTCAAATATACAAAACATCACACTTGGCGAATACAGTATCGATAATTTGAGCGAATTTGTGTATTTGGGCGCCAAAATAACGAGGCCCAGCAATGAAAGAGACAAAATACCCCGAAGAATACAGCTCACAAATAAAATATTTTATTCAGTTTTGACGATCTTGAAGACCAGCTGCATACACAGGAAGACAAAGCTCCAAGTATGCAAACCTGTGATAAGACCTGTGTTATGCTATGGGTGTGAAATATGCACCCTAACCCAAGCATCCGCAAATATATTGAACGCCATTGAGCGACGGATCCTGAGGCGAATAACCGGAGCGAAGCTAGACGGAGACCAAAGGTGAATTCGATGCAACTATATGTATGAAATTTTTGACGAGCCGGAGGTCTTAACGATTATAAGACTGCGGAAGCTGCAGTGGGCTGGCCACATAAATCATATGGACGAACAACGGATACCCAAAAAGGTATTCGTTGGGAGAACTGAAGGCTGGAGACCAGTGGGGAAACCGAGGAAACACTGGTCTGCCTAGGTTGACGACGACAGTTCATCGCTGCTCGGATTGGAGGACGGAGGACGTGGTCAATGGACCGAGACAGTTGGAGGCGCTATTTGCAGAAAGCGAAGGCCCGAGAGGGGCTGTAGTGCTAAGAAGAAGATGAAGAAGAAGAAAGTATTGAAAACGTATACGCATATCGCAGCAATAACTTCACGCTTAATATAAGCATACAAAGTATGAGTTATGTAAAATCTCATGCAATCTTGCAGGCACTAGAGGTGATAGCATGCATCCGAAAAGTATTAACTAAATGACATCATGCAAGCACGCATCATTTTTCTAAGGAGATAACAAATTAAAAAGTCTCATACTCAAAACATCAACAAGTCCCTGTTGAAGATATGGCTAAAGAAATTCGGAAATGGCGAAAAATCATACTAGATCAATCCGAACATAAAAAATTTTTCAAGACTAGAAACTATGATCAGATGAATGTAAGACAAGCAGAAAACATAATTTTACCCTGTATCACACTGCCACTCTTGAAACTAGCAAAACTTAATAATAAAGAACCACAATAACAACGTCTAATTTAAATCCATATAAACATTCATTCAATCCAGTGCATGAATATAACGCTCCATATAGGAATAGAAATATTTTTTCATGCATTCTGGGCATAAAAAAAAAGAATAATAACATTATACCAACAAACTCCTTATGTCAATGATCTGCCGCATTTACGTTTTTCTATATTAATCATCCTTTCCTTTTTCTATGTTATACATCCACCATGCATAAACTCCATAAAAAAGTAGCATCGCACAAGTCATCAATCTGAAAAATCTTTCCTACATGAAATCCATAAATAATCTGAAATTAGGAATAGATACCCCAAACATACATATCAACGTGGTGATTTAAAAAATAGATCATCTTTACCATGCATTTATCAAAAGGGGGAAATCATATGCAAGTGATACGATGTACAAAAAAAATTACCACCATCTCATGCACTACAAGATCATTGATTTGAAAAATAACATTACTTGTGGGCATAATCATAAAAATTTCTAACGAATCAATGAGCACCTTATAGTAAAGCAAATATGAATGAATATAATATCATACTCCCATACAATGAAAAGATCAGAGAATGAAGTAAGGAAACTGCTTTAAGAAATATGTGATGATGACCAAGATAAATAAAATGCTGCCCCAAGCAAACTAAGATATTGCCCAATAAAAAAAATTACAATCAACCCCTTTAACGCTAACGTAAAGACAAAGAACGAATTACAACAAACATTAAGATCTCTTCTACTGCATCCAAGCCTTGAGCAGCCAACATAAGACTACAAAGAAATGATAAAAAACTTTTAGAAAAAAAAGAAAACCGACTTCCGAATGCCCTAAAAAGGATGAAATAAATTTTATGGAAGCGGTGCCATGTCATTTTTTCCCCGACATTTTTTTGATGGTGCCGATGTTGGAAGTATTTATGTTGAAATGGGGAAATTCATTTGGCACCGCTTCCATAAAAATTTATTTTATCCTTTTTAGGGCATTCCGAAGTCGGTTTTCTTTTTTTTCTAAAAGTTTTTTATTTCACCCTTTTTAGTGGCAAATTTTTTCATTTCAAACCATTCAAAACTCAGTTTCTTGAATACATTGTATCATGTTCTCTTATATTAATATATAATTTTTTACTGCAATGCAAAAACCACTACGGCTAAAATCTGCAGCGTTCATAGGAATCGAATTTAACTCTGGTACATTTAATCCATAATCTCATCAACGTCTACTTTGATTTTAGATTTCATAATAATCCAATATGAATTGTAGCTTTGAGAAATTTTCGAATTTTGAACTTTGCCTAGCCGCCATTTTTATATTCTGACCTGACCCTGAAGTGCTTTTTTACCGTTCGTTTTATCGGCCGCCATTTCGTTTCAAATTGTTCGCCTTTGGATTTTTTATTGTGAGGTTTATCACACAATTGAATAAATCTTTGTACTAGTTTTGGTACAAACTGGAGCTATACTTTGGCCAGAACAGAAATATTGCTGAAAATTTGGCGAAAATCGAAGCAAAGCTGCGACCCCCAGGCACAAATTTTGTTATATCCTATGTAGACTCACACATACAACCAACCACACACATAGCCATATATACATATATGTATATATTTATATATATATATATATATATATATATATATATATATATATATATATATATATATATATATATATATATACATATATATATATATATATATATATATATATATATATATATATATATATATATATATATATATTAATACCTATATCTATATATATATATATATATATATATATATATATATATATATATATATATATATACGAGTATGTATTTATATATGTAAACATAAAGTTCACTCCGCAATCAATCCCATGAAATTTACTTTAAAATATCCTTCTTGACCGCATCATTTGTTCACTTTATTCGATACCCATCGCCTTCGTTTTCAGTTAACTATGGCACCTAATTTTCATGAAAATTTCAAGAAAATTGTACCATATAGTTCAATGAAAACTCGGCTATGCATTTTCATCTTCTTCTGTATATTCATGATCAATTATAGTAGGAAACGTATCTCTTTTTATGTTGCGATTCTCATCGGTTTTTAGTATGGAAATCACTAATTTTAGATTTCTGGGCATATGTTGTAATGTACATATAATATTAACTGGAAAGTAACGAGTCAACTCCATAATTTGCAATCACTCAATCCTTCTTATTTCTTCGGGGAATTTTATAATCCTATATGTAACGTTTACTTCTAAGGATGTAAGAAGGATCCTATACCAAGCTCATTGGTAAGCAAAGAATGAATGCGGAAGAGAAAAGCATCCTGAAATGTTCCCTTTAACTATTGTTGAATTGCATTTATGCCACATTTAGAATTAATTTATTGCTTATTTCCGGTACAAATGATGGACTAAAAAGTGCCGCTTATGCAGGAAATTAAGGATACTGATCATTTTTATCATCGGTCACCAAAGGATTTGGTATCTCCAACAAATCCTTGCAGAGCGCCAACTAATAGCACTTTTCGTACGAAATATCATTTAAATTCAATTTCTCAACATCAATGTATCATATTTAACTGTTAATATCTACAGAGCCCTTGGAAGGATTTCAATTCTGTTCCGAAACATTTTAGACCAATATGTTGTCCTTCATTTGAAACCTCCACAATAAAAATCCGTACACGCGTCGATCAGTTATGCTGAAAAATCGGGGTGAAAGCCAGAATTTTTTTAGTTTTAACGGTAAGAGCCATTTACCGTTACTTGAATTTCTTATCCTTTAAACGGGACCTAACTGGAAGAAAGACGTATCATTTGCCAAAAACAGGACTCTTCTATCTATCTCCATTTAAAAGTTATGTGTAAACATACAAACAAAATAAAGCAAAAAAAAATAAACGCGATGAATTGATAAACTTCTTTCTTTTGGAAGTCGTTTAAAAAATATGATAGCTTTGACTCTTAATAATAAAGAAATAACGTTCCCAAGCAATGAAAAACTAAGAACGATCAAAGTGGGCAACAACCGGCAGCCTAGAGCAGGCCTACCTGTAAATGGACATTTGTGGAAATAATAATAAACAATAAAATAAGCAAATAGATGCTTCAATCACACGCATCACGTTATCTGCAGCTCACGGGTCCCACAAAAAGTCTAGAAGTTCTAGCGATTCCCATCGCCGACTAACGCGCAATGCACACACTATCTTTGCCCAGCAAATATGACCGCTTCCAACAAACCAAGTAACCTTACAATGCAACGTACACTATACAACTTCTCTTACACGCTGTAGGTCCTGACACCCTAAAACTCAAGCCACCGGGCAAATCTACGCGCACGAAATATTACTTTTGACAATCGAGGCCATCTACATATGCCACGCGTCTCCAACGCCAATATTCACGCCTAACAGCATTCGCCGCCGAGCAAATCTACACCCTGATCACCATCTTCCTACAAGCAATGCACATCATTCCTACCCTTCGATGAGGCCGTCCATACTTAAGCATAAAGACCCTTCAATGAGCATCGTGGAAACTTAACCTCACATGCACAAGGCAAATTGCTGTGGCTTACGAGATCCGCTGCCTTGGAAAACAATGCATTAAATTCCATACTCGAACAAGTGACACGCAATACGTCGTCTACTTGCCTACAATGCCATCCATCCTTAACCACAGACATCAATCCATGAGCAACGCACTTCTTAACTACGCGCCTATGAAGCGAATTTCCATGCCTTAGAACATCCGCCAACAGGCAAGTGTATGCGCAGGCAACATCACTCTTGATAAGTAAGGTCATTTACGCCTCCGACGCCAATTTCTATGCCTCATAACACCCAATGACAGCCAAATCTATAAGCCAAAGCTACCCGTCTATAGCAGCAACCGCTGTGACCACATGCCCAATTGATCTACCATGATCAAGCAGATCAATCGACCCAAAAGCTTCCACGCTAAAAATTCTCAAGTCTTACGAGTATAGCTAGCAAATAAACCGCCCGTAGCGCCACCTATCCACAGAACTTCTCCGATGGATCAGTTATCTAATATTTCAAGCTATCAATCCTAGGCACGGCCATGGATAGAGGACTATCTACCGCTAGAAGCGTAAAAGACCTGAGAAACACTTCCACTAAAGATTATAACAACTATGAATAAGAAATCTATGAGAAGACTAGAAGCAATGAATATATGAGACATCCTTCCGCTCTAGCAAAATAACGATGGATAGCATAATGATCTACCACTAGAAGCGCCAAATGGTCCTATTAATCTTAAACAAATATACGCTGCCTGATCTACGGCACTTACCTATTAATTCAAGGCATATGACTATCCTAGACTACAAAGTTTCACTATTTACCCTCAGAGGTTGCTAAGTCCCAAGCCATGCATCTGCAGATTCAAGCCATATGCCTATCCTATAATACAAATATCAAGCCTAGTTAAACTATTAGTCACTAGAGGCTACGAAAAACCGAGACACTTACCAGCTTTACCAAGCCACGGATCTACAATTATCCAAGACTCACACCTACTTATTCCAGGCACCCACCAACACTTATCCAGTACATAGACCTACACACGCAAGAGACATACTCTCCCCCGGCAAACACCCAAAACATTCACACCTATCCCGGAATCACACTTTCTTATCGCAGGCACCCACCTATACTAATCTGATGCACACATCTACGCAATCAAGACACACATCCTTCTTACAACCATCCAAGACATCCATACCTATCCTCACACCTTCTCACCCCAGGCACCCACCTTTACCACGCTAATGTACACACCCTCGACAACAAGTTTGTATGAAAATAGTGCGCCAGAACTCGTTCGGGTTGATTTTTGCGGCCCCGCAAAAATAGAGGGAAAGGGCCACAAAAGACTTACATTGCATTTTTTTGTTTGTTTTGCGACAAAGGCTGTACATTTGGAGTTGACGTCTAATTTCTCTATCGAAGCTTTATTAGGCACCCTCAAAACGATCATTGGAAGGCATGGCCACTGTGGGCGAATTTATTGCGATAATGCAACAATCTACAATCACCTAGAGAGAATAGTCGACTCATTGCAGTCAAACGATACAACAATAATTCTGTGAGCTTTCAACGCTTAAGTTGGCAATGAGCTATCTCATTGGGTAACGACTGGAGGATAAAGCCTCCACGATGAAAAAAATGACAACGGCCAGCACCTGATTGACATTGCATGTAGCAGAAATCTAGTCATACGTTCGACTTGCTTCCCACATCGACGCATTCATAAAATGACCTGGGTATCACCGGATGGCAGCACACAGAACCAAATAGACCATGTTCTGATCCAACAACGCTGGGCCTAGAGCATACTTCACGTCCGTACATACCGAGGAGCCAATTGTAACTCAGTTCATTATTTGATCTTATTAACATATCGATGTCGTATGTCAAAGGCATATTTGGCGAAGATCAGCCTGCTACAAAAATTTTACATCAAAAGGCTCCAAACGGCGTCTATGGCCAGCTGACTCCCATCTTATCAGACGCAGCGTTAAAGACAAGCAACGAGCTCTGGATGGAAGTGAAAGCGACTATTCAGACCGTGGCAGAACAGATGATCGGACATCAAGCCCGACGCTAGAGAAATGATTGGTTCGATGATGAGTGCCAGAATGCGTTAGACAAACAGAATTAGACTCAAGAGAATGATGTAAGTCTAGTAAGCAGCAACAGAAGACAAGTATACAAAGTAGTGAAAAGCCTGAAATGTGGTTATCAGCCCTGTTGTGATGACATTGCCAATATCATCGCTGATGAAACCAAGATTAAGGAAAGATGGGCATCATATTTCAAGAACCTCCTTAATCCTCCGAAAAGCTCCAGAACATCGGAGTCTATAGATATCTGCGAGGAGATTCCATTGGCCGCACCAAATCTGGATGAAGTTTGTTCCAGCATTAAAGCCCAAAAGAATAATAAAGCGCCGGGCATTGATGAGATTCCAGTGGAGCTCATCAAATATGGTGCTAGCAGTGTTCATAAAGCTATTCACAAAGTCACCCAGCACATTTGGCAACAAGAACATATGTCGAAAGAGTGAAGCCAATCAATTATATTCCCTATCCACAAAAAGGTGACACGCTATAGTGCGAAAACTATAGAGGCATATCACTACTTTGTACGACGTACACAAAATTTTCAAAAATCTTAGAAAATAAAATCGGATCATACGCCAAAAGTATTATTGGGGAGTATCAAGGTGGTTTAAGAACTGGTAGATCGACAATAGACCAATTGTTCACAGTCATGCAGGTACTTGCAAAATGCTTGGAGTTCAAAGTAGACGTACACCAAATCGACGTTGACTTTAAGCAAGCATCCGATAGTATTGATCGTAAACAGTATGTTACGATCAAATAATGCTTTGCTTTGGCATCCCAGCAAAATTAGTCCGTCTTAGGAAAATGACAATGACGTCGATGACCTCCCAAGTCCGCATCAATAACCAACTCACCGATGCCTTTGACACAAATATCGAACTAAAGCAGGGAGATGGGCTGGCCCTATTGCTATTCAATTTGGCTCAAGAGTACGTCATTAGAAAGCTACCTGTCGATACACGAGGTACATTACTACACAAGTTGAGCTAAAGCGTAGCCTATGGGGACGACATCAACATTTTGTTACAGTCATTAACAACTGCCAAAGGAATCTTCCTGAAACTCAACAGCGAAACAAAACTAGTAGGGCTACAAATCAATGAAAATAAAACAAAGCTCATGACGGAGTCAACGAAAAAATACCGAAAGTACACAAAATATAACACTTGGCGAATACAGTATCGAAAATTAGAGCGATTTTTTGTATTTAGGTGCCAAAATAACGAGGCCCAGCAATGAAAGAAACGAAATACCCCGAAGAATACAGCTCACAAATAAAATATTTTATTCAGTTTTGACGATCTTGAAGACCAGCTGCATGCACAAGAAAACAAAGCTCCAAGTATGCAAATCTGTGATAAGACCTGTGTTATGCTATGGGTGTGAAACATAGACCCTGACCCAAGCGTCCGCAAATATATTGAACGCCATTGAGTGACAGGTCCTGAGGCGAATAATCGGAGTGCAGCTAGACGGGGAGCAATGGCAAATTCGATACAACCATGAGCTGTATGAAATTTTTGATGAGCCGGCAGTCTCAAGATTGTAAGACTGCGGAAACTGCAATGGACACATGAATCATGTGGACGAACAACGTATACCAAAAAAGGTATGCGTTGGGAGAACTGCAGGCAAACCGAGGAAACGCTGGTCTGACTCGGGCGGCGAAGACAGTTCATCGCTACTCGGATTTTGTAATTGGAGGACGCTTTCAATGGACCGAGACAGTTGGAGACGCTATTTGCAGGAAGCGAAGGCCCGAGAGGGGCAGTAGTGCTACGAGGAAGAAGAATTCAACAAACTTTGTTGACGCGAGGAACCAACTGCAAGAAATTTGAACTTCAGTTTATCCGGATTCAGTTCAAAACACCATCACCAACCAATGCAGTGAGAAAGGCATCGACTTTCATTTCATGCCACCCAGAGCCCCGCATTTCGGAGGGCTCTGGGAGGCCGCTGTGAAATCCGCCAAGGAATTGATGAAGAAAACGATCACACCAGCTTCATTAACGCACGAGATGTTATTAACCGTTCTAAGGTAGATAAAGGCGATCCTAAATTCAAGGCCCTTGACGCCACTTTCGTCTGACCCCAATGACCTAACCGCATTAACCCCGGGGTATTTCCTAATGGCGAACCACTAACTGCTCCAATTGACTGCGATGCAGAGAGCAGGAAGGGTGGACTGCTATCAGCCTGGCGAGAAATAAATAGCATTAGTTTTGGCAAAGATGGTCTAAGGAATACTTGCATCTTCTACAAAACTGTTGCGGAGGGAAAAAAGCAATGAAAAACAGTGCAATGATACGATTGTTATTATCAAAGATGATAACATATGTTACACGTAATGAAATGGCCTCATGACCGAATAATCCGCACATACAAGGGCAATGGTGGTTTTGTGTGAGTTGTTGATCTCCAAACTGAAAACAACACCTTGACTAGGCCTATACATAGGCTTGCATCGCTACCCACATAATCCACAACCAGGCTGCAACCTCCACTGTGAAGAATCTTCCACCTGTTCGAAAGTGAGACTGTTCAACTGTTACAAATCCTCAAGTTGAAGGAACACGCAACAAAAGGAAGAAACTCAACCGTGGAGCCTTACTCACAACATTATTCGCCTGCCCATTGATACCTTCTAGTTACGCCAATCCAGCCAAATTTGAAGCACAACGATTTAATAACACATTCGGAGTCAACTTTGAGAACATTGGTAGAATTTTTCACGTCACAGATTAATGGAAAATCATAGTGTACTAAGACTTATCTCCGTAGACATCCTTTTCAAATGCAACAACCACCCTACGGCGCTTATGCAACCTAATGATACATAAATCGAATTGTGAACACCTGCTACTCCAATGTGAGCAATAACAACTCGAACTTAAACTTAGTACTAGCTTATTCACGACCAAGACAATGAAAAGAGGTGTACTCGATGTAGTGGGGAATCTTGCGAACTCATTGTTTGGAGTACTGGACTCGAAGTATGCGGATGAAATGTCTGCTACAATCAACACCATCAAAGCCGATCAACACCATTTAATGAAGTTACTAAGAAATCAAACAGCAGTTAAAGATTCGGCTACTAACCTAATAAAGATCGATCAAACAAGCGCTCAACAAAAATTTAGCAGAATTGAACAAAAAAATTAACTTGATACTGCAAAAAATAAACGTAAGTGATACGGAAGATATCCAACAAAAGATTTTCCAAACAATTACCACTCTCCGTGTTTTGCTGGTAGCAACGAGCGCCAATTTGTACCGCATTCAATCAACTATCATTGATATATTGATCGATGCTCATCACGAAACTCTAAGTCCTCTTCTGTTGTTCCCACAAGAGCTTCACTAAGAGTTGAAAAATATAAAAAGTACATTACCTACATGATTGCATCTGTCTGGTTACGACGACGATTGATGAGGACCGCCGAAAGAATCGTAGATAATTACGTCATATTTTCAGTGAGAATACCCCTTACGGACAAAAGCAACTACCAATTGTTCAACTTGGTTCCTATGTTCGTGATAGTACTCGTATATATTGACGGATGAACTGTGCTCGTGAACTCCCAGTGCGACAGATGCCGTAAGTTGACAACCGGCAATAAAACGAGGAGTCTGCTTTTGATCGCCACACCGAACTAACCTGGCAAGATTTGCGCAGGCAACGGATTGAGATAAAGTGAAATATTTTGGAGTTTTTCGTTCAAAAACATTCCAATTCGTATAAAAATGTATTCTTAAGAATGTGAATTGCATACGATCCGCAATAAATACGATCTTCCGCCCAATTCTTGATATTCGCGGTCGATCGCTGTCACCAGCATTTGCGGAACAAGGATTTGTGTCAAGAAAATCGATAGGCGGATAGTGTTTAGGCGTAAAGTGGGAAGGGAATTTTCGCGGTAGTGCGTTGAGTAAAAAGAAGAAAAGAAATTGCTCGTGACCAGTATACTAACCTTTATCAAATAATTATCGAATTTACCAACTTTGCGAAGTGATAGTCAGAAATCTCTTCTGATTTTCATTCTCAGTGCTGGAGCAATCACTCAAATCTATAAGATTCAAGTAATCCATATGGTGAAGTGCGGAAGCAAACATACGGGAAGATTTACGGCCCTTTGGTGCAGTGATTAAGCAGCCATTTGTGCTTAAGAAATATCGAAGAAAACGACTGTGCGGCTGTAACTTGAGGACAACATTAAATAAGAACGTTAGACAATCAAAGGATAAAATTAAAGTAGCAGTTTTCTTTTGCTCCGAAACACATGTCTAGTCTTTTTAGCTAAGAATGCTTATTTTTTTAAGCCTGAATAGAAAAAAAATCTAAACATTTCTGGGTCAAACATAAAAAAGTCAAACTTTTTCGTGAATATGAGCCTATGATAATTTTTTCATGTAGGGTCTTAATCACACGATAAACGAACTTAGTGACGTAAATATTCATGTAATGTTATTGCCAAATGACTTCTGAGTAGACTTAAAGATTCTACGTCTAGCGCTCGTTGCGTGTCGACGTGTTTTTAATCGCTCCTGTCATTAATTTTAAAAATTAATTAATTTTTCACAAAAAGCAGTTGAAATTAATTTTTTCAATTGAAACCCATCACCGTCGAATTATTCGCATTTATCGAATACCTAAAATTTATTTCCTGAAGAAGTATCAAAAGTGGAAATACGCTCCAGGGAAGTCCCGGTTTAAGAATATTCTCTCTAGTCTCGCTGCGAAAGCAACGAGATGGAGGAGCCCGATGGCTTCAGCCATCAACCAGAACGATCATGTCCATCGCCAACAATGACGGAGGAAAAAAGCTGAAACGAAGATACGATAGTAACGAAGAAAACGCGCAAATTTTATCGGTCATCGAGATCGAGCAGTTAATCAGAGCTGAGAAGGTTGAGAAAGAAAACAAAGAACTCAAACTTCGGATCGAATCACTAGAAGCACTCGTTGGAACATTGACGTTCAACAAAGCTCAAGAAAGCAAGAAAGAAAAAGGGGTGAATTCAAAAACGACTGAAGATAAGAAGTCTACGAAACCGAAACAAGAAGCTGATCAAGAGGATGGAATTATTATGCAGTGCTAGCTGGACTAGAAGATACCATGAGTATTGAAGAGGATCAAGGTAATAGAACTTCTGATTATTGTACTGCTAAGCCAGATAATGGATTTATTGAAAACTTAAAAATTAAAAATAGGGAGAAAAAACCAAAAGTTTTGTCCGCTGGTCCATCCGTCAAGATTAATCAAAAGAAAGAAAAAGTCCCACCAATCAATGTATTTGGGCAAACGGGCAACGATATGGTTCGGATTTGGCAGCCGAAAATAAGCTAAATGATTTTGAGATCAAAAGAGTCAATGCCGATAAACTGACAAATAGAACTAAGTCGCTGGTTGATTTCTATGCAGCAAAAAATGCGTTCAATTCTGGAGATGTTCCGCATTTTACATACACCCCCAAAAGCGAAAGAAAGCTGACCTTTTTATTCAAGGGTCTGGACTGCGGAGAGGATACAGTCGATCTCCTTCTGGTGCTTCAAGAAGTTTCACCAGAAATAGAATTTATTTCCGTTAAAGACTTTGCGACAAGGAGATCGATGGTCGAGCGTAAAAACTTGCCTTATTATTTAGTCCAGATTTCCAGCAAAAGCAGTTCAAGTGCCCTACAAAAAATAAGGTACTTGAACTTCCGTGTGGTGAGGTGGGAACGCCTCCAGAAAACTGAGGTCAACCAGTGCTACAGGTGCCAAAGGGTCGGGCACTCAGCTACCAATTTCGCCATGAAATATAGATGTGCAAGGTGCAAAGATATCCATGCTCCCGGCGAGTGCAAATTGGTCATCCAGCATCATATCGAGGATGCCCCCGGTAGCAAGATGCAAAGGTAACAATCACTCCAAAACAAAGTCAAGTAAACCGCAGAGTCATATCTACCAACTTCGTCAAGCCCGGGGTGTCATTTGCACTTGTTGCGATGGGACCAGCAGATAATGTTAATAAAATAAATTATGTAAGTGGCAATAATGAGCTACTTCTAAAAATTTATCGGCAATTAAATTCGATATCAAAGAGAATCGATAAACAAGATTCTAAAATGAACTTCGTTTTTCAGCGTTTAGGGCCTTCAACTGCCTCAAAATAAGTTGTCATCCAGTCACATTCCCATGGATAGGATTCGTCTCATCTCGATCAACGTCAACTCTATTGTTACTATACATCGGTGTGATTATCTCCTTGGATTCATTGTTAAGCAAAGGCTTGACATCATGCTTTTCACTGAAACCCGTCTCAATTCATGGCACTCCACGACATTCAAGGATTTTGAATTCGTAAGAAACGACAGGGTAATACGTAACGGGGGAGGTGGCACCGGGATATTGGTTCCAAAATATTGAAAAAGTCGAATTCAAAGCTTTGAATCTCTTGAAGTGTCCGTTATCAAAATCTCACTGCCAGATGGGGATAACCTCTTTGTTATCTTTGCCTATGCAACTGATGGAACTGTTCTCAAGTTCTAGGGGGAGCTCAATTCCTTGTTTGAAATACTCGAATTGAACAGGCTGCATAGTTATTATATTCTTGCTGGTGACGTGAACGCCAAGCATACATCATGGCTGAACGCCACCAATAATCCAAGAGGTGTATTCCTGAAATCGTGGATAACAGAGAACCCTAGGACAAATTCATATTTGGACCTCTGCATTGCTGACGCAAGACTTAAATTCAACTTTAATAGTCCTTAGCGGAAACTGCAGGTGCTTGCTTATGATAGCGATCATAACGCAATCGTAATTAAAATCAATCATCAAAGGGATGATATCTTCCTCATTCCAGTTCAACATGAAAATCATCGGTTGAATTTAAAAAACAGACTGTGGAAAGTTTCAAAAGAAGTTTAATCGGGAGTACCAGAAGCAATGTCTTCCTTCTGATGATGGCAACTCTTGCTCAATCGTTCCTAATGACAGGAATCTAACTACCGATGAAATAGATCTGTATTGGCGAAGTTAGAGAAGTAGTTCCCAAGAGTAAACATCGAAACAATATGGAAGGATATGAAACACCAACCATTGCTAGGTTGAAAAGATTGAAAAGCCTTCTCCTCACACATGGCAACAATATTTATCCCTTGTTGGCTCTGTTGAAATTACACTTGAAGAATGTCCGGAACTTAATCCGTTCATACTTCAGGAGTGAGGTCAGCAATTAATGGGCGGAAAAATTGAGGGGTATAACCCAGATAGCAACTTTGCGAAAGTGAATAGCATATTCCGCAAGAAGTCTCGAGTGAAGGTATCGAATCTTGAAGTCACTCGTGATGAGATAAATCTTCTCGATAGGGCTGGTATCGAAATTGATAGTACGACTCCGGATAGAAATGGAAACAGGATTATTTGTGAAGGATTGGATAAACTTGCCCTGATTGGAACACATTTTGAATTGGTTCATCTACCAAACCCTGAGAGAGGGAATGAAATATTTTCAGAGATCGTTGAAGCGAAAGTTCCGACCTCAAATCAAGCTTGAACGGCCAACCAATTCTTCATTTCAATGAAACATTAACATCTGACCTCATACCGACCTTGAATCTTATTGATTATTTTGTCAGGTTTGAAGACTTGTGTTTCATATTTCGCAAGACAAACAACAAGAAATCATGTGGTACTGATGGTATTCCAAATGTAGTTCTCCAACATTTGCCTGAGGTTGCTATTAGGAATTATTGCATATTGTTCAACAACATGTTGAGCAATTCATATTTCCCAAATGAGTGGAAACACGCTAAGGTATTTCCGATTTTGAAGAAAGGAAAAGAATCTTCATACCGTAAAAGCTATCGCCCAATCAACTTGCTGCCTAACATCACCAAGGTGTTTGAAGTGATACTCAACAGAGCATTAAACGCCCGCATTGAGAAATATGAGTTGATGCCGAATTGCCAATTTGGTTTTCGTGCCAGGCATTCGACCACACATGCAATAACGAAAGTAACATCAGACATATGTTGGAAACGAAACAACAGAGAATGTGTTGGAGTGTGTGTCATTGATATGGAGAAACCCTTCGATACAGTGTGGTTAGATGGACTAGTTTTTAAACTCCTTCAGGACTAGTCCGTCAGACACCTTGTCGCCATGATGTGCAATATGTTATACGGGAAATCGTTTGTTATAACTGATGAAAATCTGACAACAATTCAAGGTCTTGAATGATCTACAGCAGGGAACAGTTAACGCGCCTCTGCTCTTCTCAATATTCATTCGCAAGCTACTGAACGGCTTTGATTTTAACTTCTCGCCAACGCGATCATTGGTAGCGTTTGCTGATGATCTGATCATCTATACGGCAGACTGAAAAGCTACAATAGTTCAGAGCAATCTCCAAAAAATGTTCATTGATGTGCAGCTCTACACCGACAATTGGCGAATGAAAATCAATGCGCAGAAGTGCGAAACAATTTTGTTTCGGACAATGCTGCACGGGTCAGTCAAGAGCTGAAACGTTATTGGAAGGATTTCCACATCATGGCTGGCGAGGGTAGTTCAGAACGGGTTCCACATAAATCCTGTGTTCGGTACCTCTGTACTTGATTGAACATATCAAAATCATGCTCAGTAAGACACAAAAAGTAGTCATGGCCCTACGAAGACTCATTCCAAATACATTGATCAAAAGGTCAAAATTATCTGTTACAAGATTCTGATTAGACCAGTTTTGACATATGGATGTCAGATCTGGTATAACCAGAATGCTAGTACTATGGAAAAATTAAGAGATTTCGAACGGAAATGTCTTCGTGCATGTAATGGCTTGTACAGAAAGCCTGAGACGGATTGAAAGCATTATACATCAAATGGAAGAATTTATCAAATCGCTAAAGTGACAAGTGTCGATATCTTCATATAGAAACTTCTTCGGAATCATATCGAAAGATCAGTAACTGTGAGTGACGGGTATATTGCGACTTGCTTCGCTACTGGCTTCGTTCCTCCAGAAGCATTCGTATATTTGGACATGAATCGATGTGTTTTTGATTCTGACGGCGTTCTAGTCATATATCACATAAACCGACGGGCCACCGATAAGTGGATAAAATATCCTCCAAATTTGAGTTCACCGAACCAACGATCGAGCTGAGACGCGGCAATCTAGGTATTGGTGGCTAAATAACAATGTCTAAATTATTCTTGTTTATTTTCAGTTTTTCGTTACTTAGTTTTTGAATTTCAGCTCATTATTGCTACATTTAGTGTTGTTGTTTATTTGTGTTTAAAATTAGGGATAAATGAGGTATAGAGATAAGTTTAAACGCGTAGGTTAGGAGTATTGTGATAGAATTTTTTAGTATAAGATAAGGTTTTTTGATTGAATTTTATTAGAGTTAGGTTGTGATATATTAGGTGTACGTTCAAAGGTCACTGTTGTGTTCAAATTATAAATAATTTTGAATAGTGTAGATTGGTTTCTCTCCTTTTTCCAATTAAGTCATAATATACGTAATAATCTTAAGTAATTTGAATTTGCTATAGTTTTGTTTTTGATAAAATGTGTTTAACAGATGTATAAATTTAGAGAGCCATTTGGGCCATTGAAATTTATAACGATTAGTATTAAATAAAGCGCTTTTCACTTTGAAAGATTAGAGTCGATAAACATTTGAATATGTTCGTCCCAGTACCATTTACGAGCGCTCGTCGAGGATGTTGGGTGAGTACCAGTTTTTTTGTTGCATAAATTATACATATTTCTATGAATGTTGCATATATTTAAATTATATAGTATATTTTTTTGTATAAACTTTTATATTTATTGGGATTATTTAATCTATACGCGAATGCATCCTTCCTGCCTGCATATTTCTATTAACCCCGAAGATATGGGAAACTGCTCACAAAACGTGCGTCTCATTTACCGAGTAGGTGTGAGTTTAAAATATATGTATACGAGGGTCATTCAACAAGTACTTAGCCTCACCGCCCGATGGCGCTGCTATTACAAAAGAGTTTTACCATCGTGCAGTACATTCAACAAAACTAATAAAGGGAATTGACTGAAACTTTGACAGCAGGCTACTAAAAGAATGTATTGCACGATGGTAAAACTCTTTTGTAATAGCAGCCCCATGGGGGGTGAGGCTAAGTACTTGTTGAATGACCCTCGTGTATATATATAAATAAATACATATATATATATATATATATATATATATATATATATATATATATATATATATATATATATATATATATATACATATATATATATCTATACATATATATATATATATATATATATATATATAAATATATATATATATATATATATATATATATATATATATATATATATATATATATATATATATATATATATATATATGTATATTAAGCTGCTCGAATATTCCAGGCAATTCGCCAATGTACGAGAAATGGGTTGAATGACTAGAGACCCTATATAAAGGTGAGCTGAATGAATGGGGGGATTCATTACAACCGCGATAATAAAAACTGCGATAGAGTGGAGCGCGAGGTAAAGGCGATATTGATCGAGTGATTGTGAAGTGATTTTAAAAGACAATTGCAATAGAAATTTATTAACAAGTGGAAGTTAGACTTTTAATAGTGAAATAAATGATTATGCATTCTTTTAAACAAACTCTCTTAAACTAAATTGAAAAAAGCATTGCGTTTTCACTTTCCCGGAACATTAAAATTATTGGCCGCGAACCATAACACGCGAAAGTGATGTCAAGAAGTGAGAAAGAATATTTTGGAAGTGAAAACGTTTAAACAATTTTAAAGTGCACAATAGTGAAAATTAACGTGGAAACTGGTGGGCAAAAAAAAAATAAAAGCCAACATAATAAAAATAAATGAATTTATCATGGCGGAGCTTAAGGGAGACGCAGAAACGCGAAAATCAAAGGAACCAGAAGATGCACTGATGCAAATGTTCATCCTGATGTCATCCAGTGTGACTGCGAAGCTGGATGAACACTCAGTGAAGCTAAATGAACAGTCATTCGGTTTAACTGCGAAGTTAGATGAACAATCAGCGAAGCTGGACCAACAAGCGATCAAAATCAAGGGAGATTTCCAAAAACAGTCAACGGAAATAAAAGCGGAGCTCGGTAGTCTGAACAAGCAAATTAAATGAGTCGAGGAAAAGGTTTACCAGGTCGAGGAAAAGGTCAGCCAGGTCGAGGAGAGAATCAACCATGAGATCGAAAAAGTGAAAAAGTAATTGGAAGCAGCGAAGGCAGTGTTAACCACCTCACCAGCCCCAATTATAACCGCAGCGCAAAGCACATCTAGAAATGTGAAACCACCAATATTCGATGGGCAAACGGTCTGGAGTATTTACAAAACCCAGTTTGAAGCCGCCGCTAGGGCAAATCACTGGAATGAGCCGAAAAGAGCAACTACATTAATTCTTGCTCTAAGAGGCCCAGCTGCTGAGCTTTTGCAGACGGTCCCCGTTGAGTTGCACTCAAACCCGGCTGCTATAAAGAATGCGCTCGACATGCGTTATGGAGACGATCATCTAAAGCAGATTTATCGGTCACAGTTATGGCATCGGATGCAGAAGTCTGGCGAAACTTGACAGAAACCAGCCCAAGACATTGAGCGACTGGCACTTTTGGCTTACCCAGCGTACGACCCAGAACATAGAGATGACACATTAATAGAAGCATTCATCAGCGCATTAAAAGACCAGGAATTGCAACAAGCCGTGCGTTTAGCTCAAAAGCGAACGATTAAGGACGCATTGGCTTATAGTCTGAACTATGAGGCAGCGAAAAATGTGAGCCGTACCACTGCCCGGGTTCGCGAGGTAGTGACAGACGAGTGCAGGTGTGAGCGCGTGGAAATTGAGCGAGACCCGCATGTAAATGGTGCGCCTAGATGCTGGAATTGCGGAGAGAAGGGGCACTTGCAAGGAGATTGCAAGAAGCGAAGAAAATCGAGCTATTGTCCAGGGTGGAGAAGAACCAGACCGAGTCAGGAGCCCAGAATGGAAGCCCTTCAAACTGACGGGGTCAACTTCGTGAGTCAAAGGTTGGCTAGTAGGAGCGACGTCCCCAGCACTACCATCACCGTGTCAAGACTACATCGTGGTCCCTTCCGGGTCAAGTTGACGGAGAACATTGCACCATAACAATCGACACTGGTGCAACCCGATCAATTATCCGACCAGACCTAGTGAGACAGCAAAAACTTCACACGGGCAGAATTTGCTCACTACGGACAGCTACCGGAGAAACTGCACCTCTTCATGGAGAGGTCAACCTTCGGATACAGTTGGGAGACCTTGTGTTCATTATGGCACTCTCGGAATGGATTTTCTGCGACCACATGGAATCACGTTGGATTTGGGCAAACGGGTATTGAAATGGCAGAATGTCGAAGTACTGATGGAGGATCCCAGCGTCCTAATTCCCAAGATGAATGTAGTGGCATGTACCGACACTGATGTACCGAATTCTTCCGAAAGCATTGTATGGGCCAAGCTTGATGGTGATTCTGCAGAATGTCAAAGTACTGATGGAGGATCCCAGCGTCAAAATTCTCAAGATGAATGTAGTGGTATGTACTGACACTGATGTACCGAATTCTTCCGAAAGCATTGTATGGGCCAAGCTTGATGGTGATTCTGGAGACCACCGATCTTATCTGATAGAGCCAAAGAAAACGTCCACATTGCACAGTTTAATTGAAGGACGAAGCCTTGTAAGATCTATAAGGAACGGATACGTGCCGGTTTGAGTCCTTAATACCGCAGACTCAACCACGAGCATCAAAGCGGGAGAAGTCATCGGCAGCTGCCAGCCTGTTTCCACCATCACCTCTTTGGAAACTACTCACAACCATCATTGGAAAAGGAGGCAAGACGCAGACAAAGCCCGGGAATCCACGCCTGCAATATTGAAGCAGGTCAAATTGCCAGCGCAGCTTTTCAAGCAAGCCTCTGATCTGGTCACCAAGGACAGTGACATCTTTTCAACAAGCCTAGATAACCAAGGCCGAACGAGTGTGGTAACTCACGTCATAGATACACAGGGAGCCTACCAATCCAACAAGCACCCACACGTCTTTCTACAGCAAAACATGGAGAAGTGAGCGCGCTGATCTCGGACATGGAAAAAGAAGGTGTTATCGAACCTTCTGTCAGTCCATTGGCTGCGCCAGTAGTTCTAGTAAAGAAAAAGGATGGTGGCACCTGTTTTTGTGTTGACTATAGGCAGCTTAACGACGTCACTAAAAAGGATAGTTACCCGCTTCCACGCATCGACGACATCATGGACACTTGAGCCGACGCAAAATGGTTTTCTACACTCGATCGGAAGAGTGGCTACTGGCAGGTAGAAATCGACAGGAAGGCGCCGAGACAAAACCGCATTTTCAGTTGGTACCGGATTAAGGCAATACGTGGTGATGCCATTTGGGCTTTGCAGTGCTCCAGCCACTTTCGAACGCCTGATGGAATACGAGCTACGTGGCCTAACGTGGAAAACCTGCTTGGTGTACCTGGATGACGTCATTGTTATCGGAAGAACGTTCGAAGAGCATGTGCGGAACTTAGAAGAGGTTTTCTCCCGATTGCGACTGACGAATTTGAAACTTAGTCCCGACGGGTGTACCCTTTTTGCAGCTGAAGTGAAATACCTGGGACACGTCGTATCAGCAGAAGGGATCAAAACAGACCCTGAGAGGATTGAAGCCGTAAAAAGCTGGCCAACACCAAATAACAAGCGCCAACTACGAAGTTTTCTGGGTCTGGCGACCTACTATCGAAGATTCGTCAAAGACTTTGCCAAAAAAGCTAAGTGTCTCCATCAGCTAACCGAGAAAAATCGTCCGTATGTCTGGAAAGAACAATGCCAGGAAGCCTTTGAGCCCTTGAAAGAGAAGCTGTGTGAATTACCCGTGCTGGCATATCCAGGAAGGAGCTATTGGCTATAGTAGAGGCCATCAAGCAGTTCAACAAGTACATATATGGCCGGTCTTCTGGCATTTCCTCTTCCCCTCTCCCCTCCCGCTAGGAAAGGGACTCCCCAGCTTGAAGGCACCCCACGGCGTAACAAAACGAGACTTGGCCCGAAGTAATGTGTCAAACGGTTCCAGGCTAGGTTCTCAGATTGACAGGGGAGGTGTTTAGTGGGTAGTCCAAGGGTATCCTCCATGGGAGTCCCACACTGCCAGACTCGGCGGGCGTAAATGCTTTCACCTCCCTACCACAAAAAAAAACGTGGAGGTCAATTTAAAATGATTGCTGTTGACATCGCAAGACCCTTTCGTGAATACGATTGGGGAAATCGATACATGCTGGTTGTGGCCGATTATTTCAGCAAGTGGCCCGAGGTCTACCCCATTCCCAACCAGGAAGCAACTACCGTATCCGAACAGCTAGTGTTAAATTGGGTCAGTATGTACGGCGTACCTTGCGAACTACATTCGGATCAAGGCCGAAACTTTGAGTCACTAGTTTTTGGCGAAATGTGCGAGCTGCTGGGAATACGGAAAACAAGGACAACACCGCTGCATTCCCAATCCGATGGAATGGTCAAACGTTTCAACGGCACGCTAAATAAACATCTGGCCAAGATGGTTGACGAGAAACAAAGAGACTGGGACCGACATATCCCACTATTTTTGATGGCGTACACCGCTGCCGAACATGCATCGACGGGTCAAGCCCCAGCCAAAGTCCAGCTGATATAAAGTTCGGAACACCCCCTGAGAAACCCCAAACGATCTCGGATAACGCAAGTGAGCTAAGGCAACGATTGAACGAGATACATCGGACAGTGCAAAAACACCTCGAATCGGCTACTGACCGCATGAAGACCAGGTATGATCTAACGGCAAATTCTACTCGCTTCCGGCAAGATGACTTGGTGTGGCTATATAAGCCGCAACGGCGAAAGGGTAGGTCTCCAAAGTTGCAACATAATTGGGAGGGACCATACCGAGTTACAAAGCGAATCAACGACGTTGCATACCGCATACAGGAACACCGTAAGCCAAGGGCCAAAATGAAAATCGCGTACCTGGACCATCTTGCCCCGTATTACATCCAGGGAGAATTTACTACAACTGCTGACAGATCTTTTCGGGGCGAAAAGAACTGAGGTGGGGGCAGTGTTACATGTACAAAGAATTCTGCGAGCAACTGTTGCAATTGTTTTCACAACCATTAAGAACATCAACAAACGAATGTACTCGAGAACCCGCCAAGCATGATCAACATCTGAAAGTGAGTCACTGCCCATTCATTAAGCTGCTCGAATATTCCAGGCAATTCGCCAATGTACGAGAAATGGGTTGAATGACTAGAGACCCTATATAAAGGTGAGCTGAATGAATGGGGGGATTCATTACAACCGCGATAATAAAAACTGCGATAGAGTGGAGCGCGAGGTAAAGGCGATATTGATCGAGTGATTGTGAAGTGATTTTAAAAGACAATTGCAATAGAAATATATTAACAAGTGGAAGTTAGACTTTTAATAGTGAAATAAATGATTATGCATTCTTTTAAACTAAATTGAAAAAGGCATTGCGTTTTCACTTTCCCGGAACATTAAAATTATTGGCCGCGAACCATAACACGCGACAATATATATATATATATATATATATATATATATATATATATATATATATATATATATATATATATATATAACCGGAATGCACGGGTCTGATTAGATCGGGGAAGGATTTAAAAACAAAAGAAGCGAGTATATTCAATGTATTCTGCATAAATTTATATTCTGTTTTGTGTATTACTAAGTGCCAGAGTCTGTTCGAAGTCCTGTTTTTTTTCTCAATTCTCTTTCTTAAAAATGTTAACTAAATATTAACGACTGGATAAGTGCATTTATAAATTTTTCTTGCGAAATATGAAATATTGAATACGAAAATTTATATTTTTTGTGCAAACGGGAATAAAAATGAATATAAAATTTACCCAAAACACGGTCTTTCGTTTCATTAAACCTGACCGTGTATGGGACTCGCCACGTTGGCTGGCCCCTCCACCATAATGGGCTACCCATCGGGTGAGCTCACCCCTTCTTAGTTCGTTTACAGGTGCTCTTGCAAGGTAGAGTGGCCTTCCGCTCGTGTGCCTATTTATGGTATAGGGTTATGTGATTCCATCACATAAAACTAACATAAATTTGCCTCGTTCATATTTTTCATTTAAGGGAAAAATTCATGCATATTATGTTTGTATGAGTTTTTCATTTACAGGGTCTGAATAATAAGTAACCGGACTGACCTCAGGAAATTTTTTATTGACAAAATATGTACAATTTTTCTTTAGAAATCTTCAAAGTAGTCCCCATTAGAGTCGATAACACGCTGATACCGGATTTCCCAATCCCCGAACGCTTCCTGGAAGTCGGCAACCTCGATGCTGTCTAGAGCCCTCGTCGTAGCACGTTGAACGTTTTCCAGAGTCCCGAACCGCGTCCCCTTAAGGTGTCTCTTGATCTTGGGGAACAGAAAGAAGTCCGCTGGTGCCATATCCGGGCTGTAAGGAGGCTGTGGCAACGTTGCCCTCGACTGTTCGGAGTGGCACACACCGGCGTCACCACGACCGAAAAAAAGCGCGCATGAGCAAATCGAAGGTGAAGTCGATGCTCATTGCTTTCTTTGACTTGAAAAATGCGAGAAAGAATGTGCATGAGTACGAGTAATAGTACTCGTAAATAATGATGAACTTGACTTACAATCAGTGCATTTTGCTGACGACGCGTCTAGTTGTTTATCGAAAGAAATTATTCCAGGAAGAAATCTGATTACATGCAATCACCGTGTAAATTTAGAAATTATGGAACTTTAAGATATACAATTTTTGTGTGAATTTAAAAGTTACACAAATTGAATTTAGTAATTTAATTTTATGACAAATTTTGATGATGACCATGTTGATGAACATTCTCCCCGCATTAAACGTCGTTTAATATTACGGTTGTATTTCAATTGAAAAATCTGGTTTCTTTTATGACCGGGATACTGGAGAAGGCTTCTGCTTGCGACCACTATTCCGGCACTTCCAGAATAATGCATTCATGGTTACCACGATCAACATGATTTATACTTAACCGGGAATGGCGTGATACGAAAGATATTGATGGCTCGTATAAGTTGAAAACTCAAAGGTCTCCTTACGAAGGGTCTGTTGTAGGTTATCCAATAGAATCTGGTGTGGTTACTACTCATCGTCGCCTACGGGAATTAAATAGCTGGGATAGGTGAGGGGATTTCAATCATAAAACATGCAGTGAAGATGGGGTTAGATAAATGCAGCAATGGTCTGCTGCCTCGGCGAGAGAGGGTGGTGGGATTCGCAGAGATTTAACTTGCCTGAGGACGCGTGAATGCGCAGGCAGGCTAGCATTGCGGTGTCGTGGGGCAGGTTCTTTTCCCCAGCACAAGGAACTACTACAAAAGAATTTCGCATCCACTAATTCAAAGATACACTTTGACTTGAAAGGCATTGTTCACAAAGAGTTTGTGCCACCCGGCCAAACTGTAAACGGCCAGTACTACAGAGAGGTGCTCCGTCGACTAATCGACCGGGTTCGCCGAGTCTGTCCGGAGATTGCCGATTCGTGGATCCTCCATCACGACAATGCTCCGTCGCATACCTGCCTGCTCGTCATCGAGCAGTTGGCCAAACAGTCGAGGGCAACGTTGCCACAGCCTCCTTACAGCCCGAATATGGCACCAGCGGACTCCTTTCTGTTCCCCAAGATCAAGATACACCTTAAGGGGACGCGGTTCGGGACTCTGGAAAACGTTCAACGTGCTACGACGAGGGCTCTAGACAGCATCGAGGTTGCCGACTTCCAGGAAGCGTTCGGGGATTGGAAAATCCGGTGACAGCGTGTTATCGACTCCAATGGGGACTACTTTGAAGATTTCTAAACAAATTGTACGTATTTTGCCGATAAAAAATTTCCTGAGGTCAGTCCGGTTACTTATTATTCAGACCCTGTAAATGGAAAATATATGGCCATGTCTACATTGGATCTGGATACGGTTGGGGTGGTGCGAGGGGGCACCGCTTCCACCTGGATGCCCCACTCTAACTTGCGGGCCATAAGTATCGTCGTTAATGACGAAGTTCTTTCAAGCCCCATCTATTTTCGCCAGGCCCGGTTTGTCATTTGCGCTAGCAATTTTAACACTTAGTACGTTACTTCAGGCTCCACTCCGCTCGATATGTATTTGTATCTTTGAATTAGTGGATGCGAAATCCTTTTGTAGTGGTTCCTTGTGCTGGGGAAAAGAACCTGCCCCACGACACCGCAATGCTAGCCTGCCTGCGCATTCACGCGTCCTCAGGCAAGTTAAATCTCTGCGAATCCCACCATCCTCTTTCGCCGAGGCAGCAGACCATTGCTGCATTTATCTAACCCCATCTTCACTGCATGTTTTATGATTAAAATCCCCTCACCTATCCCAGCTATTTAATTCCCGTAGACGACGATGAGTATTAACCACACCAGATTCTATTGGATAACCTACAACAGACCCTTCGTAAGGAGACCTTTGAGTTTTCAACTTATACGAGCCATCAATATCTTTCGTATCACGCCATTCCCGGTTAAGTATAAATCATGTTGATCCTGGTAACCATGAGTGCATTATTCTGGAAGTGCCGGTATAGTGGTCGCAAGCAGAAGCCTTCTCCAGTATCCCGGTCATAAAAGAAACCAGATTTTTCAATTGAAATACAACCGTAATATTAAACAACGTTTAATGCGGGGAGAATGTTCATCAACATGGTCACCACCAAAATTTGTCATAAAATTAAATTACTAAATTCAATTTGGTAACTTTTAAATTCACACAAAAATTGTATATCTTAAAGTTCCATAATTTCTAAATTTACACGGTGATTGCATGTAATCAGATTTCTTCCTGGAATAATTTCTTTCGATAAACAACTAGACGCGTCGTCAGCAAAATGCACTGATTGTAAGTCAAGTTCATCATTATTTACGAGTACTATTACTCGTACTCATGCACATTCTTGCTCGCATTTCATTTTAGCTATGTAACACTAAGATTTCCAGGTAGTCAAGGTGAAGATACATTTTGCTGACGGCGTGGGAATTTCGTTTGGGTGAGATTTTAGCAAGTAAGTAAAATATTTCGTATTTATAGAATTAAATTTGAAATAAAGTTGTCAGTCTTTAATCCTGATTCGACAGTGTTTTTCTCGTCATTCATCTAAAGGAAGTGAATGAATCGGCCCTACGCCAATGCCGACTAATACATATGCATATTGCTACCATATGGCTTCCCATCTAACGTCAGTTCTGACGACTTCCCATCCTACGTCAGTTTCGTCTGGGAATGTCGAACGGGCAGTGCGTGTCGAGAGTGAGAGTGATAAGAAAGATTGTTAGTTCATAGTGTAGTTTTATAGCTTTCCAGAATTTCCGAGAAATATTACTACGAAGCGTGAATGAATAGACGGACAAACAGTTCAGTAGTTTAGTAGGGTTTATTATTTCACTTGTGGCTTTGTCTTGCATAGCTTTTCTTTAACGTTGACTGCATACCAGAATCACAAACCAGGTGGCATACCGTTGAATTAGCTCAAGGTTTTCATTTACAGCATAGGGTCCCAATAATCAATCACCTGCGAAGAAGATGCGAGTGGTTCAGTTGGTACTCGTTCGGCATTTTTCAGGACTGGAGTCGTGTAACGTATTTTAAAAATGAAATAATTCGCTATGCTATATTGGAGGAAGAGATGTTAGTTAGAGTCTTAACAATTACCATAAGATGACTGGTCAGCGCTTTTGGCGATGTTTCGGAGAAGTTTTGACATGATTTCATACAAAACTTTCAGCTAAGAAAATTTAAAGACAATTGAAGTGAAGCAGTCGAACGTTTCAAAAAATGTCATAATAAATTTAAGCACATTCATTGTACTAATTCCAATGCAATATAATGAAGATTTACACATTAGGATTCCGGAGAAAAAATAGATACATACCTCACTAGGAAAAAACGGTGCTTGTAAAAGTCCGCAACCCCAATTATGCATAGAGTTAGCAATTGGCGTTTTGGTAATATTAAAACCTGAGATTATTGACATTTTTAAAATCTACAACTTGTACACTCAGTCAAATGCACTTCTATAATAATAAACACTTATAAAAGGGACAGTTTTCTCGCATATTTATACGGGGATATGTTCAAGAGGAAATCGATTTCCACGTTAATCCACCCAAACTAAGCACATAATTTTTATGCATCATGTTTAGAATTGCAGTATATTGACTTTAATTAATATTTCTTGTTGTTACCTTGAGGCAAAGTAACATTTCTTTTACTTTTATGAATAAAGATTTTGAAAACAAAAATATTTTAGAATTTAGGAATATTTTAATTTTTTAATTTAATTATGAAAAGAATGAACATGGATTTATAAATATTTTTAAGCGTTTAAATTAGTTTGAAAAATTTTAGTTGTATTATAAGGTTGCTTTAGATTTTAAAATACTAACCTTAAAATCTTTAGTTGTAAATTTTATTGAAAATCTTGTTTGTAAAATACTGCAACTTGAATAAAAAAAAATTATCCTTAACTGTCATACGGTAGTCAATTTTCAACCGGCATCGTTTTACGTGCTCAGATAAATACATTACAATACCATGAGCAATTATTTGCATCATAAACAATTGTCAATAAGAAGCGAATATTCTTAACAATAAACTGCATAGACGTACTATTAAAAGTTGCAGTAATTTACAGATAATTTTCAAATAGAAACATCTTGTCAAGTATCATACCATTAATGTCCATATACAAGCCACAGAAATAATCAAATTAAAAATGTTGTAAATACAAAATATACAAAATTTTGGTAATCAACCCATGAAAGAACAAATTAAAAATGAAGTGCTAAGAAAATAACGACGTCTTTCCTTTTCAACCTGCCCTTCTCTTTCAGCAGGAGTGATAGCGAACGGTAAGTATGCCGTTGAAAGGGTAGGGTTCTAGGAATCTGTAGATGGCCGGTTTCGTTTCGCGTGTGGTACGCGGTACCATCGTTTGCTTTGCGTTTTTATTAGAGTAGGGTTTTTCGGATTTAAATTAATGCAGTATATTTTTCGGTACCGCGTCGGTGGAATTCGGGAACGCGAAGTTAAATCTAGTTTTTTTTGTCGTTAGCTGGAGTATAAGAAGGAATACGGAATAAAGCAATGTAGGTTTCTTTTCCGTATGTTTGTATTTTTGACGTGTTTGAAACGGGCATGTGAACCGGTGGCTGAGTTATTGTATTTCGGACTTAGCCTGCTCGCGTAAGACCTGCAACCGAACTCCTCTCCGAACTAGCTAGCTAGCCAGCAGCCACCTCGGAGTAGACTAAGTGTGTCCGGGCTTGTTGACCTGTAAGGTACAGTCCGTTGCGTCGTCCAAAGACTTCACCTCTAGAACCGATGAGATGTCGGTTCCGATTTCGTTCGAGCGATTTCAAACGAAAATCATTACAGAAGTCTGAGATAAATATCGCGGTAGCAAGTGCCATGGATATTACACAATTTACTCTTTTGCAATAATCTAAAGGATAACACTGTTACAAGTACCGTGGTTGTCTGTGAAAACGCAATTCACCTTTAATATCCCAGTTCATGTTCTGTGGTTAATAAAAGACTATTAAGCAAAGTTGGGCCGTTCCGGCAAAGGACGCAAATCGTAAACAGGGATTAATTTAATAGCAAGGGAAGTGTTCTGATCATTACGAGTTAATAAAACTTATTGTGAAGACTAAATTCAGGACTCAAACGAGAAACAACACTCCACTACAACAAAACCTAACTTTAGGAGACAATTGTGCTGGGATAACAACCCCACTCGCATTACACCCATAAATTAAAACAATATTTCTTACCACACAAGTTAAGCGTAGGTCACGTCACTAAATTATAAAAAACAACTTCACATGCGGAAGTTCTACTCAATAATTTCTTTTCATTGTCAACGACCTAGACAGTGAATTGTTTCATTAACGGCGACAACATTCTATACTCACATTGCACCGTCCATACTCTATACAAAGCATATACACTTGCTAGTGCTACATACGTTCCTATGATGGGAATAGAGGATCCGGTTGCACATGTGCATGCCGGCACGATCGAAAGAATCTTGTTACATAACAGCAATGAGAATGAGTTCTTTTGAATGGACTCGTTATTGCAGTGTTATGTTTATATTGTTATTTTAGGAAAACAATAATGTCTGGACATAGAGTGAGTCTTTGGGTGGCATCAAATAGGAACATGAGTTTTTAGGACGATAAATTGTACTCGTGACATACTGACCACTTGAAAGGGTCAGTCATATTCCCATGAGAATTTATATTATATGAATCATGTTAGGTGTAAGCGAATTTTGTACATATGAAAAAAGTATTTAAGCACTTGTAAATTTTAGAGAAAATACATTCGAAAGTGAGAAGCGAAAGTGCCAACATCGGCTAGACTTTTATTTCAAACTACTAGACATATCGGCTCCATTGGATGCCAACAGCTCTAGCGCTTGCGCTAGAAAACAGATATTTCTTTATAATATAAAGTAAAGGACCACGTAACTCTACATGGCGATCCTGCCAACTTATCACAGGTTCAACAATGGAAGGCTTCGAGGAACTTTGAGAAGCCTATAAACCAAAAGAACAACCAGAGGAGTACGTGCCCGGACCAGTGACGATAGATGCGCCAAGATATCGACCAACGAAGGAAACCAGGCCCGCGTCCTATAACAATTGAGGGATATAAGCGACGCACGCAGCTAAAACCACCCAAAGAACTAGTGGAGCAGCCTAAAAGGAAGCGCAGAGGAAGCTGTAAGGTGCGATTACGACAAGCACGAGGGGAACTATATCGTATAATTGCGATCAGCAATAAGGAAGACAAGAAGCGGCTATTCGAACAGCTTAGGCAGTTAGAATACAAATTTAGGAAAACAAAATGGGGAACTGCTCATCAAATGTAAACGAAAGTATTTTCGTGGAATACCGCCAAGCAACAACTACGGCCACTATTATATGAATAGTATCAGCTCGTGTTTGACAGTCTGTGTGATCTAATGGTTAGAGCATGAATGCATAAGCCGAAGGTCCCAGGTTCAAATCTCGTTGGGAGCAACGTGATTTAGTTCAGGGTATTTTTCGGACAGACTATGAGTGTTCACTCAGTGGTGATATGTACTGATTTAATCAGATCATATCATAGCTGAGCAGGTACACGGGAGCATGGTACTGACCAAACCAACTTCCGAAAAAATCAATATGGTCATGAAAATGCGATACTCTAACTATCTCTAAGCGAAGGCCCGAGAGGGGCTGTCGTGCTACAAAGAAGAAGAAGAAGAAAATTAGCTTGTGTTTATTTATACAATCGCTTTCATACTAAATATGTCAATAAGAAGGTAGGTAGACTAGTAAATGTTTAAAATGTAAAACCTTTTGTAATTGTTGACGCAATATACTTAAAATAGAAAATTGAATTTCAAAATATAAAATTTTTGTTCAATAATATAAATGAATACAGTAAAAGAATTGATGGAAGAGATTGAGAAAATTTTGGCCAATGAAAAAAAGGGCATTAACAGAATAAGCAGAAAAGAAAATTTAGAAGAAAAATTACACAAATCAAAAGAGACTGAAAGGAATTTGGGTATTTTATTCAAAGCAACAAATGAGGATTATCTCGAATTAAGGATTCGGTTCAAAAAGATCTCAACGGATCTGAAGCAAATTTCAACTGATAAGTTGCAAGCTTGTGAGCAAGCGGTAATCGAGCAAACAGCCAAAATGAGTGAATTTGATTTGCACTTGGCAATGAAGACTATGCCGCAATTTGATGGGAAACCAAAGGAAATAAATGCGTTTCTTAAGATTATAGGGTATATTGAGAAGACTTTGTCCGATAGCGCGAAGACCCAGTTAATCGATTTTGTTGTGAATGTCAAGCTTGCAGATAATGTAAGAACTGCTTTAAGTACAGAGACACCGCGAACGTTACTCGAATTGAAAACGACTTTAACAACTAGATTTAAGCCCGCAAGTACGATAGCAAGTATTCATACATCATACATCTAGTTATAAAGAAAAAATGTTGTCACTAGTAAGTGAGTTAAACCAATTGCAGATAGACGAGTTAGGTGATAACGTCACACCATCTCAGAAGAAGGTAATAGCTAATTTAAATGACAGTTATGCATTAACAGTATTCAGGAACGATCTGAACGACCAGTATAAGAACGTTTTTTTCGCAGCAAGACCTCTAAATTTAGCGGACGCTGTAAACCCTTAAAGTTCGAAAGGAATGAAAATGTTCAGTCAAGCAGTGTGATGCAATACAATAGAAACAATTACCAACGCAAGAATGAGAGAAATAATGATCGTGGGGGTAACAAATATAAAAACAATAGGAATAAGGATAGTAGTGATGGTAATAGTAGAGATAATTGTGGCTATACGAATAATCGGGATAACGATAATAGATCTAGGTACTCGAAATGTAAACATAGAAATAACTATCGCAACAAAAACAATGATAGCAATAATAATTACAACGGTCAGAACAATAATAATAGGAATAACAACAGGGTAAATGTAATCCAGGAGCAGGGAAACGTAGATGTCTCCGGAGAGGAGTAGATAGTAAAAGCAACCCACACCCTCCCGGAGTCACAGAAACAGACGATAAGCCCAACTCTGGTAAATCGAAATATAATGTATATACGGTATCAAAAAACTGTCCCAATTTTATAAAATGGTATTGCAAGAAAGTAAAAAGTGATTTGACATTCCTGATAGATACAGGAGCAGATATATCGATCTGTAAGATGAACAATACATTCAATGGAAATATCAATAACTCTGAAAAGTGTAGATTAACTGGAATTACGAATCAAGCTTTTACATCATTAGGTTCAGCTGGGATAAATTTAAATATTGGGGGCTATGTAGCAACCAATTCATTCCAGATAGTTGTAGAGTCATTTCCGATAAACACAGATGGCATTATTGGTAGATTATGAGACATACGATAGCTTTCAATGTTAATGAAGAAGAGGTAATTATTCCTCTCAACATCAAACCATTGAATACTTACAAGATAGAGATACCTGCGAAAACTGAAACCATTTTACCAATCGAGTTGGACAGGAATGAAGATCGTATTATCCTTAGCAAGAAAATACAAAGAGGTGTTTTTATGGGCAATACGATTATACCAGCTAGGGGTATTTGCCACATTAAAGTCTTGAATACTAACGAGCATTCGGTTCGACTGAAAGAATTTGATGTTGACTCTGAGCCCCTAGATAATTATTTCATATTAAAGAACACCCGAGATAGAGAGAGAATAGACCACAACCGCCTTGATAAATTAATGCAAAGAATAAATTCAAACAGTAAAGATGAAAAAGCGATGCATAGTCTAATGAAAATCATTGTAGAATACCACGATGTATTCCATATGGAAGGTGATAAACTGACGGTAAACAACTTTTACAAACAGAGAATTGAACTCGCTGGTAACACACCTGTGTACATCAAGAATTACGAGCTACCTCATGCACAGCTTGAAGAGATCGATGATCAAATCAGAGAGCTGGAGAAAAACGATATTATAGAATCATATTTTAGTCCGTATAACTCACCACTTTTGGTAGTTCCGAAGAAAAGATCCAATGACAAAAAACAAAGGCGATTAGTCGTAGATTTGCGACGAATAAACAATAAAATTGTGAATGACAAGTTTCCACTAACAAGATTGGAGGACGTTTTGGACCGACTAGGTAGAGCAAAATATTTTTCTACACTAGACATGACCAGTTCATTCCATCAGATCGAGTTACATAAGGAATCAAAGCCCTTAACAGCTTTTTCCACAGGAAATGGTAATTTTCAATTTAAACACTTACCTTTTGGATTGAAAATTTCATCCAATAGTTTCCAAACGATGTATTTGGATGTAGAATCGATCATCATCATCGGAATTTAGCCAAAGTTCTTCAGAGGTTACGTTAATATAACCTTAAGTTGAACCCGGATAAGTGCCAATTTCTTAGATCAGAAGTCGTGTACTTTGGACATCTAATAATAGATGAAGGTATTGAAACGGACACTGCAAAAAAGGAACCAGTTAAGACCTATTCGGTTCCCAAAAATGCAGAAGAAGTCAGAAGATTCGTAGCTTTTTGTAATTATTACCGACACTTCATACCAAACTTTGCGGCGATAGCGAAATGTTTAAACAATCTTCTGAAAAAGAATGTAACTTTTGTATGGGATGAAAAATGTCAACAAGCTTTTGATAATTTAAAAAACAAACTAATTCAACCACCAATCCTTCAATATCCAGATTTTAAGCAAACCATTCGTTTTGACTACAGATGCATCCAACTGTGCTTTAGGAG
Organism: Odontomyia ornata; assembly: GCA_963969285.1. Classification (NCBI taxonomy): domain Eukaryota; kingdom Metazoa; phylum Arthropoda; class Insecta; order Diptera; family Stratiomyidae; genus Odontomyia; species Odontomyia ornata. The sequence goes on from OZ017739.1 coordinate 200,647,259, forward strand.
CAGTACTTTCACAAGGTGAAATTGGATCCAATCTACCAATATCGTAAGCTAGTAAATCTCTTAGGAAGCATGATTTGAACAAGCCTATCATTGGGCAAGAACTACTCGCAATACATTGGGGAATAGATTTCTTTCGACCTTACTTGTACTTTAATCAGTTTGCAGAAAGGAGATTTAATACTTTTGAAAAAACATAACAGAAAGAGGCATGAAACTTCTTACACAGGCCCCTATAATGTAATCGAAGTTAAAGGAATTAATATTGTAATAGATATTGATGGAAAATTGAAAGAAGTCCATAAAAATAATGAAAAATTATTCAAGCGCAGTTCTAAAGATTAAGTACTTGATATGTATAATGTTTCAATATAAGGAAATGTACAAATTAGCTTTTGTTAAGTATTCAAAACAAAAACGCAGAGAAGAAACGATACATTATTAGTTATAAGATATACAAGAACTTATCACGTAAAGTACCAACGACTTCAGTCAGTAACGAATAAGAATTTCTGTTACATTTCGATGTAATATTATTGTAATGCGAATATGACTCACCTGATTCAAGTGTTCCGCACTAATTAGAAATTTGTACGCAACACTTCTTAGCGAGAAGGATGTGCTGGGATAACAATCCCACACGCATTGCACCCATAAATTAGAACAATATTTCTTACCACACAAGTTACGTTGGTCACGTACCTAAATTATAAAAAACAACTTCACATGCGGAAGTTCTACTCAATAATTTCTTTTCATTGTCAACGACCTAGACAATGAATTGTTTCATTAACGCCGACAACATTCTATGCTCACATTACACCGTCCATACTCTATACAAAGCATATACACCTGCTAGTGCTATATAGTTCCTATAATGGGAATAGAAGATCCGGTTGCACATGTGCATGCCGGCACGATCGAAAGAATCTTGTTACATAACAGCAATGAGAATGAGTTCTTTTGAATGGACTAATTTTCAGTGTTATGTTTATATTGTTATTTTAGAAAAACAATAATGTTTGGACATAGAGTGAGTTTTTGGGTGGCATCAATTAGGAACATGAGTTTTTAGGGCAATAAATTGCACTCGTGACATACTGACCACTTGAAAGGGTCAGTCATATTCCCATGAGAATTTATATTATATGAATCATTTTAGGTGTAAGCGAATTTTGTACATTCGAAAGTGAAAAGCGAAAGTGCCAACATCGGCAAGACTTTTATTTCAAAGTACTAGACACATCGGCTTCATTCAATGCCAACAGCTCTAGCGCTTTCGCTAGAAAACAGGTATTTCTTTATAATATAAAGTAAAGGAACAAGTAACTGAACACTATAACCTTGAATGTGTGGATAATGATTTAGCTTGGAGCCAATCTGAATAGAAGAGTTGCCAAAAAGGAGGAGATCGGACGCCGCATAAACACCGCAAATAAAACCTATTACTCTGTACTTCCTATTCTAAGGTCCAGAGTAGTGAACAGGCAAAATAAGCTCCGCATTTACAAATCACTAGTTAAAACTGTGCTGTTATATGGAAGTGAAAAATGGACCCTGACGCGCGAACCCAAAAAGGTAGTTAACGTATTCGAACGAAAAGTTTTCCGGAAAATCGACGGTCCAGTGAAACAAGGAACAGAGTGGAGACTACGTTACAATGAGGAGTTGCTTGAACTATTTGACGATCCATCTGTATCTGCTTGACTGAAGTTACGCAACTTTCGATTGGCGGACCATGTAGAGAGAATGGAGGGAAATCGGCTACCGAAAAGAACATTGACGGGTAGAGCGCAAGGTAGGTGTCCAACTCGATAAGAAGATATAATAGAAGCGGATAGCAGATCCTTGCTGGAAGTGATCTACTGGCGAACGAGGTCGCCGAACCGCGATGCTTGGAAGAGGTTAGTCTTGGAAGCCAAGGCCCGGTTTCGGCTGTCGCGCCATAAATGATGATGATTGTAAAAAGATCAGTTGCTTTATGTACAATGTACCTCATATGGCACATAACCTAGATTATAGCAGCCCATCAAGCTTTTTTTTTTGTTAAATTTGTGTCCGCACTTATCTACTGTATACATTAATTGACTAAAGAAAAGCTAGTAACTTACAAAAAATTTCTGATCTCTTCATTTTACAGATATTAATGAAGTGTCACAGCGGTAATACATACTTGAAAATACTTACACCAAATTAATGTTGGCATTTTTGCATAAAAAAGCAAATAGAGTCCATACAGGCAGCCACTATGAATAAAAAGTTGCGCGGTCAGATCTAGCCATTTAATTTTTGGTTTGAATGATGTTATGCTCCCAAAACTTTTCTCTCTATATTTCGATTCATCCGGCATTTGTTTGACGTGTTTTGTAGGTGAACATTTTTTTCCTGATATATTATTCGGGTACACTTGTCTGGTTATTATTTGAGATTGAGCCATGTTACTTCCAATTTTAGAAACAATTACGCTACCAACATTGTAAGCAGTGCATGTAGCGATCTGAAAAGAAAATCACAAATATTAAATGGAAATAAATTAAGGCAAACACATTTCACCAATTTTTAAATTTTTGTGTCAATTTAAAAGATGATTTTAATATTTTTTTGGGGTTTTGTACTAAAATGCAAAACCCTTTTACAATCACGACCTGTGTCCGTCGGCCCATCTGTCCGTTCGTTCGTCCGTCCGTCTGTATGTTACAGCACTTTTTCTCCGAAACTATAAAAGCTACAGCCATGAAACTTTGTGGAAAGGTCATATTTATAGCAGCCTTACACAAGATCGTAATACTCTGTAAGTTTGATGAAATTTTTATCATATTCATGGAAGTTATATATTGTACATTTGGAATTTCTCCAATTACAGCAACAATAACACACTATATT
>OZ017739.1:200655138-200735138 GCA_963969285.1 Odontomyia ornata
TGGTTAGATAACTTCTATGCGGTGCGGTGCTGGTTGATTAGACTAGTTCCCACGCATCCGCGTATAATAAACTTCAATCAGTTTGTAATGAGCTTTCGCATCCCACACTCGGCTTTTCAACATCACAATTTTGATCATACACGACATAAGTAGTCTTTTAAGCCGATTGAGGAAAATTTTTGTAGAAGGCGTTGAAACGCCTAACATTTCGAAATTAGACTGCACTTCTCTACGCCTTACCAAAATCGCGTAGTGTCCGTCAGTGCGAGATGGCGTATTTTCTCAGAAACTCTAGTAGGTCCCGCTCTGTTTTATGAGTCCAGCAGTCTGGAGCAGGGGCATACTCGTGTATAATACCCATAGCTTCTATTTATCCTGTGTTGCAGTTTCTGGATTTTCTTAGGGGCCTGATAGCTTTGCCGGGGCAGGACTTGTCCACACTTGCATCTAGAGATGGAAGTTGAGTGTCGTGCTAATTTCGATTCGCTGTCTGCGTGTCGCTGAAACAAATTGCATAGCAAATTGATGCTGCCTGCTGTTGAGCATATTTAGATGATACTATAAAGAAAAAAAAACGCCAACAGCGCAGAAAATGTGTGCACTTTCTGCGCATCTCGTCGCTCAGAGACTTGATGTGCTTTGAAAACGACGTTCGTAGCTTTTTATACTGGCTACCGATTGATCAAAATATTGTCACTACGTGTTTTAAATAAATTTCCCATCAAAAGTATTTGGCTTCCCGAATAAATTAAATTTTGTTATAGTAAATATTTAAGAAATGAAAAGATCTGTTTCTACGTTACAATTTTCTTCATTTTATTTATCCTTTGGATTTTACCCTTATTGTGTAATTTCCTTTTCACATTTTCTCTTAAATTTCTATTCATTCTCTAATCCTAAAATATCTTGATTTTAAAAATAATTTCTTAATAGAATTTTCGCAGAGCACATCCTTTGCTGAATCCAATAGGTCTCTCAAGTAATTCCTGCAAATAACAAGTGGGCTAGACAGAACTACGCTCATGTCAAAAGGGTTTTGTACTTAATCTACAATATGTGGATAAATATAATGATTTAATTCAAGAAAAACTCTTATGATAAGCACAACAAACATATTCTTGCTTTAAAAGAACTCCATTTTAACCAGCCAATAGTTTGTTCCAATATTACTAAAATTATTGACTGACCTGAATGTTAAATGTATTTTTGTTATTCATTTTATCCGAAAATGTATCTGGATGAAAAGCCCATGTAGTAGAAAACCGGATATGATTGTTGTAATCGGAGGAAATTCAAATGGCTATAAGGTCGGTAAATTTTATTGAAACTTATGTTGTAGAATAAAATGATGTTTTAATGAACTATTTCCATAGCCGATTTCGCCCAATTCAATGATACTAATGTAGTTTTACTGACGAAAATGTGAAATCCTACTACTATTAGCAAAGTTCAACAAAATTTAGCCTCTAAGTTATTTGTCATTAGATGTAGCTCCATGATTATTAGGGCTTTCTGAAAGAAGCCTGCAAGTTTCCCGTCCTTTCTGCTCGTCTGCCCGGCCGTCCGTTTATCCATCCGTCCGTTCGTCCATCTGTCTGTCCATCGATCAATTTGTCAGAAGAAATTTCTTCCAAAACTGAAGAAACTACGAAGCTCAAACTTTGTGAAAAGGTCAGTGGTGGTGGTCGCTCAAAAGTTTAGGTCTTGTCAAATACATTAAAATTTCCCCCTTATAACGAAGAGGCCCTTAACAAAATTTTTCATTAAATGTCGTCGGGTTGGGTATCAAATGAAATAACTTAGCATTTTCAGAGTCTGAAAAATAAGTAATGTTTTCATTAAATTGAATCAAGTGTGAAATTGGGGAAAAATAACTCAAAATTATTCAATGTTAGCCTTTAAAACAGCCACCATTTTCTTTTACGATTATTGATACCACTAGCTGAACCAATTCTCAAAGATATCAATGATACCAATTATTCCTGAAACTTTTATGCAAATCCTAGCAAGCCTGTAGTGTCTGAGTCGGTAAAAAGCGCATATTGTACGAAAGCCGTATGTTTCCATAGTACTACAGCGCATATTGTTCTATAGTAATTCTAGAAAATTCAGTCCACTATAACTTCGTTAATACCATTTCATCTTTGTGAAACTTTCAGTGCAGGTCAATCCTAGAAATAGCCATCTGTGCATTAAATTTGATTGAATTTAAAGGTTCCGTCAAGATTTTATTCAAGAAAATGTAAAATTGATCTATCATATTATTACTAACAAAGTTTAGTGAATTACAGTTTCTCACATATTTTATGTTGTTGTACTCATAAAGGCCTACATTCATGATTTTTTTTCAGATTTTTCGGATGAAAGGTGTCCAATCGTGAGGGAGGGTTACGCGAAAAGTTTGTAAATTTCCCCTTCCCCTGCCTAGCGCGATACAGGTAGGGCAATTTTATGACTCGTTTTGAAGAGACCTCGTTGAGACCTTTCTAACGACACTCTTTTCGACTACCAATGGTGACAATTTTTGTTTTGTAGGGTCACCCTCCTTAAAACCCCTTGAAAAAATTTTTCACTCTTGAAATTTTAAGAAGCCACAACTTCTGACCCTTCCAAAAAGTTTCATGGCTGTAGCTTTTATAGTTTTGGAGAAAAACTACTGTGATGTACAGACGGACGGACAGACGGACACAGGTCGTGATTGAATGAATTATCTCTTAATTATTCGACAGTTACCATAAATTCTGGCGGCTATTTCGAAAATCCTCCTTTGGTTAGTTGGTTAACCTTTGTCCAACTTATGTCCTCAGCAGCCATAACTGAAATTTGAGGAGAATTTTCTTTTAATTTATGGCAAATTAAACCTGCTAAATTTTCCAGTCCATCGTACTTAAATTCTTTCAACTTGTTGAAAAGATTTTCTTCTTCTTCCACCGGTTGAGGCTGTCTATGAAGACTTCCTAATATCTTAACTTTATATATTCAATCCAAAATTAATATTTACACCGATTCTGTATAATTTTGTAGTGTATAGGTAAGTTTCAAATTCCGTAAAGGACTGCAGCGATGGTCAGCTGCCTCAGCAGAAGAAGTTGTCATTATCTGCCGAGAATGCCCTTGTCTGGGGACGCGTGAATGCGCTGGCAGGCTAGCATTGCGGTGTCGTGGGGCGGGTTCATTCCCCCAGCACAAGGACCACTACAAAGAATTTCGCATTCACGAATTTCTGGGGTCGAACAAAAGCAAGGCGACCGAAGTCGCAAAAAGTGTAGGCAACTATACCAGGGACAACTGACTTGTTCATGGAACAAGAGAAACTAGTAAAAAGAAGCGGAAGCAGGATAACCTCGTCCTTACCCGGAGAGGCTCATGGCCCACAAATGAGAGAGGGGCAACCGGGTGGTGATGGAGCCCCTGCGCACCCACCCAACCGGATTAAAATCCATAATTGTTGCAGTGGCCAGATATTCTTCTTCTGAGTGGACTACTCATACAACTTAACTTGCATGAGCCTTCCCATCAGAAGAGAAGTACCCCGGCGACAAATTTATGCCATAGAATCATGCAATTCGATTACATAACCATATGTCATAAAGAGGCACTCTGCTTGGGCCACTCAACCCGCGAAGTACCCTGAAACAAAGAAGATTATTATGTACCCGGCGGCTGGCTTAGGTTTCATGGGGAAAGCCTGCCACCGTACCGGGTCCTATACCCGGTCAGAACCAGAGGAAAGGAAAGACCGAAGGGTATCGTTTAAAGCTATAGGAGATTTTATACAAAAGCTTTGTTCCCATAATAATGGTAAATATAATCCTTCAAACCTAGCGTATCCGATGTCTTCCCCCCGAAAGCTGTTTACATATTTTACACCGTACACAATAATTGGTCTTCGTAGTATTGCGCCAAAGCGAATATATGTAATTGTTCTAATGAGGAACCTGGTTGACTTGCAAGTGAAAGTAGCGAGCTCCAATCTTTTTCCCATTGAGTTTCTTCTAAAGTAAAGTGTAGTAGGGCAGCTTGAATCATTTCATAATCCTTCCAACGAGGATAAAATACATGTCCACATTGATGTAAACTCTCAGCTAATGCTCGTCGCAGTGTATTATCACGATCAAACACACCCCATGTAGCTTGCATAGCCGAATCCAATCAACAATCACCTGCACTTCGATTCCAAAGCACCATTAAACGGGATCCCAAACATGCTGTTATTTCTAGTGACCAATTTAAGGCTGGCGGAGGATTTTCCAATTGTTTTTGTGCATCACGATCCAGTAATTCATCATACAATTGCTCTTGTATTGGGATCGGAAGTTTTTCTATGTCCGCTGGTGAGGCAAAAGTTGCATGTTCGTGGATATAATGACAGTTGTATGGTGATTTGCGTATTCGTAGGGAGTTGGCAAAGTGCCGCCGTATATCAGCTGCCAGATCTGGTGCTATGTACGAGGGCACGCGTTTTCTGCCCGGTCCCGAGCCGGAGATTTGAGCGAAAAGCATGGGCAGCATTTCATCGCGATGAAATCTTATAGCTAAATGCATGAGTGTATGTCCAACATCGAATGCTGAATTTCTATTTAAAACTGCTATTTCACTGCTAGTTAGTGCTCGACCCGGGTTACCGCCACCTGATAAGTAAGATTCTACAGCGCTGAAATTATTTTCGACTACACCTATACAAGCATTCAACCATTGCCAATTGACTTGTCTTCTCACCTGCCGCGCCCGCCTTTCTTGTCTTTCTTGAATGGAATCACAATTTGTAGTGTCTGAAGAACCTAATTGATAGCGACTAGAACTACTCCGCTTATTATTAATATTATTATTGGACATCGTGTTGTTTGAGGTTACTGCAGTAGAGTTCTCTTCGTTAAGATCTTTATCTGGCAACAATTTTGCGTTGTTTGCACTACTTCGATCAACTATTTCATTATTATGTTCTTTAAAATTACCACACATCGAGCATTTCAGGCTCTTTGGCCAGTTCTCATAAGTACATGTATTGCAAGCCCATTTATTGACAAAAGGCCGACTTTCCATGGGACTAATGCGGTTGCTCACAGCTCCCGTCAAACATCTTGAGCTAGCTAAATTATTTACAGATCCTACTAGATTTAATCGATACCGTTGACCTCGAGCCATGACCAATGCATTGCCGGCTGGATCGGAATCAGACCCGGTTGTAACAATCGGGCAACCACCACCGTTATTTCCTAATTCACCAATTGTTAAATTCTTCATTTGATCTTGAATAGTATTGCTTTTTATGGTATTATTAGTTTGCGTAATCATTGTAGGCATTGTTATAGCTCCCGGTGGTGATATTACTGTGTCCATATCACAATCATCTTCATTCCGTTTCGTATAGCATTGTACACAGCGTTTAGAGCGTGACCAATTTAAGTAAGTACATCTCAGGCATGGCCATTTTGCTTTAGATGCATCTTGATTTGATGGACCACCAGATGCATTTAAATTGCTTTGAGAGAAACTTAAGCTTAATGCCTCGATAAGCGGATGACAATTGTTTGGACTTGGCTGTGGTGGGCTTTTAAATTAAAAATCTATCAAAGAAAAGGTCGTGTTTTAATCAACACCCTGTATTTACAAATTAGAAATTTCTTCTACACCGAGAACGGAAAGAAAAACTACGTGAAAAATCCTTTTTTCTCGGGGTGGACGAAGGCCGCCACAACCTTACCTGCTCGATTACTACAATTTCTAAACTTGAAAATGTGGGTTCTGTATCTGGCGTATCGTGTATCAACCCTTATACTGAAAACAAAAGCCTCATCGTTTCGACCAACAATATAGCTTCGAACTCGATACTGAAACTCAAATTGATCTGGGTGATGGTGAAGGCCACCTTTACTCCTGATGACAGAGAAGAAGTTTTCTAGGACGTATGGAACAAAATAAATCCTAACACAAAGGCGGCGTCAGGCTAAAAATTTATTTGGGTAAGATAAGCTCCGCGAGGCCCTACAATGACACAACTAGAAGAATATCATGGAAATCAAACAACCTAAACATATTTCTTTTTATTCGTACAATAGCACACGGTCTTACTTTAACATAACTAAATCAGGCTCTCGTCAGCAAGTATCTTCTCAATGTGAGTTAAAATTGAAAAATCATTAACTGGACACTTTTTACTACTTTTACAAATCAGTGGACGGAATTCTTTTTTCTGACTATTCAATTCCTGCTCTTTCAAAATGATACCACTTGCTGACTAGGGTTTAACAGTGAAAAATTAAAACATACAGAAATTTTCTACTTTTCGCCTCACTAAACTCCATTATAATTGCATCGTAGTCCAACTTAGATGCTATGTCAGCCTCAATGTCTAAAACTTCTAACGCTGAAAGTCTTTGCTGACCCATTGTATTTTTTTTTTTAAGTTTTTAATAAGCTTTAATTCAGAAAAGCTCCTGTCAGCGCAATTCATAAGATTAAATTCTTTCGTAAGTCTGTGTCTAAGTTTTGACAATGTTTTAATAAATGCTCTTTTCGAATATTTTTGAGTTTACTTAAATCATAGAGGAAACCGAAATCTGCAAAATGTTGATGAAATATTCAAATCTTGCATCCATACTGCAAATTATGGCATCAATCATGGCATGTTTCGAACTGAATTTTGGGAGACTGTATGGGTTCATCACTACATCCTTTTCTTTTTGGCTAACCTTTTATTTTTAAATTCTTTTGGCAAGTCATGATTACTTTTTTCAACAAATCGATGAGCATCAGATAATTCGATTGGACGATATTTTTTGATCCAGTAACAGAGCGTATGCAAATGACCTACGGATTGCCATAATTTACTTGTGATATTCACTCACGATAATATTGCATACCATAAATGTAACGATATAATAAACTCTAAGCTGAATCTTTTGTGTGATTTTTTAAGCTCTCGATACAAGCTGAATCTTTTGTGTGATTTTTTAAGCTCTCGATACATTGAACAACATCATCAAATTGGAATATGGCTTTAACTGCTTCGACCCTGTTTTCCCATCTTGCGTCTGATAAACGGTTTAAAGTAAGTTTTAATTTGTCTTTGATAAACTCCCAGCGTTTGCTTGAAATAACACATAAATTTTTTTGAGTATAACCAAAAAGTGTGTATGCTGCCACGGAAGAATAAGCTGCATCTACGAATAGCAGGTTCCAACTAAAACCACCGCAAGGTGTAAAAATGCAAGCGGATTAATATTCAAAATTTGAGTTTTGATTCCGTTTTTTATGCCTACCATGTTCGCACCATTGTCGTACTCTTGGCCACGCTAATTGTGAATATCTAATCCATTTTTTCTTAATGCTTCAAGTATTGCGTTAGTTAGGTAGTCCCCAGTTGACTCAGCGACAACAAGATACCCAACAAACTGTTCTTCTATTTTACCGATTGTTATGTTGCAAGGCCTAATACGACAGACATTTCTTCAACTTGACTATAGTCTCTTGTGCAATCGAGCAAAATAAAATAATATTTCACCTCTTTTACCCTTGGAATCACTTTTGCGGTCACTCTTTTTGCCATTAGCCTTGTCAACTGATTTAGAATATCGTGATTTAGATAATGTGTTACAAGTTGTTGGTCATTAATACATTTCATCTGTTCTCGAAGCGTGTAATAATATTTAGAAAGCAATTTGAATAAGTCTATGAAGTTACCGGAATTTTAACTACAGGCTATTTTAAGAGATTCTCTTTGCCCTTTGAATGCCTGATTATGTGAGGCTAAGAAGTTAATAATGTCAATTAATCTGTCAAATAAATTGTACCAATGTTCTTGAGGTTCATGAATTAGCCTTTCGTTTTCTTTATCTATTGTTTTCCCATGTTTAATTCGCTTCTCAAATGATAGCCATTCAAACATAATAGTAATATGTTCTCTGGTATTCTCGTGTCTTTGTAAAATATTTGTTAAGTATTTCCAGTCACAGCATCCTCACCGAACTATCTGAGTTTAAGAATTGCTAAAAATTCTACAAGGAAAACACTAAACTTTGTGTTGATAACTAGAATAAACCAGCTAGCGACTATGTTGAGTATTACCATTACTGAGGCTTCTTAAAAAATAAAAATGAGAAAAGTGCATGCGGTCATCATCTTTGGTATAACACTTTGAACAATATAATGGTGCTGAGAATCGGTTAGGGGACGAACACATTCCTGGATCAGAACTTATAAACGTTTCTTTAATAATGTCGCTTTCATCGCCGTTAACTGACCGAGAACTTATTTGTTGTACAAGAATTCCGCTCTCCACCTCAGATTTTGGTTGGGAAGAGTTTGATGCTATTTCTACTATCGACTGTAGCTTGCTGCTCAATACATCTGAAGTACTTTGCAAATTGGATGAAGTATTGACTGTTGCAATATCTGACGTCAAAGAAATCAAATCATCTGATTTTGTCATGCTATGACATGTTTTTTCGAGGTAATTTATGAATCCTGAGCCTAAAGCCCGATCTGATAAGATCATTTCAGCTTTCTTTTTTCTTTCTGCGGACTCAGATTCCCATTTTCTCTCGATATCTCTATCTCTGTTCGGACCTGGGCGTAACATGACGAACGTCGTTTAACATATATTGAACATATTAACAATAATAATAATTTTGTTATTACGTACATACCTACAGTCACTCCAGATGTCTACAGTTAGTTTATGAAAAATTATACTTAAATTCTATTTGAATAAATTGTTATTATTTTCAAATCTTCAACAAAATATTACTCGTTCTCATTCCCAATAAAATAATAGAAATACTTACGCTTTATGTTGCGAGCCATGGTAGTGGAGGTAGACATGAATCAACCGAAATCAGAATCGTTTGCTGGTACGGAACTCCCTTGATAGTCATTGCCATGTTCACCAACGCATGTAGCATTTAGCGTCGCACACGAATACATACTCACGGTTCTTTTTCAGAAGTAGCGGGGGGATGGAAATAACCTTGTAGCCGATTCAAACCTATTTTGTGACATTTTCTATAGTCCTTGGATCAAATTAGATAGCGCATCACGTATGTCTTACATAGACCGGTCAGACCGGTTTCTGTAGTCCGTTGTTAAGTGTTGACTAGGATACACTGCGACTTTTAATGGTGGGTTCATTATGTGTATAACATAAAACTTTGCGCATGACGAGTTGCAAAAAAATTTCAAATCCTGTCAAGATAAAAAGGTGTTCTTACGGTAAAGATAACTCATTCTTTATTTCATTTTAAGGTTGATATTGATAATTGGAATGATGTGTTATACAGATTTCCCAGCCCAAACATTTAGTGAGGTATACAAATGTTAGTGAATGCCATCGGATACATCTTTCGAGCTTCACGGAAGTGCGCTGGCATTCTACGAAAAGGTCAAGGAACCCAACAAGCACAATTTAATTATAAGTTACATTAGAATTGTAGATATCACACCAAAGATATGAGGGCAATTGTGATGTGAGAGACAACATTGAGGGCGGTTGTGAAAGAATACTGTAAGCCAAGATGATTGCCACCGATGTTCGCATCCGTCCTAAATGCCTTACTGTAGTTGAGTTGATCATGGACACTATTGCAGTATATGTACCATACTATGGACTGAATAATTGATGCGTAATGCCAAATGCTAGCAATTCGAATGCTTTATTGTTTAGCTTTGAGTAAAACCATTCAAAACTTTCACTGGTATCAATACTTTTCAAGCTTTTATTGAGTTAGAAAAGGCTCTCAAGCAATACGCCCTTATAACGCGACGCCGTAGACGGTCGCCTACGTCACCCACTCCTTGCGCTACCTTTGTCCTAACATATAGACTTTTGTCTGGATATATTTTGTTCCATATTGTCTTTCCAATTCATCGAATAGTAGAGGAAGGGCTGCATTGTTTCGTATCATTCCTGGAATGAATATAGGACTAAAAACATCATGAGAGTTAAAAATATCGAATACTACCTTTTTAGAAAGGATGAAGGCTTTTGTTTCCTATGATTTGAATGCTTTTCATGAGTTCCGTCTTTTCGACCAAACTTTGTTTTGCACTTCTTTGCTCATTCCGTATGCCTTCATTCTCTGCCTTGAGTCCGTCTCCGGGACTGGCGCATTGGAAACATCGAACCAATCAATAGCTTTCAAGTATATAGGAATGCTGAAAACTAACGTAACCTTTCTAATAAGATCCGCATATTCCATCCAATTTTCAGTTTCTAAATACCCGGCACTGGCAAATCGACGCAAAGCGTGTGAAAACAGTTTTGTAGCAAATTTAAATTTTCGGCATTCGATGTCCTTTACCGAAAGTATGTTCGATGCCAGTTTATGAGTAATGGCAATTTCCCCACTGGTGAGCGTGTTTTCCATTACTCCTTTTTAGGGCTTTGTACTGAAATACAAAACCCTATTGCAATCACGACCTGTGTCCGTCCGTCCGTCCGTTCATATGTTACAGCATTTTTTCATCGAAACTATAGAAGCTACAGCCATGCAACATTGTGAAAAGGTTCTTGAAAGTTCAAAGATGAAAAACGTTTTCAAAGGTTATAAGGGCCTTCAAAAAAAATTTTTCACCATTGGTAGTCGAATAGGGTGTCATTGGAAGGGTCTCAATAAGATCTTTTCAAACCAAGTCTTAAAATTACCTTATCGGTACCATGGGAAGCAGGGAAAGGGGAAATTTACGAACCTTTCACGTACTTCCCTCGCGATTGGACACTTTTTACCCGAAAAATCTGAAAAAATCACGAATATAGGCCTTTATGACTACAATAACAACACATACGTAAGAAGTCGAAATTCACTCAATTTTGTTAGTAATAGTCTCATTTATCAATTTTACATTTTTTTGAATAAAATCTTGATAGTACCTTTGAATTTCATAAAGATCCAATCGTATTTAACGAAGTTATAGCAGTTTGAATTTTCTTGTTTTACCATGGAACAATATGAGCTGTATTACTATGAAAACTTATGGCTATGGAACAATATGCGCTTTTTACCGACTCAGACACTACAGATTTGCTAGGATTTGCATGAAAGTTCAGAAATGATATTCATGATAACCTTTGAAAATTGGTTCAGCTAGTGATATCAGTAATTGTAAAACAAAATAGTGGCTGTTTTGAATGAGAAGATTGAATAATTTTGAGTTATTTTTCCCCAATTTCAACGTTTAAGATACATGCTTTTAATACTGGATTCAATTTAATGAATGACCTGCAATTATGTTAATACGCAAAACAAGTCAAGAGGCAGGAAAAGCTCCTAACAGAAGGGCTTTTGAACCATTCTAAGGTTCGAAAAAATGCCATGAATCGACGATTTGAATTATTCACCCAATACTTGTCTAAGAAATCGTTCAAATTCATCCAAAAGATGCAGGCTTTCGAGGCAGGAGAGAGCTCCTAACAGAGGGGCTTTGTAACTATTCTAGGGTTTTTTTCTGAATGCTCGGCTCATTGAATATATTCAAGTAAACCATTATGCCTTAAATTTTCATGAACATCTGAGGAAAATAAGGGCTCTTTGGTGGATTTGAAATATATATTAACTATCAACATGTTTTATTGTTTTTGTAATTCCACACAATGGAAATGGCGGTAACTTACTTGATTATGATTATCTTATATCAACCTACATAAATGTAAAACTTGAAGAAGTTTAAGGGCAACTTTTCGATTTTCGGGGGAAAATGTAAAATTTAAAATCATACCATTATTAACAGAGTTGAGCGAATTTTGATTTCTGAGGTATTTGTTGCCCTTGGACTCATTAAGACCTACCTACGTCATTTTTGCAGATTTTCGGCTCAAAGGTGTCTTATAGTGACGGAAGGGGACGAAAACAATGTTCGTGCATTTTGCTTCCCCCTGGACTCGTAATGCAAAAAATGATTTATCTTACCGATTCTAAAAGTACTATTATAATGAAAATTCAATGAAGAAATTTGTTCACGGCCACTTCGTTACATGGAGGACCCCCTTTAAAAATTTTGACATATTTGATAAGACCTTAATTTTTGAAAGACCATCATTTCTGATCTTTACACAAAGTATGAGCTGTGTACAAGGGGCTTTCCAAAATAAACGAGGCTTTTTAGTGGCGCCATCTGTGAATGAGATAGTGCGTTGGAAAGTTACATCCCTCCCTGACTCCTAGTGAAAGTTTGGTGACATGCAATTCAGTAGAAGCGAAGTTATTGGGTCTACAGTAACAGTATGTTTGTATCGTCGGTACTAAAATGTGTTTCGAATAAAGAGCTCATATCAAATTTGGTTTTAAAGTCGGTAAAACCTTTACCGAAACATTTGAATTGATGAAAAAAGTTTATGGCGATGATTGTCTATCTCGTGCCAGAGTTCCTGAGTGGTTTACGCGTTCCAGAGATGGTCGTCAGGACATGAATGACGACAAACATACGGGCCGCCCAAAATCAGTCATCATCGAAATTGTGCGTGAATTTATCAATAATGAGCCGAAATCATCGTTGAAATTCATGGGATCGGAGTTGAATATCTCCAAAACATCGATTTTTCACATTTTAACTGATCGTTTGGGCTTATGAAATGTCTGTGCACGTTTTGTTTCAAAATTAACGAGACTTTTATCATAAAAAGCCACTCTTATTACTGATTTTTTGAATAGAAATCGCATTTTAACCATCAATCACTCACCATACTGACCTGATATGACTCCCTGTGACTTCTACCCATTCGGAAAATTGCAATTGGCCATGAAAGGAAAACGCTTTGCGTTCGCAGAGGGCATCCAAAAAGCTTGTACCGACATCCTGGAGGACATTCTGGTCAATGGCCTGAAAAACTCTTTCAAAAAACTTTTGTAGTGCGCAAAATAGTGTATCGAGGCCAAAGGAGACTATTTTGAATAAATAAACTCAAATTTATCAGAACAAAGCTCCTGGCGTTTCTATTTTAGCTCATTCTCGGGTATATTGGAATGCACCTTGTAGCTTCTATAGTTTCGGAAGGAATTCTTGTGACGCACGGACAGATAGACGAATGGACGGACGGTTGGATAGACGGTCAGATAGGATGGGAACCTGTAGGTTTTTGCAAATTTTCTTTGAGAAAGTCCTAAAAATCATGGAGCTAGATCCAATAACAAATAAGCTAGAGGCTGAAATTCGTTGAACTTTGCTAATAATAGTAGGATTTAACATTTTCGTTCTAAAACCGTATTAGTATTATTAAATTGAATGAAATCAACCATTTAAGTAGTTCTTCAAAATATCATTTTATTCTATAAGTTTCAATAAAATTTACCGACCTTATAGCCATTTGAATTTCCTCCGATTACAACAATCATATACGATTTTTCTACTATATGGGCTGTCCATCGAACCAGACATTACCCTTTTGATTGAATCTTTTTCAAATTTTCATATCAGTGAATAACAAAAATACATTTAAGATTCAGATCAGTCAATGATTTTAGCAATATTGGAACAAAATGTTCGCTGGTTAAGATGGAATTATTTTAAGAAAGAATATATTTGTTGTTCATGACATAAAAGTTTTTCTTGAATTAAATCATTCTATGTATTGTAGGTTCAGTACAAAGCCCAACTTGTTTATTGCTACATTACTGCTAAATAAGCCCCGTGATCTAGAAAATGGTTTCACAGCAATTTGATAAGGTGAGGAACATCTGTAAAAAAGGATATTTTCCTGTCCGCTTCAACCGGGTCAATTACCCTGTAATCGGATTCCATTATTAGTTTTCCTATTAATTGTTCATGAAATAAACCACACCACGTTTTTTCGTGGGATATTACAAGTCTTTATACAAGGTGCGACTACCAGCTCCAAGATTACTGACGATTGGATGACTTTTAAATCCTGTTCCTTCAATAGTCAATATTAAATGCACCAGTATTTCTTTGCTCATTCTGCAGTCAAAATCATAGAAAATTGCTTGTTCCGGGTTTGCAAAAAGGCCTCTAACAATTGCTACCTGCACATAATTTGCGGATTCCATTGTCGTATCTTTTGATTTGTCGTATCAATATGTAGCCCTAGTCATCATTCCGTCGAAAGATAGGACGAAAGCTTTAAACGTCTCGTTTAATCCGCACTTTTCCATTATATGGGTCAGGGGCTTTATAATCCCACGTTTTATATTCACTTTTTGGCATCATCTTTGCAGAGTTCTTACTAATGGATATGGAAAACCCTTTTTCAGAAGCATCTTATAGGCTCTTGCTCCAGTCGCTTATAAAACGATGGTGTCTGTAATTTCATCTTTTAACCAACTTACATTCTTCCTCCGTGGGCTCAATTTACGTAACTGGCCATCCGTGAACAATGACGCTAACTCATGCCGCATGATTTCCATGTTATACGTTTTTTCGCAAAACATTTCCTGACATCTTGGTTCGCGAATTTTTCTTCTTCCAACACAATTTTTTCTTCATCCTTGAGTAAAGAAGGTGAAATAGAAGTATAATAAAATATTTCAATCTCTTAGCACTTATCACTCACAGTTATTTTGTTGCTTTTGATAAACTCTAGTCCAGCGATGCAATTATCATTGTTTATGCAGCTTCTGCAAACATTCACGCATGTTTCAGGTTCATCTGTTGTATCATTCTGTGAGCGACTTCCATCTGTTAGTGTTCTGATAATAAATAAAGAGTAGCCACTTATTTTTAGGGTTTTGTACTAAAATACAAAACCCTATTGCAATCACGACCTGTGTCCGTCCGTCCGTCTGTACGTCACAGCACTTTTTCTCCGAAACTTTAGAAGCTACACCATGAAACATTGTGGAAAAGTCAGAAGTGGTGACTTCTTGAAAGTTTTGGGGTGGAAAAATTTTTCAAAGGGTTTTAAGGGGGGTCTCTCCATATAGGGAGGTGTCCCTATAAAAATTTTTTCACCATTGGTAGTCGAGTGGGGTATCTTTGGAAAGGTCTTAATGAGATCTTTTCAAAACAAGTCTTACAATTGCCTTATCCGTACCGAAGGATCGGAAAAAATCGTGAATATAGGCCTTTATGAGTACAACAAATACATGAGAAGTCGAAATTCACTCAACTTTGTTAGTAATAGTATGCTTTATCGATTTTTTGTTTTCTTGAATAAAATCTTAACGGTACGATTAAATTCAATCAAATTCAGCACACAGATAACTATTTCTAAGATTAATCTGCCCTGAAGGTTTTATTAAGATCGAATGGTATTTAACGGAGTTATAGCGATTCGAATTTTCCTGTATTACTATGAAACAATCTGCGCTGTATTGCTATGGAAACATATCGCTATGGAACAATATGCGGATATTACTGACTCAGACACTACTGCTTTACTAGGATTTGCATGGAAATTTCAGGAGTGATAGGTATCATAAATATCTTTGAAAGTCGGTTTAGCTAGTGGTATCAGTCATCGTAAAACCAAATGGTGGCTGTTTTAAATGCGAACATTGAATAATTTTGAGTTATTTTTCCCCAACTTCAACGCTTAATGTGCATGCTTTGAAAGCTTGATTCAATTTAATGAATGACTGAAGATGAGCACCTACAATTAATACTCATAAGTGAAACAAGTCGAGGAGGTAGGAGAAAGCTCCTAGCAAAAAGGCTTTATAACGATTTTAGGATTCGAAAAAATTGGCCATGAATCGATGATTACAGTACAGGGGAGTGGCCCCAGAAAAAAAAATCATCAAAGGTAGCCGATATGAGTATCAAATGAAAGTTCTTTATGGGAGCTTTTCAAAATAGTTCTTAAACTGACAGTTTTGCTTCAGTGGGGGAAATACATGAAAAATGTGTTTCCTCCCTCGTGATCTAAAAAATCTGAAAAAATGATCAAGGGAAATATTTATGAGTATAACAATAACAAATACCTCAGAAGTCAAAATTTGTTCAACTTAGTTAATAAAAGTACCATCTTGAATTTAACATTTTCGCCAATAAACTCGTCTTTGACATGTTTCTTGATTTTATTCGTTGCTGGTGAATGCAGTTTGTAAGTTGAGTACAAAACCCTTCTGACATGAGCGTAGTTCTGTCTACCCAGCTTGTTTTATTTGATATCCGCCGGCCAATTCTCTTGTTACATGAAAAGCCGTCGAACCTTGCTTTGTTGTGCGGGCAGACACATTTCGACTCCTCTCAGTCATCTTCAGTGTCTTAACGGTGGAAGGAATCGAAACACGTCTGCTCAAACAACAAAGCAAGGCCCGACGGCGTTTCTAGAAAAAAAATCAATTGTAACACACGTGTGAACTTAGAATAGTCTAAATATATATACATACATACATCTTCACACTGTTTTAAAATAGCATCAATTCCTTTCCGGCGTTTTCTCACGGCAAATCGTTCCTCTCTCTGATTGTTTTCATTGTAATCCCCACACGATACTATAGAAAGGTTCAATGTTTGAATAGCATTTTCTTTTCATTTAAATGTATTTCTGTTGATAATACCTGGACAAAAAAAATTTTTTAAGGATGCTAGAATCAAGAAGCGAATAAATAATATCCAGCTTTCCCAAAAGCTCTTGTCTCAGATTGCGGACATAGCTTTCTTGCGGAAAATGTTTTGAGTATATCCTCACCGTACCTGCATTGATGTTGTAATTTCTTCTACATTTTGCTTCGATATTTTACAATATTTTTCGTTTTCCGGAAAAGTGTAAAAACGAATTGATTTGCTCTCGTTAAATGATAATGTTTTCTGATCGCACGAATTACAACCGAAGACAGCGCAAAGCATTTTTAAAGCACTAGATAATTTTTTACTTTTACCACTAGATAATTTTTCAATTTAGACAGTTTTCCTAAAAAGTCGTTAAAAAGACTTTTATCAATACACTTATTACTCAAATTGCAAATCAATTGCATAAAACACAACAAACCGATTAATGCTCGTATCGAACAATTCAAATAAAAAATTCTTTCACAACTGCTTAGTTGCCTCTCGAAAGCCTCTGAGTGACGTTACTACGAAAAGGGACGAAGAAGACACATGTGAGTGTCGTTATCTTCTATTTGAAGTATCATGTTGAGTATATAGTGAACGCTGTTCACCCTTTATAGTAGTGAGTGGCTATAGTCAGGAGCAAAACTTACGTTCGATAGGAAGCCATATGGCAGCAGCGCTTACTAGCCCATACATGACCATTAGTAGGCCGACTGTGCTGGCTAACTTACATGGCGTTATATGAAGAATTTTGGATCTGCCGACGGAAGTTCGAGGTTTTGCACGGTTTTTACAGTAAAATCCAGATGGTCCCCGAAGAACACAATAGCGCTCCTAGTGAAGTGAAAATTATTTCAGTTCTTATACCCGTTTAATTTTTATCGCCTTCAAAAGTGAATGTTTGTTTACTTCTCAACGCTGAGCTAACAGTGGAAGGTGCAAAACATGTGCTTCATTTGCTCGTCTTAAAAAGTTTAGGACTACAGTGGACAGTGTAAGGTGAATTTGTAGCATACAGGGAATGCGTTTCGTATATTTTCATTCAGAAAAAAAAAAAAAAAAAAAAAAATATATATATATATATATATATATATATATATATATATATATATATATTACGCAATATAAGCATTTGCTAATGCCGCAGTTGGCTGACAGTTCATGGAAGCTTGTCCATAGTAGGCCGACTAATACATATGCAAATTGCTACCATATGGCTTCCTATCTAACGTCAGTTTTGTTCAGGAGTAATAAATTTCAAATTGTTCCTTGATCTTTACCTGAGGCTGTATAAGTTCAATGCCCCCCACATAGGCCCGAAAGCAGCTGCATGACATCACAATGTGCACCAAGATTTTAGACTTATTGACATATTCATTTAGACCAAATGAACAGCTTTTGACAAATTCCCACAGCGACGTCATGTACTAATTGCTCTCCTTTCGGGCCTGAGTATGCAGGCATTGGTAAGTTAAAATATTTACAATAAAATAGGATAAATACAATCACAATTTATTTTTTATACTAAATTATATTACTTGTTGGCTAGTTTAAATTACACGAATGACTGAAGTGCTAAAAAGCACGGACAATTGAATTTATTCAATAAATATGATTATGTTACATTTTCCCGAATCATGGGATATTCCTGTGGTTCATGTTCACGCGGCAAGAATTTTGATGACGCTATTGTCTGGTGTCTGCTTGTCCAGGTGAATGACTGAGCTTGTGGTAAGGTTTTGCTAACTCTTCCCTCTTTGCTAGAAATAGAGCAGATCTCGCAATCGTTAGAAATAGGGCAGATCATTGAATTTTCGGGATACTGTATTGCTATTGCTGCTGTAGTTGCTTGGGGTCTTCTTGGATGGTGTCGATAGACTAATGTTTGTTTCTGGAAAGGATGAACTTGTTAGAAGAATAGTAGGTATTTGGCTTTTACAGCATTTCCAGAACATATACATATGTAAAGGGTTTTCCAATAAGAGGTATTGTTTTGAATAGCCCGCTATTTCGGTAGATGTCAGAAGCTGTCACTTTTTCACATTTGGCAAGTGGAAATCACGCCATTAATAAAAATGGAACCATACACGCTTCAACAACACATTGAAATTATTAAAATTCACTATAAAAATCGTGAAAATTTGGCAGAGACGGTTCGTAAAACTCGAACATTTTTGGGTCGTCTTGAAGCACCTTGTCGGAGCGCAATACAGAAATTGGTAGAAAAATTCGAGCTGTTAGGACAACTTAGTGATGTGAAGAATAAAACTCGGGCACGTCACTCAAGAACAGCCGAGAATATTGCTGCTGTAGCCGAAAGTGTTGAAGAAAACCCAGGTTCGTCCATTCCTCGTTGTTCTTTGGAATTAGGCATTCCACAAACCGTATTTTGCATAAAGATTTGGGTCTTAAGGCTTAAAAAGTTCAGTTATCAGAAGAACTTAAGCCGGTCGATCATCAACAACGTCGCGTCTTTGCTGATTGGGTCCTTGAAATGTATGAAAATGATCCGGAATTCTATCGAAAAATCATCTTGAGCGATGAGGCTCATTTCCACCTCGGTGGCTTTGTCAAGAACCAACATTTTCGTATCTGGGGCTCGGAAAACTCAAGAGTTATTGTTGAAAAGCCTCTCTATTCTCAACGTGTGACTGTTTGATGCGGTTTATGGTCCGGTGGAGTCATTGGACCTTACTTTTTCGAAAATGAGGCTGGAGCAACAGTTACGGTAAATGGATTGCGCTATGGAGAGATGATTAATGATATTTTATGGCCGGAATTGGATGGTTTTGATCTGGACAACGTTTACTTTCAATAAAACTGCGCGACGTGCCACGAAAGCAACGAAACCATTGAACTTTTACGGGAAAAGTTTTCGGGCCGTGTTATCTCTCGAAGAGGTGATCACAATTGGCCATCGAGATCTTGTGATTTAACACCTTGCGACTTCTTTCTTTGGGGCCACGTGAAAGAGAAAGTCTACGCCAACAGCCCAGCGTCGATTCAAAACCTCAAAGATGGGATTCGTGAGGCCATCGAGGACATAGAGCAGCCACTTTGCGATTTGGCTATGGAAAATTTCATTAAAAGGATATGGTCCTGTAAGCGTGGTCGTGGTGGTCATTTGCCTGATGCTATTTTTCACTATTAACGGCATACCTTCCTTTTTATAATGAGATAAACATCCGATCATTTATATTAAAAAATGGCATTTTTTAATATAAGGTAGGATTTCTAGGTTTAAAATCGCCTTTGACACGAAGGTCTTCCCATTGATGTTTATGGTAGTGTTGTAGAACTTGATGACAAAAGTATCGTTGAATTTGTGATGTGTTTAACCAAATTCGATGGTTTCCGAGAGTTAGTTTAGGAGCAGCACTCCATGTCTGCACTATTGTATATGGTAATGATTCTGCATTCAAGAAACTGATATCTAACTTTATCTCTTCTCTTCTTTTGATAATATAACGAAATTGATAATGCCAACTTTGGTCCTATGATTTGCGTAAATTATATTTAAAAGTTCTTCTTTTACTAATTTCACTCTGAACTGCAAATCCATTACAAGATTATCTTTGATTTTATCGTTTGATTTGAATGTTACTGTTCTCTAAAACGTTTGGAATCTTCTATTTAATTGTGAGAAAATCCTCTCTATCAAGGGCTCCAGCTATCCACTTCCATGCCCTACCAATAAAATCAATTGATCTTTTGATCTTGCTTAGTTTAAGGTTGTCAATCATATTCATAACCTGCTGAGCCTCATGTATTAGAAAATGGGAAAGTGGATGGTACCGAGTATTTGGAAGGATCAGTAAGCTGTTGATCTCATCTTCTAGATTTGAGGATTGTTCGAAGTCGATAATACATATTAGTTTAAAGTTTCCGTCTCGTAATTTGGTCCCTCGAAGATTGAAGGTAGCAATGTGGGCATTTGAAAAACCCAGTATCTGGACGTTTGCTTGAGTAGTGCCGAAAAAGCACATGGAAATGAGTACTAGTTTTAGCTTTTGATTCTATTCCTATGAATAACTTTGCCTGATTCTGTTATATGGTAGTGTTTTCGACCTCTTTAACGATTTCTTGACGGTAACGTAGGGTTTATATAGATCGTAGCCGTGTTAAACATTGACTATATCTCCAATGTCATACTATTTTGGTGAGCGTCTTTTTTAATGTGATACTTTAAATCCTTACCCTACTTTTGCTTTATTTTTTCCATGTTTGACAGGTGCACCGTCTTGGATTTAAGTTGGAAGTTTTGTCGAAATATAATTCAATAGATTTTTTCCTGTGGCGGGATGGATAGAATTATTGTATTCATTCACGGATCAATCTAGTAGCACCTGAAATAGACGAGAGGAGCCCTCTTTTCTGAGGAAAGTCATGAGCTCGGCTAAAGTGGAGTGCCATCGTTCTACCTGACCATCCTATAGACTTTGGTTTGGATATTAACGTAAGGGCTCCCTCGTTGGCAATAACGACATTTACTGGGGATACAGAAGAAATAAAATATATCTAAAAGCGGATGTTTTATGTCTTCAATTGACAATTTTAGCCCGACCAATTTTGGTGAATTTGCCGATTGCGGTAATAACGCATTTCTTGCCGGTAATGAAAAGATCTAGGTATACAGTGTGTCCAGGATAATTTTGGGATTGGGGTAGGATACAGGGAGGGGCTTAGAATTTCTATTATATTTGCTAAATTTGCAGGTCGTGGAGCGTAAATCTAAAATGAAAAGGATAAATTTTCTGAATTTGCCCATGGTTTCTTCGTTTGTTAACACCCTGTCAACCATATTTGGCTTAAGTTACCTTTCGAAGAATTTTATGAGGTGAATGGAGGAAAATCTGGGCTTTACGATGGCGTATCTTTTATTTATCGAATGGATGAGGGATTTGTAGCTTTCTTCCTGGCAAATTTTTAGAATAAGTTGATTCCTGAATACATTGACAGAGGTTTCTACAGTGAGGATTAAGTTGTGTGAGGGACTGTCGTCGCTATGTTGGATTACTGTGAAGAAGTTTAATCCGATGCTTTGGAGTGAGCTAGCTAAAGTATCGGCAACTATGTCATCCATACCTGGCTTGTACTGAAGTTGATATTTATGTTCTTCAAGAATAGTTTTCCACCGCTTCATCTTCCCGTTTGAATTCAGTATATATTATTACTTTGCGTGATTCATAGAGATAACTTCACAAGGATTTTAAGGCCTACATAATGACCAACATTTCTTTCTCATTTGTGGCGAAATATTCTCCAAAGGCTTGTAGAAATTGGAATGGCCCAAAACTACTTCCTTAGAGATAAGTGAATTTTTGAGTTTATGAAAGGCATTCAGCGAGGTTTCGTCTAAGTGTACGAATTTTTTCTTAGAGAGGTGCTTGGACGTACGTCAATATTCTCTTCGGAAAATGGATGTCAGGTGGTAATAACCTGACATTCCAAGAAAAGAACACAAGATCTTCAGTCTTTTGGAGGTGAAGAATCAACGATTGCTTGGACCTTTTTGGAATTGGTTTTAATATGCATCCTAAAAATTCTATTTCCTCATGTAGGAACTCGCACTTGTCGAGGTGGACCTTTAGGTTTGATGTTTTCGGAACTTTAAATACCTTTTCCAAATTTCGAAGATGTTCTGCTTCATTTTTACCAAAGGCTATTATATCGTCAATGTATATGTAAATATTTCCCTATTTAATTGCATAAAATATGTCTAGAGCCCTTTGAAATATTGAAGGGGCATATTTTAGACTCAATGTTAAGCGAGCGTTCTCATATTTGCCATTATTTATGGAGAAAGCTAATTTTTTTTAAAGAAAGATTTGGTGGAAACCTCTTTTGAGATCGATGACAGAACATAATCCATTTTTCCTGAAGTTAGATAGTACTTCATTTATATTGGGTAAGCCACCATGCGGTATTTTTGTTTCGCTTGATGCATTTTCCTTTTTATTAACGATCTATACTGGAGAGTTGTATGGAGATCTTGATGGCGCAATGATCGAAACAGCGAGTAACTTTCTTGCTCCTTTTTCAACTTCTTGTTTCAAAGCCATTGTACAGGGGTATGACTTTGAATAAATGGGATCGTCTAATGTAGTGTGTATCTCACCTTTAACTCTGGTGGTGACAGTCAAACGCTGCTTGCTGCAGATTTTGCAAAGAAGTCTCGACAATTGAGGATAGGGTTTTTTTATATGGCATCGTTGAATATAATTTTTATTGGAAGCGATATCTATAAGAAATTTCAACAAGTCTTCGCTTCCCATTCTAGATTGGAAGTAGGGAAGCGAAGAGCATTTCGTCCTAAAAAATATACGTCATCCAGATCTTTGATTGCGTCTGTAGTCGGGTTATGAGTTTCACTGTTTACGTCAGGCGAGGCATTTTAATTCTGATCCGTTTTTTGCTGGTCAGTTAGGACTGTAGTGAAAATTTTTGATTCACCTTGCTGTAAATAATCTTGGAAAACATACTCATCGATTGATCCGGAATTACCGGAAAATTCGTCACAAGTTCCCGGCTCTATATTGTAGTATTTACTGAGCAATTTTGGTGTGGGTTGCGATCATTCCTACCCGAACCCATATTTGATATGAGGTTTGTTGATAAAATTTTCATTGGGAGATTGAATACTTGGGTCTACGACCACTGGTTCTAGTCTATTGGGTTTGGAAGGTACCTGTGTAGAATTTAGAGCTAAAGTGAGTGGTCGCTGGTAGAAGAATTGACGTGCTTATTGATAAGCGAATAGATGTGGTTGCTGGTTATAGAAGTGTGATGGCTGAGGAGCTCATGGATTGTTTAGCAGTCCTGGATGAAGTTGTCGTCTTAGTGCTGGAGTTGGAACTGAAGCATGAACATTTGCCGGTTGTCTTCTTGGTGGTACTGGTGGAGCTTGTTCAGAATGCTAGCTACAGTGAATTGTTTACGTGCTGAGCATGGAAGTCTATATTTTGAAGCTTTAGGCTAAGATGTAAGGCCTATGATAAGTCCGCAGCTTCTCATATGCTAAGAAGATTGTTTCTAAGTCCTCTGACGAAAGTGTGTAATGCTTTGTACCCAAATGATTGGGTCATTATATTCAGTTCGTCTTGATTCAAATCTAAAGAGCCCAGTTTATTTAAAACAAGTGACAAATGCTGGTGTATCATTTGGAAGAACTCTGGGATGGAGCTGATACCTTGGACCAGTGGGGTCATTTGGTACTCAAGCGTACTAAGGTCGCACTTGTCCGCGTAGTGTAATGTCACGCACTTTGCAATTTGCTTCCAATTAAGGGGAGTATTGTACGATTCGAGGGCGGTATCAACGTGGCCCAAAATTTTATTTCGAATCATTAAAGGGATACCACAGTACTTTGGTGACCTTTTTAAATGTACGTATATTTTCAAAATACGGTCAACTGATTTTTTCCAGGAACTAAACTCTCCTAGATTTCCTGAAAAGTCTTACAGATTTTCCACGACATTAGGAATTTCATTCATATCTGAAGGGTTACGGTCTTCTCCAACGTTAATTGGGACATCGACATCATTATTGATGTCCAAAGCAGGGTTAAGCAGTGAATTAAATATTTGTCTACCCTGCGTCTGAAGGGCATTGCAACCATTTACGCCATTACCTGATGAATTTCATCGCCTATGAATTGGTTTTGGAGTGCACTATTTGATGTCGCGGGAGGTCTGTGCGATGGATTAGGTGGGCCAGCACAAATTTCAAGACGAGCGGGTCTAATTAGATTATTTTGGTTAGCCATTTGAAAGGGGGAGGTTCGACACGTTTTTACAATAAGTCAAAAGATACCCAAGGATTGGCCGAGTAAAAAGAGTACTAAGATTTGCCCGAGTTTTAAGCAAAAAACAGAAAGGCTCACTTAATTTTAACGTAAAGCAGAAAAAGGATTTAATAGATTTTCATTTAACAAGAACACCAAAAATTTAGTCGAAAAACGACATAAAAGAATATAAAAGGAGAGAGTTTTCACGAAGAAGTTGTCAACGTTCAATGCACTGTTTTTCCCTTCACTTTAATTGTGTTTGATATAAAAATATATATGTTCAAATGTTTTAGTTAAAATGAGTAAACTTATTTAAAATAAGTCAAAAATAGTCAAAACTTTGTTTTGGAAATTGATTTAGATAAAAGACAGCAGTGAAAGTCTTACAGAGTCAAAAGGTAGGGATTCGCTTCCACCTGGGTGGTGAAGATTCCTGGTTTTAAACTATTCCTGCTGCTTCCGGATATTTTCGGAGCTTAAAGCTTTTTATAAATATTCCTCCGCTCGATGCTGCTTTCGAAAATTCGTTAGCTTCCTGTTATCTACGGATTTTTCGCCGTCTAGTGCTGCTTTGATAAATTTCGCTCCAGGGTACTCCTGCGTTGAATTTGTTGACCGCTTAGCTACTCCAATTGATCGGATTCCTTTTTGGACAGGCTTGGTGTCCTTCTTTACTGGAGTGGCTACCTTGGACAACATCATGCTTGAACCATTTTAAGAATAACGACTGTTTAAAATTATTTTGGGGCATTTTCATTCGTGGCGGTACTTTTTGACAGAGTTTTGTAGGAAAATTTTTTTACAATACCCTATTAATGTCAGTACTTGTCAATTCTTCCGTCCGTCAGTGCGTCACAGCAAGATTTCTCAGGATTATAGACGATACAGTGATCAAATTTTGTGAACTGCTGGGATGTTTCTGATTTGTGAAAGTTCCATAGACAAAAAAAAACTTCAACGGCTTTTAAGGGGGTTGTCCCAATATAAGGATGTGAACCACTAAAAAAACTTTTTCACCAAAGATAGTCGAGCAGGATATCAAATGAAAGGTCTTGATGATATCTTTTATTAAAATTGCAATATCGTTCATGGAAAAGGCAGGGAAAGCGAAAGAACACGTAAAAATTGTGACTCTTCTCGCGGTTAGAAACATGTACACCGGAAAATTTGAAATAAAATCATGGAGGTAGTTCTCTATAAGGACAACAAGGATAAATACCTGAGAAGTTGAAATTCACTAAACTTTGTTAATATTAGTATGATTTATCAGTGTTAGATTTTCTTGTATTAAAAATTAGGGTACCTCTCAGAAAAATTGGGTACTGAAGGCTAGAAGAATCAGATACTATTTAAAGAAGTTATGATGGTTTAAATTTTTGGTGTATAACAACAATAATACGTGGCTATTGAGCAATATGTGCTCAATCGACTCAGACACTACGGGCTTCTTAGGATTTGCATGACAATTCCAGGAAAGATGTATATTATGCACATATTTAAAAATATGTTCAACGATTGATATTAGTTATGGTAAAACAAAATGGCGGCCATTTTAAACGAAGATTTTGAGTAAATTTAAGTTATTTTTCCCCAATTTTAGTATTTAAAGCACAGGCTATTAACTCTTGATGAAAATATGCATTTTAAAGTTGAAAAACTTAAGGTGAAATTTACTCAATTTTGCTGATAAGAGTAGAATTTGTAAAAATATAACATTATTCCCTGTCAATTCACATGGGTACCTTTAAAATTAAATTAAAATAGTTCAAGGAAAGACCCTTATAGTGTGGTATATTCAATTAAGTTAAATCGTAATTAATTAAAATAGTTCAAGGAAAGACCTTTATAGTCTGGTAGTTTCAATTAAGTTAAATCGTATTCACAGAAGTAATAGCAATTTGAAAGCTCCCCGAGTACAAAAAAATAAGATACGGTTTATCTACCATTCGGGCTTTCTATTGAACCAGACACTACACTTTTAACTGGATCTTCTTATTTCAAGATAACATTAATAATTAGAAATATCTTTAAGATTCGATTCAGTCAATGGTTGTAAGTAAGTTTCCTCGCAGGGGGAATGCTGGCCGACAGGAGTACTCTTAGAGGCTAGCATTCTTTGGGGGATTCCGCCCCCACGTACCCGAGGGAACCCCGCAGGGGGAATGCTGGCCGACAGAAATACTCTTTCTTCTTCTTCTTCTTCCTCTGCAAATAGCGCCTCCAACTGTCTCGGTCCGTTGACCACGTCTTCCAATTCCGAAATCCGAGCAGCGATGAACTGTCTTCGTCGACTGAGTCAGACCAGCGTTTCCTCGATTTCCCCACTGTCCGACGGCCTTCAGTTCTCCCAACGAATACCTTCTTGGGTATCCGTTGTTCGTCCATACGATTCATGTGTCCAGCCTATTGCAGCTTCCGCAGTCTTACAATCCTTGAGGCCTCCGGTTCGTCAAAAATTTCATACAGCTCATGGTTGTATCGAATTCGCCATTGGTACCCGTGTTGCTTCGCTCCGATTATTCGCCTCAGGACCCGTCACTCAAAGGCGTTCAATATATTTGCAGATGCTTGGGTTAGGGTCATTCATTAAAGAAATACTCTTTAAGGGTAGCATTCTTTGGGGAGTTCCGCCCCCACTTACCCAACGAAATTCCTGCAGGGGGAATGCCGGTCGACAAGGGTACTCTTGGAGGCTAGCATTCTTTGGGGAGCGCCACCCCCACGGACCTGAGAATGTAGGGAGTGCCGTGAAGTGCCCTCCTGGGATTACAAGTAACGACCTTGGACTACGCTTTGGACCACAAACTGGAATTTATGCCTTGGGCTGGCAGATATGATGGCTTGGACATAGTTGATTTGCACGGTAGCACTGAGGTGACACTCGTGCGTGAGCGGCTCCAATTCAACTCACATACCGTCTCCATCCCGAAAAAACCTTGGCAGGTCTCGGAGTACGTTTGAAGTTCCCACCAATGGGTTGGTTGTGTAGGTTCGGTTGAGACGGACTCCCGATTAGTGCTGGTGTGGCTCTGAGCACTTGTT
This sequence comes from Odontomyia ornata, assembly GCA_963969285.1. NCBI lineage: Eukaryota > Metazoa > Arthropoda > Insecta > Diptera > Stratiomyidae > Odontomyia > Odontomyia ornata. The sequence continues at coordinate 200,682,413 of OZ017739.1, forward strand.
TTCATAAGGGCTTGTGCCAACCCTAGCATGGCCTCTCTGCTCTGCAAAGGTAACCATGAGACCAAAAGTGGGACTACACACACGAACGGAGATTGTAACTCCGAGGGGGGGGGGGGGACCCAATAAAACCCAATAAAACTGAAGCAACCAAAAACCATAAAAAAAGTTAAAAACCCAAAAAAAGAAAGTATCAATAACAATAACGACGACGCACCTAACGGTTGCAGCGATGATATTAGCAGCACATCGGCAGCGGTACTAAAACTGACAAAAACAATGATGAATGCAATGACAGTGAAGACGGACAAAAAACGGAGATTAGCAGAGAGTCTTGTCCAGACTAAGATTTCTGCGACGTTTGGGCGTGACAAACAAATGAAGCGAACGCAGGGCGATCTATAAAGGAAAAGCAGGAAACTCTGCAGGATGCGTCAGATGTTTGAGTGGTCGAGGAAAATATGAAGAACATTGATAATTCAATGGTCACTGCTGCGATCGTTACCGAAGCGACTGAAGCAAGGGTCATAAATCCCGATATAACAATGAACCATCCTGAAATCTACAAAGAGACTACGGCAGGAAAGGACAGGATTGACCAGACAAATAAAGCAACGTTGTGTAATTTCATCGCCAACGTCGAAAATGTGGCGGAAGTACTGTATTTGGAAACGGAAGCCGATAATCTCTCCCAAGAACGATAGTCGCAAAGTACAATAACCGCCCAGCGACATGAAGAAGAAAGGTTATTCCGGAAAGCGGGAGATGTTCTGAAAATAATACAATCTGCATGCGACTTGCCAAAAATCAAGAAAACAATGTTCAAACGGATGCCTAACAAGAAAAAAAGACCAGACGTGAAGCAAGAGTGAAAGAAACCCCGACAAAGACCCCGGCAGCAGACATTGCTCGTAAAACCTCAAGATGGCTGATTCTATGTGAAGGTGCTGCAGGATATCAGGGAAAACGTAAAGCCGGAAGACACCAACACTGCAATTAAAGCAGTACGATCAACGTGGTCGGGCCACATACTGGTCGAGTTCAGACCAGAGGCCCACAATAGGGAAGCACTCTATGACGCACTATAGAGAGTCCTCAGCAAAAGCGTAACTATAGCTTCGCTCAAGCCGATGGCAACGATCGAAATAAGATACATTGACTGCGTGATGGACCTGGCCGAGGTAGATGAGGCCATCAAAGAGAGTTGGCACCAAAAACCCAAAGAGGACAACGAATGGCCATAATTGACTTAACCGAAAAGGAGGCCCAACGATTTCTGATTAAGGGCAAAGTAAGAATAGGATAGCAAAGAGTAGCGCCTCTTTAATATTTCAAATGCCTTGGCTATGGCTACACCGTACTAATATGCAAGAAACCCGATAAGAGTGCCCTATGCTACCAATGCGGCAAAACGGGACATACCTGTAAAAGGAAAGAGTGTAGGAAGGAGGCACACTGTATTCTTTGCAAAGATGCTGATTGGAGACCCGATTTTGGACACGTCTTGGGATCAGGAAAATGCTGGGTTTTCCACGAAGCCCCAACCAAGGCAAAATCAGAAATTCGATGACGCGCATCCCGCAACTAAACCTACACTGCAGTTCAACCGTCCAAAATCTGCTTGAGCAGTTTGCGAGGGACATGAAAGCCAATTTTATGCGAATGAATAAGCAGCACCATGATAAAAGTTCAGCATCATGGTACTTCCACCATCTGGGTTTGAAATAGAGATTTCCAAGCAGAGAACTGTGCACGGGGGGATGGTTTTGTGTGGATTCGGGGCTCAAGGACCACCTACTTAAGTGTGTACCTAACGCTGAACGAATCGAATGCTGAATGCTTTGGACGGCGCTGTCTCGAACGCAGACGGGAACGTGCTCGTGGGTGGAGACTTCAACGGTAAAGAAATCAAATGGGGCATGCCTCAAACAGATCCGCGAGGAAAACTCAACCTAGAAATGGCGGCCAGGACAACGCTCATCGTACTAAACACCGGAAATACGCCGACTATCCACCGTATCGGCTGTGAAGGCACCATACCGGTGGTGACATTTGCCTTGGAGTCCTTAGTTCAGAGGATACGCAATTGGAGAGTATAAGCGGACTACTCAGCCAGTGACCACCAGTGCATTCTGCTTGAGATCAGCGATGCTGTCTCCCAACGTCCGTGCTCTTGGCCTTCTACAATTGGATGCAACACCGGAAGGATGGATGTCGCACGGTTTGTCAAGGTGCTCGCAGCTGGTGCTCCGCTGTAGGAAAGTTCGCAGGGACAGAAAAATTGGTAGCTCAAGACATGGTGAACTCAATTCTGAGCATCATCACGACTGCTTGCAATCCTTCTATGTCCCGTCAAAAATCCCGGCTCAGCAAGCCCGCAATGTACTGATGGTCAACTGAAATCACTGAAAAGTGAAGAGAGTATCACAAGCTTCCGCGTGAGGTTCAACGGGCAGGAAACTGTGACGAGGAATGCAACCGGGTGGCAGCATATAAGTTGGCCAGGAAATACCTTCACAAATTGATTAATAACAGCAAGGCTCGCTACTGGCAAGATCTAGTGGACAATGTGAATAAGGATTCGTGGGGCCTTGGCTACAAGCTTGTTATGTGGAAGCTTGGTGCCCTACGGAAACCTTGCATACATGATGCGGAAAAGATAGGCGAGATAGTGCGGGCACTCTTCCCCACCCATCTCATCTATGCTGAGGCTGTCCAAAGTGAAACAGCAGTTGTGTCCACTCTTTACAAAGCTGGAACTGGAAGAGGCAGTCCTTTCATTGAAAACGAGGAAGGCTCCAGGCCCAGACGGTGTTCCAGCTGAAGTGTTGCAACTTGTCGATCACCAATGTCCCGACTTGCTGCTCAGCACATTCAACGCTTGCCTACGGGACGTGGTTTCCCCGGTACGAAGGAAGGTGGTGAGGCTCATGCTGATCAGCAAGGTATAGGGAAAACCCAAATCATTGTCTGCAAACCACCCGTTATGCATGCTAAACACTGCATCAAGGAAATACTCACTGACGCAATTCGTGTTGCTGGGGACGTATCTCCTCGGCAGTACGGCTTAAGAGCAGGACGCTCCGCCATTAATGCGATTGCAGAGGTGGCTAGCGTGGTTCAAAAGGCAGAGGCATACTATACAGTTATGCCAAGTGATGGATCATCCTAATAGTGACACTCGAAGTCAGGAACGCCTTCAACTCCGCTAGATGGACGGACATTCTAGATACGCTGGAAACCTTTTTCAAGTTCCAGAATATCTAATGCGGCTTTTGAGGGACTACCTGAAGGACCGAAGCCTGTTCTACGACCCAGCACAGTGCCCAAGAAGAATGGAAGTTACATCGTATGTAACCCAGGGATCTATCCTTGGTCCGGACCTGTGGAACGTGTCTTACAATGGGCTTTGAGACTAGGGATGCCAAATGAGTCGCGCTTGATCGGCTATGCGGATGATGTTGTGGCTCTGGTCACTGGACGCACCATTGAACAAGCGCAACTTAGGCGAGGTATGCTAATGTGCTGAGTAAGAGACTGGATGACTGCTCGAGGGCTCAGTTTAGCACTGAAGAAAACCTAGGTGTTCGTCTTGACAAAAAAAAAGAAACCCTAGATTAAGGAGGATCAGTATTGGAGGCATACTAACCGAATCAAAGTCAGCGGTGAAGTACCTGGGGCTACTGATCGACTCGAAGTTGAGTTTCTCTGAGCAAATCAGGGCAGCGGCTGAGTCAACTTATGGCCTGGGGAGACCCAGTCCATTAAGAAGACGTCTCTTGATGAGTGCTGTAGACTCAGCGCTACTATACGGAGCAGAAATATGGGGTGATGCTCTCAGTAAGGGGGTAAACCGAAAACGCTTGGCACAAGTACAGAGAGGAGGAGCACTGAGAATTGCATCTTCGTATCCGACAGTCTCTGATTCAGCGGTGAGAGTTATTGCAGACGTGATATCTGTTGCCCTCCTTGTTAGAGAGTGTCGTGCAATTTACCTGCGTCAAAACGAGGATGTGAGGGAGATGGTTGTCTGCGAGGAGTGACAGCGCTCACTCAACGATTGGGAGCAGTCTTGAGTGAATTGCACAAAGGGAACAGACCGTGGCTAAACCGAAGGCATGGTGAAACTGGCTGGTGTTTTCAGTCTCACCTGCACAAGATTGGTAAGTCATGGTCCTCCGATTGTCGGTTTTGCACAGGAGAGGAAGACAATGCTTGCCGCACATTTTTTGCGTGCATAAAATGGGACAGGCTGCGAAGGGATCTCTACAGGGAGATGGAAGTGCTCATCCCTGATAATATAGTCATGCTGATGGTCAACTTGGTTGACGAATGGGACCACGTGGCACATTATGTTCGGGCGGTCCTTAAAGGTAAAAAGGACTCACGGCAGCCGGTGGCATTGTGGCTGGGGGATCACTTGTCTGGTACTTTCTCTTCCCTCCCACTAAAAGAGGGATCCCCCAGTTTGAAGGCGTCTCACGGCGTAACAAAAAGAGACCTGGCCCGAAGTAATGTTCCCAACGGTCCCAGGTTAGGTTCTCAGGTTGACGGGGGAGGTGTTTAGTGAGTAGTCCAGCCGCCTTCTTGCGAGCATGAGAGTCCCACATTCTGTGCGTAAATGGGCGTTCACATCCCAACCACACGGGCTGGGTCCCCTTACGTTGCCCATGTTCAGGAATTCTTCGGCGTCTTTTTCGGTCAAGTCAACTATGGCCATGCATTGTCCCTTGTTGTTTTCACAGCGTTGCTCGCAGCGAAATTGTTTCGCACTTCTGCCCATTGACATGCAATAGCCATCTATCCCGTATAGAGCTGCACAGTATTAAAAATGTTTAAAGATTACTTCGAATTACTGCAGTTCCTTGGTCCTGGGTGTGAATTTTCAGATCATCAGCAAGTGCTACAAACGATTCAAATCAAAGCCGTTCAATTAGTTGTCAATGAGTATGGAAAAGATTATTGGCCCAGTAACTGTACCTTGCTGTAAACCATTCAAAACCTTGAAATCGCGCATTGCCGCCAGATTTCCGTCAGTTACAAGAACATACTGCACATTATGGTCGCAAGGTATCTGGGTAATCTGCCCCTTCCATGGTCATACCGTACCGAAGGCTTTTTTCATATCAATAAGACATGATCTAACATTCTTTATTGTTCAGTTTCCAACAGACGTCAGAGGTTACTCTACGTATTGCATGTATGGTTGGATGCCTGGCATGGGAATCAAAACAAGTTAAGTAGACAGAACTACGCTCATGTCAAAAGAATTTTGTACTTAACCTATAACATATGGATAAACAGAATGATTAAATTAAAAAAAAACTTTAATGCCATGCACAACAAATATATTCCTGCCTTAAAAGAATTCCATCGTAACTAGCCAACATTTTGTTCCAATATTATTAAAATTATTCACTGACCTGAATTTTAAATGCAATTTTGTCTTTCATCTTATTTGAAAATTTGGAGATGATTCAATCAAAAGTGGAGTGTTTGGTTCGACGAAAAGCCCATGCAGTAGAAAAATCGTTTATGATTGTTGCAATCGGAGGAAATTCAAATGGCTATAACGTTAGCGAATTTTATTGAAACTTATAGAATAAAATACTATTTTAAAGAACTACTTAAATGGCTAATTTTGTTCATTTTAATGATACGAATACAGTTTTTCTCACCAAAATGTTAAACCCTACTACTACCATTGTTAGCCAAGTTCAATGAATTTCAGCCTCTAAGCTGTTTGTTATTGGATCTAAGTAGACGTAGAATGCCGATTTTCGACTACTATTTTCATACGAATTTCAAATGTGGTCAAGGGTGTGTGTCTTGGGTATGTTGTTGCGTGTATTAGGGTGTTATAGGTGGATGCCTGGGATAAGGTGTGAGTCCGGGATTGATGTAAATGTCATGGGTGTGTGTCTAGGGTATATGTGTACGTATCAGATTATTGTAGGTGTGGGCCTTAGGTGTGTGGGTATGTCTATTAGATTGGTATAGACGGATGCTTTGGAAGAGCAGGTATGGGTCTTAGGGAAATATAGATTGTGTCCTGATAAGATGGTGTGTTAGCTATGTAGGTAAGATTCCAGGAATAAGGTGTAGTAGGTGATCGGTACCCAGTCTCCCATACAAAGTAAAGAGTTGATCATAGTCTAGGATAGTCCCATGTTTCCAATTAACAGATTAGAGCTCTAGATTTCTCAGCGTGTGTTTATATAGCGTTAATACAGTCTGTTAAGTAAGAGCATGTCCAACATAGCTTGCGATAGGTGAGTGATATCGACTTCAATTTTTTTTTTTCAGTAGAGACAACCTCTGGCTTTGGCGATTTGAAAAAAAAATTTTGTCGAGGTCAATCTTCCGTCGGGAAAACACTAAAATCGCGATGAGTGTCATTTACGCAAAGGGTTTCGGGACCGTGTTCCTTTGCACATACCCTAAAAGACCAAAAATCAACGATGTAGTGGCGGCTAAATATATTGATAAGTCTGTATTGTTTGTCAAGAAATGGGTTCAACGATTTAAAGAGCGAAAAACCGTCGATGACCTTCCAAATCATGGTTCTGTAAGAAAAGTTATCAGAAAGGATGAAAAGCGAATCATGGCTTTGTTTTCGCGTAATCCTGGCTTGTCCTTACGTCAAGGACAAGCGAAATTGAAGCAAAAAGGTCTCGAGTTATCACACTTCGCTATTCGGGAACAGCTGTGCGCAAACAATGTAAAATGGCGGGGTACCATTAAAAAACGACTCTTGTCTGAACGTTACGTGGCCAAACGGCTCGCCTGGGCTCAGGAATACATAGATCGCGATTGGGATAACGTAATTTTTTCTGACGAAGCTTCTGTTTGTGGTTCCGCAACCATACCACGTGCCTGGTGTTCCACATTTAATCAGTTCGTCCAGTGAACCGTCAACACATCCAATCAAGGTTAATCTTTGGGGCTGCTTCTCAAAGAGGGGTTTTGGCGTTTTGCACGTGTTCACCGAGAACCTCAATGCTCCCAAGATGGTTGAAATTACAAGAAAGCTCTATAACCGACTGCCAAACAAAATTTTATCACAGAAAACTAGACCAGGATCTTGCAAGAAGATAATGATCCCAAACACCGGAGCCGGCTGTGTACTGAATGAAAACGGGAAAAATGCAGTGTGACACTTGATTGGCCTTCACAATCACCTGATGCAAATCCTATCGAAAACGTCCGGGCCTTCATTGAGCAGAAGCTCCTTAGAAAACGTGTTTACACTTTGAAGCAGCTCTCCCAACAAATTCGACTCATTTGGAAGGCGCTTCCCCTTAAATACGAAGAAAATTTAGTGGAAAGTATGCCTCGGAGATGCCAAGCAATAATTGATGCTGGTGGTGATTGGAAGATGCGCATTGCTTGTTGGAGGATGATGATTGGGGTGTAGATTTTTGTTCGGCGGTGAACGCTGTTAGGCATAGAAATTGATGTCGGGGACGCGTGGCGTATGCAAGTGACTTTGCCTGTTAAGAGAAGTGTTTCGTGCACGTAGACTTGCCTGGCGCCGGGCGTTTTCGGAATTCACATCGCGGAACAGAAGTGGCATGGCGTACATTGCATTGTAAGATAGCTTTGGCGAGCATGTTTGCTTGTAGAAGATAGCGTATGCATTGCGCATTGCTTGGCGATGGGAATTGTTACAAGTACTAAGGTTTTTGTAGTGCCCATGGACTGCGGATGACGTGATGCGTGGGGTTGAGAAGTGTTTTCACAAATTTCCATTCACAGATACGCCTGCTCTAATTTGCCAAATATTGTTTACATTGATTTTTTCGGCTTCTTTTTGCTTAGATATGTCGTTTCTTTGTTTTGAGACTCATTGCTATTAGATGTTATTGATTTTTTGGTTTCGTGTCAATAGTACATTAAGAATCGTCTACAATGTATTTTGTTCGATTAGACTGCTATACTGATTGGTCAAATCTATGGATTCTTGATATTTAGTCTAGTATTAAACTTTAGCTTGCTTGTAGCAGCATTTTGTTTGTCTTTATCATCATCACATATTTTTTAAAGCAGTTTCTATACTTCATTCTCTGATTTTAATATTATGTAGAAGTACTCGTATGACATTATATTCATTGATTTTTTCTTTGCTGTAGGAGGCTTATTGGTTTTGTTCAAAAATTCTAATAACTGCTTCCAAGATGAGTTATTTTCTCAAATTAATGATCTTGTAATGCATGAGATGGTAATAATTGTGTTCATACATCGTACTGTTTGCTTAAAATTTTTAGGTAAATTTCTCGAGAGAAATTTTTATATATATATATATATATATATATATATATATATATATATATATATATATATATATGTATATATATATATATATATATATATATATATATATATATATATATATATAGATATATATTTATATACATATATATATATATATATATATATATATATATATATATATATATATATATATATATATATATATATATATATATGGGATATAAAGAAATTTGTGACCACGCTAGAGTTTGCAGTTTTACTCCGATTTTCACCAAATTTTCAGGAAAGATGTATGGGTTAAATATCTCTCATCATCATCACTTATTTTTTAAAGCAGTTTCTATACTTCATTCTCTGATTTTAATATTATGTAGAAGTACTCGTATGACATTATATTCATTGATTTTTTCTTTGCTGTAGGAGGCTTATTGGTTTTGTTCAAAAATTCTAATAACTGCTTCCAATATGAGTTATTTTCTCAAATTAATGATCTTGTAATGCATGAGATGGTAATAATTGTGTTCATACATCGTACTGTTTGCTTAAAATTTTTAGGTAAATTTCTCGAGAGAAATTTTTTTATATATATATATATATATATATATATATATATATATATATATATATATATATATGTATATATATATATATATATATATATATATATACATAGATATATATTTGTATACATATATATATATAAATATATATATATATATATATATATATATAGATATATATATGTATATATATATATATATATATATATATATATATATATATATATATATATATATATATGGGATATAAAGAAATTTGTGACCACGCTAGAGTTTGCAGTTTTACTCCGATTTTCACCAAATTTTCAGGAAAGATGTATGGGTTAAATATCTCAGTTAACTTCGTGAAGCAGCTATATCAGCCTGGCAAAAACAAAATGGCGGCCATTTAGACGAAAAATCGTGATTTCTGTTCTGACCAAAGTATAGCTCCGATTTGGATGAAATTTGGTACAAAGGTTCACTAATGCCTGTGATAAATCTCACAATAAAACATCCAAAGCCGGTACGGTTAAAACAAAATGGCGGCCGCTCAAAGGTCGAAATACGTGCCAAATTTTGTTGTTGTAATAGTGATCAAAGCTTTCAACTGATGTTCATGAAATTCAGCAGTTAGATAGAAATTATAATTATCCAAGGAATTACTTTAATAAAACTGGAGGTCAGGTCGCAAAAAACAAAATGGCGGCCAGTTGAAGGTCAAAATTTTAAAGGCTTCTAAAAGTCGCAATTCAAGTTTCAAGATAGACATTATTTAGGTTTACAGATTTTGATATTTTGGTGATCATCCATAGGCGAATTCCAAAATGGCGGCGGTTTAAATATGCGCTTTTTTCAGGTTTTTGTGGCCCTCTAGCGGTCACATTTTCCAGCGGATTTTGATGAAATTTGAGGTTGTGGAACTCTGTACTGTGTTCTTCTATTATTCAGAAAATCATTAAAATTGAGTGAAAAATAAAACAGTCGAAAATTTAAAACTCAATATTTTTAGATGCCATTTTCACTAAAAATTGAATTATTTTGCCCTGTCTAGAGTGAAACTCCGATTTGAATGAGATTTGGCACATTGATTGATGAGGTCCTAGCACACAAAGATTTAAAATAGTCCAAAATCAAATGCATGCATTCAAAATGGCGGCCCCAAAGGTCAGAAGGCAAGCGCAATTCGCTATTTTAGCAGCAACTGAAATAATGAATTTTTTTCTCATAGAAACGTTTTAAATGCCTTAACTTGGAAGTACTTATAAATCAGACTTTTTTTTTTAAATATTGTAAAATATTTTTAAAAATACCCGTCCGTCCGTTTGTTCGTGCGTCACAACAAGTTTTCTCGCAAACCACATGAGTTAGAATGAGGAAATTTTCTACGTATGTAGGTCAAAAGTGGTACCTCTTAAAACTTGCAGTGTAAGAAAATATTTTAAAGTTTTTTAGGGGTCTCCTCATACAGGGGGGGTGACTTAAAATTTTTTTTATTTCTGTAGCCCTCTAGCAGCCAAATTTCTCAACAGATTCCGATGAAACTTGAAATTATAAGTTATTAAGGCAAGTTAATTTAATTTAATTATGCAAGTCGGATGATAAATAAAATAGTTGAAAATTTACAGCTTAATATTTTTAGCAGCCGTTTTCAATAAAAATTCAAAATGACGGCCCCTGATGGCTCAGAATAGAATCGAAAATATATATATATATATATATATATATATATATATATATATATATATATATATATATATATATATATATATAGATCTATATATATATATATATATATATATATATATATATATATATATATATATATATATATATATGGCAGCGCAAGTGCTGGTTAAACTTTTATGGAAATCTTTTGAAATTAGCCAAAAAGGTATCATCTTTGTGTGGTAACCACTGTGAAATGTGTAAACAGCAAATATGAGAAGGGCGAATCCAGTTTGTATATGTTTATAACAATTTATTACCCGCCGATATTGAAAATCATATCACATATTGATCCATGCGTGTGCAACTCAATTTCATTAGCAAAATATTTGCGCCTCTAGAAAGGGTCTCCAAATACGAATGGTGGCAGATTCTTTTGGTGTTAATAAATACCCATGTGGTGCTGCAAAAATTGCAGTAAGAAGTCTAGTAGTAGGTAAGGCAAATTTTTTTCAGAACATTACGCTACATACGAGAAATTTACCTTCCCGGCTGGTGCTGCCAACGGGGATATTTTTATGTGCATCAGTTTTTCTCTTGACCCCTGTCGATCTAATCTATGAGAGCCCCTTTCTACAGCAATTCGAGATCATTTTTCCAGTCTTTTCACGTCTTCATAGGACTTGTGGTTCGTCATTATTTTTGAAATCAATGATGCTTGAGACTTTTAACCGCCCACTATGATGTTCTGTTGCATTAAAATCATGCTACTACACTTATGCACTCATCCAAAATGCTCGAAAATTGTATGATCGCTTGGATCAGCCATTTGAATCATTTTGTAAAGCACAAGCTTGTTGAATAAATCTCCACCTCATGCAGATCGTTGCTAGGACCTTCACATGAATTAATTTAGACTGTTGTTTAGTCGATGTATTAAGGGCTCATAGCGGAACTTATTAAGTATATTGAACAATCTTGGTGTTCTCATGTATGATCAACCCTTTTGGATTATCCGGGATAAGCAGGAAGATCAGTATGTTATAACCGAAACAACTTTATCCCGATCACCAAATAATTGAGTAAAATTTTGGTGTCTCCAACTGATTTAAAAATCTGTGATTGATCCGTTTTCAGAAGAGTTTTGAATGGTTTTGGTAACTTAAAGCTGCATCATTACTCACAATCTTTGAAATGATGAAACATCACGGGCATATGTCTCTAGAAATGTACATTATAATAGCTTTTAACTGTCGATATATTAGTATCATATGATCAACTGGTCACTTTATCATATAAAGAGGGTTAACCACAATCACCGATCAGTTGAGCCGCCTGCTAGGGTCATGAGTGGTCTGTTCAGCAGTTGTACAATGATCAACTTCATACCAATATGTTTTCTCTTCTGCACCTACTGACCCAATTGCCTGGCAAATTCATGGCAGCTTCCTCCTTCACACCTACTTCCCGACCTCGCAAAGATGCAGGATAACCTTCTACTCAGCCTTCCCCATTGCCACGCCTCACCAATTAAGCGTCATAATGCATGATGATGGGTCGTCGTGCATGGACCTTTCTCGCAAGATATTTTTACCGTAGTGTTTCCATTTAACAATTCACTAAAATCAATAAAAGTATATATCAGCACTTTTGGGCTTAGTAACGCTCCTTCTTATTTGAATTTGAGAATAAGATCGACTTAATTTACATTAACTCATTCAACATTTCTATGCTTAATAAAAGACCTTCATAATAAGTAGTAGATTCCCATTCATAAATTATCCGAAACTATTTAAACATAATGCAAAAGAATCTCCCTTTTTAATAACCCTCCCTTTTTACCACCACAAATGGATGAACAAGCATGTAATATACAATTTAAGCCAGTTAAGCGACATTTAAATGCACATACCTTAAAAGCTCTTCCTCCTTACACAATCCAACAGCATAGATGGATGAAAAGCCCTACCCACTACCAAATTACCAAATGCATTAAACCGACTTAATTAGAAACAGATGCGAGCAAAAACAATCACGTAAACTTTCAATATATCACTCCCACTCCCATTAACAACATTAACCATACATATTTAGGGGAAAACTTATTTATCACACTCATTATCCATATAATGCCAAGATAGCTTACACTAAAGTCTTAGGAATACAACAACAACGACTTCCAAGTTACATCAAGTGAAAGCTGTTCTCTCGGCGAAACTTTTTCCGAAGCGAATCAATTCCCGAACGCAACGATCGTATCAAACATTCATTCCCCATTTATATATTAACTCGTTCCCAATAAGTAACCGCTAAAGCTTTAACAATATTTACTAATGAAACTTCCTTACTAACCTATTAGCACAATTAGTTAAGAGAATGGTAGCAAAAGCGTACATAAAGAGCTTTTGTTATAGCATTAAAGAAATTAGTTTAATAGAGTATTAATAAACCATGAATAGTATAAGCATTTTTTTTTGTACACTTAAACTATGTGGAATGTCGTTCACATCAAATCCTCACTAACGCTAATCGTTTATTTTTTACAAATGCCTGCACTAATCAAATACTAACTCTCTATTAATAACCACTAACCAAACAAAAGATTGAATTATATCTTTGGCATTCATTTGTAATGACAGTTTTCAAAAAGAAAATAAAACAAGTTGAGTAAGCACAAGAGTGCTCCTACCAGAAGGTCTTTGTAAACATCCTAGGGTTAGAAACAAGTTTTCTAATTGCGTGAATCGATAATTAGAATTATTCGTCCAATACTTGGATATGAAATCGTTCAAATTTATGCAAAAGATGCACAGTTTCTTCCATAAGCACAGTACAGCGGCCATTTTGATCTAGCTTAAATGATTTTTCTGAATGCTCAGCCGATTGAACATGTTCAAGTTAAACACTATTCCTTAAATTTTCATGAAAATTGAAAGAAAATAAAAGAACCCAAGTCAATTTTAAATATATATAGGGTTTTCCAATAAGAGGTGTTATTTTGAATAGATCTTGTGATTTAACACCTTACGACTTCTTCCTTTGGAGCCACGTGATAGAGAAGGCCTATGCCAATAGCCCAGCGTCAATTCAAGATCTCAAAGATGAAATTCGTGAGGCTATCAAGGACATAGGGCAGCCACTTTGCGATTTGGTTATGGAAAATTTCATGAAGAGTATATGGTCCTGTAAGCGTGTCGTAGTGGTTATTTGCCCAATGTTAGTTATTAATATTAACGGCATATCTTCTTCTTTATAATGGACTAAACATCCGATCATTTATTTTAAAAATGGCATTTTTCTTTTAATATCAAAATAACACCTCTTATTGGAAAACCCTATATGAACCATAAACACGTGTTATCGTTGTTGTAATTCCATATAATTGAAATGGCTATAACTCACTTGATTATGATTCGATCTCAATTAAATTTTGTTAACATATATATCGTATGTCAGTCTATATAATTGCAAAATTTCAAGAAGTTTAAAGGTACCGTTTTGATTTTATGGGCAAAAATGTAAAATCTACAAATCATACTATTAACAAAGTTGAGCGAATTTCGATTTCTAAGGTATTTGTTGCCCTTGTACTCATAAAGGTCCACATTCGTGATAATTTTCAGATTTTTCGGCTGAAAGGTGTCCAATTGCGAGGGGGGGGGGGGGGGGACACAAATTTTGGGTACATTTTGCCTTCCCGTGGACCCCCTAATTCATCAAATGATTTTTTTATTTCAGTTCTAATTTGATACCCCACTCGACTACCTTTGATTAAAAAAAATTTTTAAGGGCCAATTCGCTATTAGGGGAGACCCCCCTTAAACATTTTATAAATTTTTGCCAAGGCCTTAACTTTTGAGAGATCATCACTTCTGACCTTTTCACAAAGTTTGAGCATTCTAGCTTCTATAGTTTCTGAGGAAATTAGCTGTGACGCACGGACAGACGGACGGACGGACGGACAAACAGGTCGCGAAACTAGTAGGTCTTTGCAAAAAATTTTTTTATTTTGACATGCGATATGCTGACATGCGTAATCGTGCGAAGTTCAATATGCCGATACAGGTATCTGGTGTTGGTTAAAGGTGATTTGGGTTGGTGAACTCGGAAATAATGTTGTGTGTGGATTTTTAAATTATAAATGATGGTGAGCATTCATGGGATTTTAATTTGGATGTATCTTGCACATTACCGCCCGCCATGAACCGTCCGAGGTTCTTAGTTCTTAGGATTTGTCGACATTTCGTACCACGTAGTCCTTTGCTGTTTTGGTGTTATTGGGACCTTTTTCCGACGATATCGAAGCAGAAGAAAACATGCTGATGTAATAATCAATGTTATTAAGACAGACAGGCTGATGTTTGTCCCGTGGTGACCAATGGTTGACCAAGAGGTAGTTTGGTTTTTTTAATGATGTTCTGCTCTTGTTGAATGTAAGCTCTAAAGGATTCTTCGGATTTAATGATTTTTGGCGCTGAAAGATTAGGAATGATTTGTTGGCTTATTGTCTAATGGAGGACAGGTGGGTGTGGAAGCATGTATACGGAAAGGTTCCGCGTAGCGGCTTTCCAAGAGGCAGTGAACAGAGAATTTTCAACTCTAAGACTACAGTCCTGCAACAGTCTTATGATCCCAGTGTTATTAAGGATTACATTTTGGCGGTCACCTTGACAAATGGCTTGCGCTGGAGTTGCTGATGGCGTCGTGAACAACCAGGTATTTGGGTCGTGCAGTTGTTTCCATACTATACGCTTTATTTCTGCCGTATACCTTGTGTATCTCATTGATCAAGCAATTTGGTTTTGAATTCACGTCATGGAGTATACTGATGTCTACTAGGTATTGATTGGCTGCGATCCTGGAGAGGTCGTCACTAGAATCTTCAAAATACTGCTGCAAGTTATAGTTTACGCCCAAAATCGTTGATGGTATGTCAAATGTTCGGAATGTGTTGTTCCCGATGCATTCTGGAACTGGTGTGGCTTTTATCAAGTTGTACGGGCGGTTGTCGATAATGGGAAGGAATGCCAGTAAGTTGATATTAGTATCATCAGCATTGATTTAAATGGGTTCGATTGCTTGATATAAGATCTGCATGTGATCTGGAAGCAGCGTTTGTGTGTGGTTGTTGTCTTGAAGAGCATCATTTGTTCTGATGCATTTCCAGATGCTTGTTGGTGAAGCGAGAGTAGATAGTAAACTAGAATACTTCTGGTGAACTTCTTGCAGGTAGTTTTCTGCTTGCTGGTACGTAGCCAAAAGGTGAATGCTGATTTTATTGTGATAGATGGTTTTGTACCAGCGGCCTAGTTCGTTGATTCGTTCTATACCTCTTTGTAGCTGAGCTTGAAATCGTTTTAGCTGGGTATCGATTCTACCTGAGGTGCTGTTGAGGGTTTTCACTGCCTTTAGCATGAGTTTGTCTTGACTGTTCATAGATCGTATGATTTTCTTTTGATTGTCAGATAAACTGTTGATGTCCTTGTAGGCCTCGTCATTTACTCCAAAAACAGCGGTTAATAGAGTTCCAAGCGCGCTTCTTCGCCTTCTGTGATGCAACAACTTTAAAGTAAGCATTTTATGGACAATTTCTTCCTTAAGCTCTTCTAAATGGTGGACTAATTCAAAGCTACCGATTTTAGTTGATATACTAGAGCTAGATTGGTACAGTCCATGAAATTTTGCCACGACCGCTTCTATGTTCTTTTGATCGTATACAAGATTAGTCCAGGGTAGTTGCAGTTGTATTTTTAGCGCTCCTCTGTGGATTTGTGCGGCTCCGAGGTGCTCGATGTAAAACCCAGTCGTTAGTTGCGTGATATTAACATCGCAATTCATTTGTGGAAACACACAGAAAACTACTAGGAGGGAGTATAGTAATTTCGATGCTATTCCTGCGGTTCGTACCTTCGTCGGAGTGGGGTCTATAGGTTCAGATTTGGATTTTATGGAGTAGCTTGATAGATACTCCGACCACGTGTCTCCAATAGGTGCGATTTTGGGTCGTTTCCTTTTACTCGGTTCTGCCGTCGCTAACAGCGTAGCCGATTTCGGTTGTTCTGTAGGAGGCTCTGGACTTGTGTTAGTGAACGGTAGATGGCAAATCTTGGTGATAGGGCGTCTAGTAACTCTACCGTAAAACTTGACGGACACAATGCGGACAATACCATCTGATCCAGGATGTACGTCCGTCACTCTTGCGAGTGGCCAATGCGTGGATGGAAAGTTGTCGGTTTTCACGAGAACAAGATCTCCAATCTAGAGGTTGGGTCGAATCGTCATCCATTTTGGCCTTTGTTGCAGTTGGCTGAGATATTCAAGCTCCCACCGATTCCAGAAATGTGTCTTAATTCTTTGAACTGATTCCCATTTAGCACTGATGGATTTACTTGATGGGAGGGATGGTATCTCGAACAAGTTATATCCCGTCAAAAAATGCCCAGGAGTAATCGCTGTATGGTCGTTGGGATCGCTGCTTACCTCACATAAGGGCATCGAGTTTAGGCAGGCCTCTATTTGCGCTAAGAGGGTGTATAACTCTTCGATTCTTAGTAATTGTTGCCCGACTGTCCTTATCAAGTGTCGTTTCATGGATTTTACTCCAGCTTCCCAGAGTTCACCAAAGTGTGGGCTGCCAGGAGGAATGAATTCCCAGTGGATCTCTTCATTGATAAGAAGTTCCTCACAGTTCTTCGTGGCTTCCTTGAATGCCTCCTTTAACTGCCTTTCGCTGCCTAGGAAATTTGTGCCGCAGTCGCTGTATATAGCGTGGCATTTGCCTCTTCGGGCGATAAATCGTCGGACTGCCGCGATGCATGCCGGTGTCGATAGTTCACTAACGGCTTCCAGATGGAAGGCTTTAGTTGCCAGGCAGACGAAGACGGCAATGTAGGCTTTGGTTGTTTTACTTCCTCGTCCACCATTCCATTTAATGGTTATCGGCCTGGCGTAATCTAGCCCTCTCTGTGCAAAAGGTTTCTCCATTTGAAACCTGGGTGGAGGAAGTTGTCCCAATAAATGATTTCCTGGACGTGCTATGGATTTAAAACTGGTGAGGCAATCCCTTAGTATGCGCTTAACGAAAAATTGCACATTCAGAATCCAGTATTGTTGTCGTACAACTGCCCAAACCAGTTGCATTCCTCCGTATAATGTTGTCAAGTGGTGTTGCTTCACAATGTGTCAAGTGGTGTTGCTTCACAATGTGTTGCGAATGAGTAGCGAGAAATTATTGCGGGATGTTTGAATCCACGTTTGTAGGCCATAAGTTTAAGAAATTTTGGAAGCGACGAGTATCCCCCGAGTATTTCTGGCTCTGGCGTGGGTTCAGTTGCTACTATCGCTACTAAACGTGTTTCATCTGTAACAACTTCCTGTTCAATTGCTGTCAACGTTAAGTTGTTCGTTGTAGGAATTACTGGATTGGTAAGCCTGCCTGGCCCTTCCCACCATAGAGAGGATTCAAGCAACTGTTCCGGACGTATTCTTCTTGAAGCCAGATCAGCTGGGTTGTCATTCGTAGAAACGTGATGCCAGTCATCAGGTACTGACTCCCCATGTATAAGGCTTACACGATTTGCCACAAAAACCTTGCAGGTTTTTGAATTCAAGCCAAGGCAACTTTTGAGTCGGTCCAATAGTATACTTTAGTATTCGTCAACTTACATGCTTGTTTTACCTGTTTCATTGTTTCTAACAGAAGAACCGCACTGCTGAGGTCGAGCCTCGGTATAGAGGCTCGACCTCAGCAGTCGAGCCTTTAATGGCGCAACTCAAGATTTTGCGCTGAGCAAGCTAGTAGATATGCACCCCTTTGCGTCCAAAATTCGTACGTAAACTACAGCTGCGTAAGTTGCATTTGAGGCATCGCAGAAACCATGTAGCTCTATGGTTGCGTAGCTTGTGTAGTTATCCCATCTAGGAATGCGAAGTTTCTCGAGCACTAGTAGTTGCTTGCGTGTGTTATTCCAATCCTTTTGCTGCGGCTTGAGGTACCTCGTCATCCCATCCTAATTTAAGTAGCCATAATTTCTGCATGGTAATTTTTCCTGTGATTATGCACGGTTGAAGCCAACCCAATGGATCAAATAGTCTT
The DNA here is from genome assembly GCA_963969285.1 of Odontomyia ornata. Classification (NCBI taxonomy): domain Eukaryota; kingdom Metazoa; phylum Arthropoda; class Insecta; order Diptera; family Stratiomyidae; genus Odontomyia; species Odontomyia ornata. Next base: position 200,700,986 of record OZ017739.1, read on the forward strand.
GCTACCTCTGAAAGTATAGAACGCTTTGTTAGCTTTTGTTCTTCTATAAGCCGGACTTGGAATGAAAAAACATCTTGCGCAGGATGCCATTGTAGACCAAGCGTTTTAATTTCTTCCGAGAGAGCTATGTCTAACGGTTTTTGATTTTCTCGACCTTCCTCTGGAATAGCTTCTAAAAGGTCTTGGTGATTGGCTGACCATTTTCGAAGACAGAAGCCTCCTTTGCGCAGCACTACTCTAAGTTCGGCTTGCAAGTGTTTTAGGTGACATAAATCATCTGAGCCAGTCAAAAGATCATCGACATAAAAATCCTGGAGTATCGTTTCAGTGGTTTCTGGGTGGGTGACACGTTCATCAATCGCCAGTTGTATTGCTAAAAATGGTATGCAGGCTGTACCGTATGTCACTGTGTTCAATCTGTAGTGACTGATTGGGTCTTTATTAGAAAACCTCCACAATATGCGCTGGTAGTCACGATCGCTGTCACGAACTCGTAATTGCCTATACATTTTTTCTATGTCGGCAGCAACGACGTACTGGTAGTTTCGCCATCTCAGTAGCAGATGCAAAAGATTAGTTTGTATTGTAGGACCAACGTGTAACAAATCATTCAGCGATTTTCCACCTAATGACCACTGCGAGGCATTGTAGACCACCCGTAACCTTGTCGTGGAGCTCGTCTCCTTAATTACCTCATGGTGTGGAAGGTAATAGCAATCGGTATTCTGGACTAAATTACCCGGCACTTTTTCCATGTGGCCAAGGTTCAAATATTCCTCCATGAATGCATGGTATTTCTTTTTTTGCTCCGGATGACTTGAAAGCCGCTGCTTCAGCTGTCGGAATCTAATATGTGCGATGCGAACAGATTCCTTCAGTTCTTCTCTGTGCTCACGATTGGATTTAAATGGCAACATAACTGTGTATGTTCCCTCTACGTTTCAACACGTATTTTCAGAGTAGTGTCTTTCAACTTGAGCATCCTCTGGTGCTGGTTGTATTGAAGTTGAAGGTTCTTCGATCTCCCGAAAATGCCTGAGAGTTTTGTCCAGTTCTTCGGATGCTACGAAAGATAGAGAGCTTTTGTCGGTTCGCATGCTGGCAGTTGATCCAAAAAGAACCCATCCGAGTTTTGTGTTCTGTGCGCATGGTTGACCATGACGAACCCGTTGGCTAGTAAGCTGCCATAGATGTCTGCTCCAAGAAGTAGGTTGATGTGGGATGGCTGGTTGAAACCGGGATCTGCCAACTTTAATTTCTTGAGTAGTGGGGGTAGAGCAACATTGATGCTTATGGCGGGTAGTATTGCCGTAATTTTGGGAATTATGAATGCCGAGAAACTCAAAAGAGTGTCGTCCTCCTTATTTCCGATCAATGCTGTGATTTCAACTACTCCCCTAAATGTTATGGCTTCTGAACACCCAATGCCACCTATCGACGTTTTCGAGGGTTTGCGTGTTAGCCCTAATAATTGGACGGCAGATTCTGTGATGAAGGACCTTTGTGAGCCGATATCCAATAATTCTCGTAGCGTAACAGCTACACCTTCACTATTTTTTACAGTTATAAGTGCTGTGGCAAGCAGTACTTGAGTGTTACAAAGCAGGGTATTATGTGCTTGGGTCTCAAAGGTAGTTGGTTTGGACAGAGGTAGTTCCGTGGGCTGTTACCTGTCATCTCCAGCGTGCAGTAGAGTATTATGACGCTTGGAGCAGTTTTTACAAGTTCTCTTTGATTTGCATTGCTTCACTGTATGTTGTTCCGATAGACAATTGAAACATAATTTTTTGTTCTTTACCAATTCACGGCGTGAGTCCACGGCTGCTTTCTTGAACCGTTCGCATTTGAACAACCGATGGGAATTGGTGCACATAGCGCACCGTAATGTTGCCACTTGTGTAGTGTGCGTAGTAATCCTTTTTGGTGGTGTTGGTTCTGAGTATGGCTTTGACAATGTTAATGACTCTAGCATTGTGAATCTTTGGGTAAGGAAAGTTATAAACTTCTTTAGCATTGGTACTTCTGTGCTCTCGCTTATTAGTCTTTGCAATCCCGCTCTAGACTCTTTATCGAGCTTGTTGATCAGAATAAATACTATGGCGAGATCAAACCCATTGATCTTCAGCGTTGTCAGGCTTGCTATAAGTTGATTGGTGGTGTTCACCATACCTCGAAGCCCAGTTGCATGGTTTGTCTAGTTTAAACCTGCACTCCACCAACGTCGCCTAAGCTCCTGCGCTTTGATCTTCATATTATCATATCTCTCACATAATATTGACCATGCGGCATCGTAATTGTCGCTCACTATGTTTAGGTGGCTAACAAGCTTTTCTGCTTCACCTTTTAGATTGCTGCGTAGATACTGCATCTTCTGAACATGTGACAAAGCTGCATTCTCGTGAATCATGCATCTAAATAGATCACGAAACGCTATCCAACTCCCGTAGTTCCCATCAAATGTTGGAATTTTAATCCACTCCAACTGTAGGTTGTCACTTGTATTTGCAGTTGGTTGTGGTTGCCCTGAGGTACCAGCACGATATTTGTAGGTACCTTCTTGGAAGATCGTCTTGTGTTCCAACACTAGATCCTCGATACATGCATTATCTTCAATGTACTTTTCCAATAAGCCTTTTTCCGTTTCCTCCTGCAAATGCGCATAGGTCTGAGCATGTAATTCTTCACATGCCTTCCATTGTTCTTCAAGACAAGCTAACCTTGTCTCGAAGTATACCAACGAGTGTCTACTGGCTCCATCCTTCCTGAAGTTGGAGATGACCCGATTGATGCTGTCAAAATTTAGTTTTTGTGCTGCGATTGGAGTGGCCATCGTATTCTTGCTGTTACTGCCCTCAAACTCTTCCAATTGAACCTGCGACTGGTTAAGGTGCTGTTTGCTACGTTGAACCATCCCGCTCAAACTCCTCCAATTGTACCTGCGATTGGTTGCGGTGCTGGTTGCCAGTTTGAACTATCCAGCTACAATTCCTCCAATTGAACTTGCGATTGGTTGCGGTGCTGGTTGCTAATTTGAACTATCCAGTTCAAACTCCTCCAATTGTATCTGCGATTGATGCGCTGTTGTTTGTCAAGTTAAACAATCCGGCTCGACGGACCAATGTTGTGGAAAGTGAAAAATCTGTAATGAAACGCACTTGTTACAATATCTTACCAGAATGACTTTATTGTTCAAATCTCTTCGTATTTATACATTACATTTTACTTTAAATATTTTGCTGACTAGAAATTAGCATGAAATTAATTGGATCAATTGGAAATTTCGATGATGGTGCAGCTCGTGCGATATTGATGCATTTGGCGTTAATGACCATGCTGACATGCGTACTCGTGCGAAGTTCAATCATCCTAATTGTTATTGATGTTTGTCGCTGGTGGATATGCTGACATGCGTAATCGTGCGAAGTTCAATATGCCGATACAGGTATCTGGTGTTGGTTAAGGTTGATTTGGGTTGGTGAACTCGGAAATAATGTTGTGTGTGGATTTTTAAATTATAGATGATGGTGAGCATTCATGGGATTTTAATTTGGATGTATCTTGCACAGAGTCTGAACGTAAAGCTGATTAAAAGTAAAATTGAATTCCGGCATCCTTCAAATGTAAAAAATAATAGCTTATTTTCAAGAAAAAACGATTTAAGACCGTAAAGTATTCTTCACAATTATAATAAAACGAAATAATTTATAATCCCGTAATTTACGACAGAATCAACCTTAGCATTATTCCATTATTGTATAGAATCAAATGAAACATTAACATCTTAATTTATGATTGTATCAAACGAAACATAGATTATTAACTGTACAGAATCAAACCAAACACGAACTTGTTGACTTAAGATTTTATCAAACAAAAATAACAATGAATAATTATACTATTTAATGATTGACGCAAACAAAATATTAATCCACGATTATATAGAACTAAACTGGGTCTAAGTATCATTAGAGTAACTTACGGTTGAAGAAACAAAACACTTATAATTGTATAAAATCAAACCTCACCTTTATAAATTACTGCAATTATGTATTATATTAATTGAAATTGAATTATGGTACCAAACAAAATATTAAAATATGATATATAATTGTATAAAACCAAACCCTAACTTAGTAACAAACTTTTTAGTTTCCGGGCCGTTTTCACCTCGGGGGTAACATCAAAACAAAAAAATTTTTATTTCCTTTTTTGGGTGAATTCTACTTTTTATTTCCTCATACGCACGTTTCGGAAGGTACTTCCTTCCTTCCTTAGTGAGCAGATTAGTTTGTGAATTAGAAATTCTTACATTTACCTTTATACTTTCTACTTTATTGAAAAACCAAATTTAACTATCATTTAATTGCTTATAGCTAATGCCAGGTAATCTTATATCCTATTTTACATCCATATCTACTAATCTATTTTGAAGGCAAATTTTACAATAGCTAATTACGTTTATTACTTACTTAGGATTACCTAGATCCTAAGCCAATATTTATTTTTGTTTCCACAGATCGTTAAAGGCATATAGAGGAGAGTAATTATTGTCGGTGTTCATCCATTTTTGTTTTTCTATCCGGCTGATGTGTGGGCTTTCGTAAGGGTCCAATTTCCACTCATTTATAACTTCTTTGATGATTCTAACGTTATCGTTGCTTATTGCGTGGTTCGCTTCGATCGATTTAAGATCGCATTGTCCCTTTTTGGCAATTTGGCAGTTTTCAGCTTCTTTGAAGTGCTCCTGCAGTCTCACGCCGATGAACCCTTTGGTTTGTCCTATATATACAGCTTCGCATTACGGGCATGTTATTTTATAAATGCCATTCTTCTCCCGCATATTTTTCGGGTCCTTTGGGCTTCCGAGAATGCTTTTCAGTTGCATACTCTTGCTCGAGCCAACTATGTCAATGTTCCTTTTCTTCAGTATATTTTTTGCCCTTAGAAACAATGTTGAGTTTATCGCTGACTTAATATTTTTGGATTCACTATTTTGCCCGATTAATGTGGTATGGTGGTTTATTGCGTCCTTCGATCTCTTTTTATTAATCATTTGGTCGATCATTCTTTTACGATAACCGTTAATACCTGCTCTGCTATCTTTTTGATGTTTTCCAACTCCATTTAATATCAGCTCATGGTTGTATCGAATTCGCCATTGGGCCCCGTCTAGCTTCGCTCCGATTATTCGCCTCAGGACCCGTCGCTCAAAGGCATTCAATATATTTGTGGATGCTTGGGTTAGGGTCCATATTTCACACCCATAGCATAAAACAGGCCTTATCACAGATTCGTATACTTGGAGCTTTGTTTTCCTGTGTATGCAGCTGGTCTTCAAGATCGTCAATACTGAATAAAATATTTTATTTGCGAGCTGTATTCTTCGGCGTATTTCGTCTCTTTCATTGCCCGCTTTCATTATTTTGGCACCTAAATCCAAAAATTCGATAAAATTCTCGATATTGTGTTCGCCAAGTGTGATAATTTGTGTATTTGAGTTTTTTTTCCTCGACTGCGTCATAAGCTTTGTTTTATTTTCGTTGATTTGTAGCCCTACAAGTTTTGCTTCGCTGTTGAGTTTCAGGAAGAGTTCTTTGGCAATTGTTAGTGACCGTGACAGAATGTTGATGTCATCCGCATAGGCCACTACCTGGCTCGACTTGTATAGTAAGCTACCTCACGTTTCGACAGGTAGCTTCCGTATGACGTACTCCAGAGCCAAATTGAATAGCAATGGGGCCAGCCCATCTCCCTGCTTTAGTCCGATATTTGTGTCAAAGGCATCGGTGAGTTGGTTGTTGATGCGGACTTGGGGGGTTGTCGACGTCATTGTCATTTTGTGTCATTTCGGTAAGACGAACTAATTTTGCTGGAATTTCAAACCAAGCATTATTTCGTACAGTACGTTACGATCAATACTGTCGTATGCTTGCTTGAAGTCAACGAAAATTTGCTGTACGTCTATGTTGAACTCCCAGCATTTTTCAAGTACCTGCTTGACTGTGAACAATTGGTCTATTGTTGATCTAACTGCCCTCAAACCACCTTGATACTCCCCGAAAATACTGTTGGCGTATGATCCGATTTTATTTTCTAAGATTTTAGAAAATATTTTATACGCCGTACAAAGTAGTGATATGTCTCTATAATTTTCTATATATGTATATATATATATATATATATATATATATATATATATATATATATATATATATATATATTTCATTACCTTCATGTTATTACAAATCTGATCCCACTGACTTGTGCAAGAAGAAGTTCAATACATTCTCATATAGATTTTACGAATTCCCTTCAGTAAGACCAGCCAATTTCAATCCTATCCTCATTTTAATCCCGATGTAATCAGTACGTATACGTGAGATAAAAAGCATATAAATATTAAATAGAGTACAGAAAACAACACGAAAAAAAACATAGGGTGGTCCAACTATAATGCACACTGGTAATTGTGAGTCACACCTTAAGGTCAAGTTTTTCACCCAGCCAATGGAGAGGCGCACAATTGAGCAGCGCGTTAAGGTTATTGAAGCCTTTTACGAAAACGGGCGTTCAAATTAAAATGCGTTTCGTGCACTTCATGATGTTGTTAGTCAGCATAATCGACCAAATGTGTTCACAATTGGGAGAATTGTGCGAGAATTTCAGCAAACGAGGACTGTAGAAAATGTTAAAATCAGGCCGCCAGCCAATAAGCAGTCACCAAAAGGTCACTCTTGGTAGATACATCGGTTTTTCTCATTTGCCCAAATGCGGCAACCCTGCTTGTTATCGAACCCACTGAGATGAAAGTGTGCCTCGTCGCTAAAGACGATTTTCTTTTTTAAAGTCACTATTCCCTTCTGTCTGTTCAACCAACCATTCGGCGTATTGAGTCAATTGAACCTTACAGGCATGCAAATTTAAATCTTTGTTCAAAATTTGCATCAGTAATGTACGTGAGATGTTCAATTTTTGGGCACGACGATGAGTCATGGTTGACGGCTCTTCTGCCATACTATCACGAACAACAGCATTGTTTTCCGCAGAACAAACTGGACGAGCATGCACAGGTACTTTTTCAAAAATGAGGACGGCCAAGCAGTTACCGTGAATGGTGTTCGCTATTGCGGCCAGAAATTGAGGTTATGGACCTGAATGATTTGTGGTTCCAACAGGATGGTGCCACTTGCCACACACCCAACGAAACAATGGGTCTTTTGCGCTAGAAATTCAATGGTCGTGTTATCTCACGTTGTGGCGATATTAAGTGGCCGCCACGATCATGTGATTTGACACCTTTGGACTTCTTTCTCTGGGATATTTGAAAGAAAAAGTGTACGTCTATAAGCCGAGAATGATTCAAGAGCTAAAGGATGAGATAATTCAGCACATTAACGACATTGAATCTCAATTATGTCTCAGAGCCCTTGAAAATATGGACATCGAATAGAATCATGCCACCGTAGCTAAGGTGAGCATTTGGGCGATATTTTGTTTCATACATAATTGTCATAGATCCTTCTATTATAAAAAAAATTTACATAATTCCCTGAAAACCACCCTCTATAAGACAAACTTATTTTCTTATTTGTTTATCAGGTAGAATTATTAAAATAAGGTATGAGGGATATTTATATGAAAATAATATATGAATAACCTTAAGCAATTTATAAATCATATCCGTCTTAACTTGGGGACTACTTGTTAACACGAGTTATTTGTTTTAATTATTCCCATGATGAGTTAGAAGGAATAAATGCCATTGAGTCGAGCAAGCTTGTTTTAATCAACACGGAATTGGGAATTGAAAAGGATAAACTTCCATTGATGAGTTACTTTACCACCCATTAGCTTTAACTTTTATGGTGAATATGACTCAACAGGAAAATAAGTAAGAAACAATTCATTTCTGCGGGAAAGTCTTAGTTATTTATTACATTTATTTATTTTTCCTCTCCAAACAATAAATATCTGAACATAAAACTTATTAATCGCATTGAAACACGCAAATGACTCCTTTGTATTTTTTGTTGCGAAATTTTTGTAATTTCGTGATGGGATTGGGCAAAAATAACAATAGATTAAATTGGTATACTGAGATTTATTTATAATCTAGTTAGCACTGAAAAACAGTTGACATAAGAGTGAGTATTATTCGATCAAACAGAATGACATAATCAAGGCACTGACAGTAGCTCCAACTAGTGAGCTATTTAGATAACTATGACAATTTACATTGTTTGGCTTATACTAGTTCTAACACCTGCCCTTAAACTAAACAATCTGTAATCCAAGATTTATCACACAATTAATGTGTTTATCTTCACTTAAATATTTAGTTAGGACATCTGCTGGCATATTTCCAGTAGATAAGTATTTTAACATTATAATTTTATTTTCTACAATTTGTCGTACAAAATGATGTTTAATATCAATGTGTTTACTACGGCTATGATTAACATGACTTTTACAAATGTTTTGTGCTGACTGACTGTCATTGAACGAAGTTACTGATAAATGTGTACCTAAACATTCATAAAGAAAGCTTCTAAGAAATCTAGCCTCCTTTCCTCCTTCACACAATGACATATATTCAGCTTTGGTGCTTGATAGGGCCACAGTTCTTTGTTTTTGGCTTTTCCATGACACTGCTGAATTTCCCAATTTAAATACATAACCAGTATATGAGCGATGGTCTAGCTGATTAGAAGCCCAATACGCATCTTCATATCCTGTAACACTCAATGAGGATTTTTCATATACTATGTTATAATTAATAGTCCCTTGTAAATATCGCATTACACGTTTGGCTGCTTTCCAGTGTGTATCAGAATGACAATTATTAAATTGGCTGAGTAGGCTTGCTGCATGCATAATATCTGGTCTAGTACAAACGGCTATGTACATAATACATCCCACTAGACTTCTATACTGGGAATCTATATGTGGCACTTATGCCACATTCCAGAGGTGTACTTACAGGCTTACTATCAGTCATATTAAATTGATCTCATACCTTCTGTATATAGTTTTTCTGATCCAATGTAAGTTGATTTTGTCTATGATTTAATCTCAGTCCTAATACATGTGTAGCTCGGCCAAGATCTTTTTTTTCAAATCTTTTCATCAGTTTCTCCTTGAGCGGTTCATTTTCTGGTGTCAAATGTCATCGACATACAAAGCTAATATAATTATATTTCCTGAGTTGTCTCATTTAATGTAAACACAAGGCTCACAGAGTGTTTTTCTAAACTGAAGATCTGTCAAGGCCTTATCCATCTTGTCATACCATGCCTTTGAGGCTTGCTTAAGCCCATATATAACTTTATGGAGTTTAAATACATGGTGTTCTTTACCATTTATCTTGTATCCATTTGGCTGCTCCATGTAAACAGTCTCTTGCAAATCACCAATTAAGAATGCTGTCTTTACATCCATGTTATCAATGTGTAAGTTTAGATTTACTGCCAGGGCTGTCAATGTACGTATAGTAGAATATCGTACCACATGGGAGTAGGTTTCCTTGTAGTCAATCCCGTATTCCTGGGTATAACCTTTTGCTACAAGGCGTGCTTTATACCGAATCAACTGACCTTCTAGTCCCAGCTTCTTCTTGAAAACCCACTTCTTCTTGCCTCCTGGCAATAATGTCAAACTCCAAGCCTTATTTTTCTCAAATGATTTATATTCATCTTCAAAAGCTTCCCTCCAGTGTTCCTTTTCAGGTCCTGATAATGCTTCCTCAAATGTCGGTGGTTCTCCATCAAGATTTGTTGCTGTTATTGCTATTACAGAATTCACACTCTCTTCAATGTCTTCATAGTAACTAGAATACTGATCTTGAGTCATGTCTGGATTCCATGTGACATCATTGGGGTCATCAACAGAGCTGGAGTCAGGAGCAGTTGAATTAGTTGTGATCGAGTCAGATAACTCTCTAGTAGGCGAGGGATCGACATTGTTATCATCATTTGTTCTCACAACATTTTCTATTCCTTCATTTAAATTTATTTGACAATCAGTAATAGTGTTATTCTGATTTATTTTCAAGCCTTTATACATCATTCCCTCCAAGAAGCACACATCTCTAGATTTAATGCATTCGGAGAGATTTTGAGGATCAATTAGTCTGTACCCTTTTGACTCATTACAATATCCTATAAAATGTATTGTTTGCAATACATCATTGCATAAGCAACACAGCCAAACATTCTCTAAATTGATAAATCAACTTTACAACCAGACCATTTTTCTTCTGGTGTGGTTCCTCTTACCGCTTTACTTGGAGATTTATTTTTGGCAAAGATTGCTGTATTCAAAGCCTCAGCCCAGAATCTTTGGGCCATACCTGCATCTTGTAGCATACATCGTCCGGCCTCCATAATCGTGCAGTTTGCCCTTTCCGCAACTCCGTTCTGTTGTGGAGAGTTGGGTACAGTCGTCTGGTGCACGATGCCATGCTCTTGAAAAAATGTCTGGAAATGTTTATACACATTTCACCATTGTCGACCATTGTTTTAAAATTAGTTTGTTTTTCTACAAAACTTTTAAAGATCTTGAATACAGACAGAACTTCATCTTTACTTTTAATAAAATAACCAAATGTCACCCTAGTATAGTCATCTATAAATGTTAATAGATACTTGGCACCACTAAATGAGGAAACAGACAGGCCCACATAAATCAGAATGTATGAGACCTAATTTCCCAGTGGCTCGACTATAGGATTTTTTCGGGAATGGTATTCTGCTCTGCCTCCCTTCAATACATGCCGCACAGGGATTATTTTTACTATAAGTGTAATTAATTCCACTTGCCATGCCTTGTTTCAGTAAATCCATACTTCGCTTGTTCAGGTATCCGAGTCTCCGATGCCAAATCTCCTGTGATTGATTCGATTCACACAAATTCACAGCTTCTGCGCGTTTCCCATCCATGGACTGGTTCTGTGGCTCCACCAAAGCCACTGTTTGACATGTCGCAGCCAGTTCACGACCATTTCTTGATTGTTGACTCACTGTGTCCAGTTCGAAGACACCATTCACCTTTGTAGGACTTGCAACTGGCATTTTTCTGCAATAAACATTACACTTTTCAATATCAAAATGAGCTTCAAGTCCCTTAGAAGCCATTTTGCCTACGGAAATAAGGTTTCTTGATAGTCCTGGCACAAAAATAACCTCATTTGATTTTGTTACTTGAGATTCTCCTTTCAACAATAATTCCACTTCACCATGACCTTCACTATGCATTTTCTGATTATTAGCAACTGTAACTAACCGCGGAGTGTCCACAACATAATTTTTCAATAGATTTTTGTTGTTTGTCATGTGACAAGTAGCGCTGGAGTCGACATACCAGGCATTCGAGTCAATGTTCACAGTTAGTGCTGTCAATAATGTGCCGCTCCACGCTTTCTCACACTTTTCACTTTCACCCCGTTTATTAATATTTTTATTGTTCATTTTAGTTTGACAGTTTTTTGCAAAGTAATTTGGTTTTTTGCAAATGAAGCACTTTGGATGTTTGTTGACACTTTTTGTGGAAGACTTGTTTGTAAACATCGCACCTTCACTCTTGTCAAAGTCTCTACGTAAATTTTCTTGTAATAATTTACTTTTCACTATCTCACTGCGCAATTTAATGTTCGAATTTTCTAAAGCCATGATAACCGGATCACAGTCTGGGGGTAAACCGCTTAGAATTAACACTGATAGAAAATCATCTTCTAATGGGGCGTTTATGTCTTGTAATTGTTGATTCAAGTCCATGATTCTCAAGATATACGCTTCCATATCACTAAATTGTTCCAATTCCAATACAAATAACGTGCGTAAGAGTCCAAGACGACGACACAGCCCCCTGTCTTCATAGGCTGTCTTTAGGTTGTTCCATGCCTCGTAACCAGTGGCAGAGTTTCTAACGTGGGAAAAACACGAGGGTTGAACCATCAAACATATCTTTGCGAGTGCCCGTAGTTGTTTGTGGTTGTCATTGAACTTGGGAACACCCGGTGCAGATTCTTCGATGCAATCTCATAAATCTTCATGGACTAAATACATCTGCATCATAAACTTTCAGTTTCCATAGTTAGATATTCCACAGAGCTTTTCGAAATTGACTGTAATTCCGGAACTTGTTGCTGTTGAAGATAATGGCGCTAGCACTGGCACCTCGTCCCCACGTGACATCGCGTCTTCCTTGAATGTTCCGATTTTTAAAAAATAAACTTTTACGCACACTTATTCATCGCGGATCCTGGGCCCATAACCTGATGGGATTGGGCGAAAATAACAATAGATTAAATTGGTATACTGAGATTTATTTATAATCTTGTTAGCACTGAAAAACAGTTGACACAAGAGTGAGTATTATTCGACCGAACAGAATGACATAATCAAGGCATTGACAATAGCTCCAACTAGTGAGCTATTTAGATAACTATGAAAATTTACATTGTTTGGTTTATACTAGTTCTAACATTTCGGATCCAGTAGTATTTAAAGATTATAATAATCACAAACTTTGTAAAGTTGTGAATTTTTTTTCTTTGAACGATCATCGTGTTGAATGAATATGGAAAAATTAAAAGCAATCGATTAAGAAGAAAATAAAACATAACAAAGAACACTTATACAAGTAGAGGTCTATTTTTTTTTGAAAATCAAAAAGAGTGCACTTTAGTGTGTTTAGTCGTTGCTAGGATTTTATGTAATAGTTCTAGTTGTTGAATAATTGGTTAAGTGGAAGACGTCAAATAGAATAGAAATAGAAAGTGAAGAGAACTAGAAGCAGAATTCATCAACGTTCAGCATCTTAAAATGTATTTATAAACTTGAAAGAAGAAAAAAGAGTTAAATTTTATAATGAATTGCTGAATTAACTCATGTCTTTGCTTTCCAGCAAAACCGTTCTCTTTTAGCGGGATAATGTCGGCGAAAGGTGAGTATCCCATCGAGAAGATAGGGTTCTAGTAATCCCTGAATGGTCGGTTCTCGTTGTGATCGGTACGCAGTGCCATAGATTGAGTTTGCGGTTTTCCTTAAGGAAGATTTTTTCCGTTTGAATTTGTGGAAGTAATTTCGTGCACCACATCGATAATATTCGGGACAACGCATTTTCTTCAGCGTATGTCTTGTTTCCTTTGCCATGGAACGAAGTTACGTAATATGAAGTAGAGTCGTTGTAAGTCGTTTGACGCGTTTTAAATTGGGCATTTAAACCAGTGGCTGAGTTTTGTAACTCAGCCTTAGCCTGCATGCGTAACCCCCGTGATCAAAACTCCTCTCCGAACCATCTAACTAGCCAGCAGCCACCTCGGAGTAGAGTAATAGTGTCTGCACTTGTTGACCTGATGGGTACAGTCCGTTGTCACGTTTAATGACTTCATGTCTGGATCTGATGAGAGATCAGTTTAGATTTCATTCGGGGAATCTCGAGCGAAGAAACGTACGAGACGTGAGAAAATCATTACAAATGGCGCCCAACGTGGGGCCCCAAACATCTTCAAGGAAAACGATTTGCATCTTCTGACGTTTTGTTCCTTAACGGAGGATGTGCGGTACCTCGGTACTAGAGTCCCATTTACAGGAGTAGTGGATCTATGTAAGACATCCTTTCCATCACTTCTCGTGCGTTGCAGCTTCCGCTCTCCTTTGTCTTATTTTTTTTTACGCAAGATTCTTTTCGATGTGTTGTCCCATGGTAAAACCTGTAAAGACCTTTCATTTTCTTGATGGGAATTGTCAGCCAGATGGGTTCTTTCTATCTGCCAGGACTCTTCAGAAAATAGAAGGCGACCTTGCCTTTATGCTGCGGAAGGATTCTACCCATCTTTTTATACAGATGAGTGGTTTCGGTTCGACTTTCGGTGGTGTATGCTGGAACTGTGAAGCCCAGAATGCTTTCACGCATCGGGATTTTGACGGCGTACAAAGCTCGTTACGGTGACGCTATCACTCATGTCGTCGAGTCAATTAACGTAGATTAGAGACGGTTTTTGTAATGTACGTTGTGTTGGGATAGATTTTCAAAGCGACCAGGAGCACCCTCTTTTCGGCAGAGCACCAGTCTCTTTCATTTCTTTATGAAGCATTTGGCGCTGCTGGAAAGGAAAAAGTTCCCCAAACAACCTTATTTTAATAGGTTACATATAGCTTGCCCCTATTGGCCACATAAATAGAGTAGATAAGTCTTTTTCATAGTTAGTAGGAGTCTTCCATACCGTTGTTTTTCATTCTTATATCATTTCAGAGATGACAACCAAGGATACTCAAGAGAAACGCTGGACCCGCTCCAAAAAGGTACAGCCAGCCAACTGTCGGGTCTGCTATGAGGACGTCATAGAAGGCTCTACGAGTGTGAGATTCGAGTGCGGACACCTGTTCCATCGTATTTGTGTCCAGTAGCTCCTGCAAAGCTCCAATCTTTGTCCTTTATGCAGAGGCCCAATCGAGCAGTGTGCCCTAGACAACCCACTCGGAATGCAAGTACCTATGCATGGAGCAGTTACGAAGGACCCCCCGGACTAACGATCAGACACAACCGTTGTCAAACAACCAGGCAGCCGTTGGCGGGGAAGACCTCGTCTCAAAAGCACAGGCAGACATCCCAACAGCGCCTTCAAGCACAACTGGCAATGACACGAGTATGTCCTTATTATAAGCGCTCTCCGACAGGATCGTACGAATGGAGAGAGAGTTCGCACAATAACTCCACCAAGCTGGGAACCGAGCCTAAATGCTGCTATTCCCACCTCAGATTGGTTGAGGATTGGAGCCTGCCTCGAATGAGCTCGGCTATGGACCCCAGAGCCCCAGACTATAGACCACGGTTCAATACCGCACCGATATTGACAACGCACGACTCAGTTTCGTAAGGCGGGCTGAACAGTGAAGTGAATCTTCCAGCGATATTTGCGACGCAAGCCCGAAACCTGACACCATGCATTATGGAGAGTTGGTGACTCAGCTTCCCCGGCTTGAATTCGGCAACACCAGTGGTGGATTCCTGTTCCGAATACAGTCTCCAGAGGCCAGTTTGCTGGAAGGAGATTTCTCGGCCTTTCTTCGACACGTCCAGCTCGTATTCAGCGGTGATGCCGCCAAATGGTACTGGAGCTTTAAAGAATCCATAGCACGCTCTGATTGGAATTCCTTCTGTGCAGCCGCAATAACTTTGATGACAGTATCATTGAACGGGAATTGCGTGAACAAATACGGAGGCGCAAACAAGACCTATCTTATACCAGTATACTACGCTTAAAACTCGGCTATGAATAACTATGGCCGAGGACGAACTCGTGGGAGCTTCAAAGCAGCCTTCTTCATGTACCAATATACACCGTGCAAGCCTTACGCCTCCATGCCCATCGACAAGAACGACTAGATGAACGACGAGGAACCTTTCATCCACAACTTCCCATGATGGGACCTAGTGAACGAAGCAATCATACTGCAGAATTAGTAGCACTGAGCTGACACATATTCCGAAAAGTGGAGCCCCTCTGGATCGCGGGTTTGAGCGGGAAACTGACCAACCGTTCGTAGACGTAGTCGCAAGCCCCACAGTCTCTGGGAATTACCGACAACCGGGACACAGATTATCTGCATGCCCAACAGCCGACTTCACGCGATTTATGTATAGAACAATTACTCGATTTAAAATAACAACAATTTTTTAAAAAGTTTAATTATTTGATTTTATTCATCATGGTTTGAGTTACATTATTTAACTAACTTAATTCAATCTTTCTTCTTAACATTACACTTCGACTTCTACAAAATGACTTACGTTCCAAAATAATGCTTACTGCTATTGGTAAGCACTTTTGCAATTTATTGGCAATCGAAGAAATGTGATTGCAATGTTGTGGTAATTTTGCAATTGCAAGAATGCTTTCCTTTGACGGAATTGGTTTTAATTGTACCAACGGACTAGGTCAACCAGTTTACTGGAAGTTCGTAGGCACTTGGGGTCAACTCAACATTGAATGTTTTATTTGGAGATGACGGGGTCGATGTAGCAATCAGTTAGTGGAGGTAGTTGTTTCCATGACGTCACACCTCCCTCCTTTGAGTGAAAACCCTCCTGAGTTTTTTGTTTAAGTAAATCATGTTTTCCTTTCAAATACAAATATGCAATTATCATCAGAATACTGATTCATATGATTGATACCAAAGTTGATACAGCAAAATATTCGCTTTTCTTCTTATGGAACCTAAGTTCATTTATTTGTTCAATACTTTCTATTTGCCTTAAAACCAATTCGTCAAAAGTTAACTGATTTACACTTTGATTAAATTTAAAACTTGATTGAATTACAAAATTTTGTTTAAAGTTTCTAAGTTATTAGTATATATTTGACCACCAATATTAACACTACATCTATGAAAATGTAAAAGATAATTTCCTTCTTAGTATAATGCTCTGTCGTCACAAGTACTATTGAAATAAGTTTTATTGATATTTTTTAAAAATATTGATCCTGGTTCAATTTCTGTAATTTCCATTTGATAATTTTTTGTTCTGATACACAAATTTTGGAAAATACATAGGTCAGATTTCTTTAGGCTTTTTCTATTAGCATTACTTGTAAACTTATAACATACATTATTAATTTTCAAAATTTCCTGCGTATGAAATGAAAGCTGTTGATAATATTTATTAACAAAAAGAGTAACTAAGGATCTTTCAGCATTTACAGTATCTTTTGGGATTCGTATGTCAAACAATAGTTTACTTACCTTAAAGTAAGCTGCACCTAGTCTTATGTTTTGTAAATCATACAGACCGACATGGTATCGAACAATTTCTTCATTCGTTAGAATATTACTACTCATTATTATGTCGCAATAGTTGTCGGTTCTCAAGTTCGATTTGATCAAGATTTGATTCTAATGAATTTATGATGAATCGGATGTCTTCAGGATTTATAAAATGTAGTATTGTATAATAGTATTCGAAAATTGCAATATTATCTCTTTTGATTTCTACACAACCATTGTCACTGCTCAATTGTTCGATCGTAAGAGTTCCGTTCGTTGGTGTCAGTGTTGTCATTATTATATTATTGTCTCTTTTAATGTTGATAGGATGAATATTATCTAACTTATTGTAAGTTTCCTATATCTGGGCTCGTTTTTGTGCCTTAACGCTTTATGATTTTTTACATATCCTTCGTCTTTAGTTTTTTGATAGCTTTCCCTATCTTCGTTTAACTTATTAATTCTTTTTTCCTTAGTTATGCGCAATAATTTTTCTATTTCCTCATGTCTTGCATTCCCATGCTCAACATCTAATGTTTTTGATTTAATCGTTGAATGGAAAGATTTATTATACCATTCGACGCATTTAAAAACTCTCTCCTGAATAGGCATTTCTAATGTTTCCACCTCTAAGACTCTAAGCTTTTCACATAATATATTATGGAAACTATATATTTATGTCTGCGTTGCCTGTATGACTGTTTAGTTTTGTAAAATGTGTTTCGACTCCCTCAGCTTGTAAAAAGTCTTTTACCGTTTATTGAATTGAGTTCACTGTCTATTATGAGACGATTTGGTTTACCTTTTATTGAGAAATATAACCGTATCTTTCAGTTATTGTTATGCTATTCCTATCCTCGAAACATAAAGCGATGACATATTTTGAAAATTTATCGATAAATGCTATAAAGCTGTGTTTTTTATTAATATATACTCGTATGTCTACGTGTATATTTTGGTTCACATTGGTTGGAGTTTCAGTTATTGTATATTTGAGTTTCAATGGTTTTCGATCGTATTTGGCCCTGTTGCAAACATCGCAGTTGTTCATATATTTTTGTATTAGGGTCTTAAGATTTTTAAAATAAATAAGTTCTTTCAATCCCTCATAGTTCTTATTAATTCCTGCATGCCCCGTCATTTTTTTATATTTGGCTATATGTCTGGATGTCTCATCTTCTGTTTTCATATCTTTGGCGTGATATGCACATCTATAAAATTTTATGCTTTTATTAAAAAGTTCAATTAGCTTCTGCCGAACTAATTTATATTCGTGATATAGAAGTTTTGAATAAATTCATACTTTACCACCTGTGAGCAACCTTCTAAAAATATCCGAGAAAGAGTTGTTTTGAATATCGTCAAGACTTATAAATATTTTACGTTTTTAATTAACAGCCTCAGTTCCTTTGTTTTTTCGGTCCGTCATGATGATCTTAGTATTGAAACGGTTTACCACTGTGTCTAGAATTGGAAAATGATTATTGATTTTGTCTTGCTGTGAGTGAACTGTTGCATTGGTGCTCATGTTATCATCCTCCTCTCTGTTCTTGTCTAATGTGCTAATTTCTCCAGTTTCCGCATTTATTCTGCTCCTGAAGTCCGCTGCTTTATTTTCCTTCCCTTTTATGTAGTTAATATTAATATCGTACTCCCCTAACCGTAATAACCCCCTTTGAAGCCTGGGGTTAATGTCCTTACCCTTATTTTTAGCTTGTAACCACTTGAGTGGTCATTAAGTCAAAAGGTCTCCCATATATGTTTGGTCTGAAATAATTAACAGCTCAAATAATCGCCAAGAGTTCCTTCTCGGTAGTAGAGTATTTCTTTTCGTGATCGTTTAGAGTTCTACCGGCATAACTTATTGGATGTTCATCCTGTGTCAAAACAACTCCTATAGCGAAATCGCTTGCATCTGTAACTAATTTGAGTTTCTTATTGAAATTGGAGTATTTGAAAATTGGTGCATCCGTTAACATCCCTTTCAATTTCTCAAATGCGTCAACATATTGGGGATCATTTTTGTTAATATTGCAATTTTTCTTCAGGTATTTTGTCATTCCCTGGGCAACTTTCGCATAGTCATTTACAAACTTCCTGTGATAACCTGTCATTCCTAAAAACGATTTGATTTGCTTTGCTGTTTGTGGAAGTTTCAACTTCTGAATATTCTCAATTTCGTCCTTGTTCGGTTTTATTCCTTCCGTTGTGAGAATATATCCTAAATACTCTGTGGTTCTTGCGAAAAGACGGCATTTATCAATTCGGATTTTTTAATTATGCGATCGGAATCGATTGAAAACCTTCTGAATACTTAACATATACTCTTCTATAGAAGTGCTAAAGATCAAAATATCATCTAAATACGTGACGCATATTTGATTAATATAGTCTCTCATTACGGAGTCAATTAATCTTTGAAATGTCGCTGGGGCATTTTTCAACCCAAACGGCATTCTTACGAATTTGTAATATCCTAGACGTGTCAAGAATGCTGTTTTCCTTCTATCCTCTTCCCTGATCAACACCTGATAAAAATCTTTGGCAAGATCCAACGTTGTAAAGTACTGAGCCTTGCCTAACTTTTCTAGTATTGTTTCAATATTAGGGACTGGAAACTTATCACTTATAGTTTCTTCATTGAGGTTTCTGTAATCGATAACGATTCTCCATTTCTTCTTTCCAGAGCTATCAATCTTTTTCTGCACTATCCACAAAGTTGAGTTATAGGGTGAATTACTCTCCTAAATAATATCCTGCTCCAGCATTTCCTTCATTTGTCTGTTAATTTCTTCCTCATAGATTTGTGCGTACCTGTAAGTTTTCGTATAAATGGGTTTGTTGGTTTTTGTAATAATATCATGTTGAATTTCATGGGTATGGGTAAATTTTCGGCCTTCTTGGAAAATTAAATCTTTGTTTTTTTCTATCAATACACTTAATTTGTTTTCTTCCGCAGAATTCATATCCTCTAACATAAGTTTATTGAGGATGTTCTCGTCTGCTGGATATTCTTCCAAAGAATTAATGTCCTCAAAATTGTAAGGACAAGAGTTTAAAAATGTTGTCTTGACATTGTGAATTTCGATAAAACGTTCCTCTAAATTTATGATTGCCTGCTTTGGTTTCAGTAAATTCTGACCAATGAGACCATCGAAATTCTTGTTTTTAAATGATGTAAGTTTGCAACTCATGAGGTTATCCTCATTAAACCAGTTGGAAGCTCTGTAATAATTTCTTGTGTAACATTCACACACACCACTAAGCGTATAAAGCGTATTGAAGCGTAATATTTCCTGTCGATTTTCATGTTCATATTTTGGTAGTTTGTTTTTATCTAGTAAGGTTGAAGTAGGTCCGGTGTCGATGAGACATTTAATCTTTTCGCCACCTATAGTCAGTTCTTCTTCTTCTTCGTCTTCTTAGCACTACACCCCCCTCTCGGGCCTTTGCTTCCTGCAAATAGTGCCTCCACTTGTCTCGGTCCATTGACCGCGTCCTCCAATTTTGAAATCCGAGCAGCGATGAACTGTCTTCCTCTACCGAGTCAGACCAGCATTTCGTCGGTTTCCCCACTGAATTCTGGCCTTCAGTTCTCCCAACGAATACCGTTTTGGGTATCCGTTGTTCGCCCATACGATTCATGTAGCTAGCCCATTGTAGCTTCCGCAGTCTTATAATCGTTGAGACCTCCGGTTCGTCAAAAATTTCATACAGCTTATGGTTGTATCGAATTCGCCATTGGTGTAGCTTCGCTCCGATTATTCGCCTCAGGACCCGTCGCTCAAAGGCGTTCAATATATTTGCGGATGCTTGAGTTAGGGTTCATGTTTCACACCCACAGCATAACACAGGTCTTTTCACAGATTTGTATACTTGGAGCTTTGTTTTCCTGTGTATGCAGCTGGTCTTCAAGATCGTCAATACTGAATAAAATATTTTATTTGCAAGCTGTATTCATCGGCGTATTTTGCCTCTTTCATTGCCCGTTTTCGTTATTTTGGCACATAAATACACAAAAGTGTGATATTTTGTGTACTTGAGGTATTTTTTTCTCGACTGCTTCATGGGCTTTGTTTTATTTTCATTGATTTGTAGCCCTATTAGTTTTGCTTCGCTGTCGAGTTTCAGGAAGAGTTCTTTGGCAGTTGTTAATGACCGCGATAAAATGATAAAATGTTGAATAGTGACGCACCTCGCGAATCGACAGGTGGCTTCCTTATGACGTACTCCAGAGCCAAATTGAATAGCAATGGGGCCAGCCCATCTCCCTAATTTAGTCCAATATTTGTGTCAAAGGCATCGGTGAGTTGGTTATTGGTGCGGGGGTTGGGGTTGGGAGGTTGTGGACGTCATTGTCATTTTGGTAACACGGACTAATTTTGCTAGGATACCAAAGCAAAGCATTATTTGCTACAGTATCAATACTGTCGTATGCTTGCTTAAAGTCAACGAAAATTTGATGAACGTCTATGTTGAACTTCCTGCACTTTTCAAGTACCTGCTTGACTGTAAACAATTGGTCTATCGTCGATCGGCCTGCTCTTAAACCACCTTCATGCTCCCCAATAATATTATTGGTGTACGATCCGACTTTATTTTCTAAGATCTGTGAAAATATTTTGTATGCCGTACAAAGTAGTGATATGCCTCTTTAATTTTCGCACTGTAGCTTGTCACCTTTTTTGTTAATTGATTGGCTCCACTCTTTTGGCATATGTTCTTGTTGCCAAATGTGCTGGATGACTTTGTGAATAGCTTGATGAACACTACTGCCACCATATTTGATGAACTCTACTGGAAGTGGAAGTTCTACTATCGGTAAATTCTGTTGCGAGGTAGTAATTGAAAATTTACCTCGCCTCTAAATGGTCCACTTCCATTGGTTCCATATGTCTAGTTTGTCTGTGACTGTTATGGTACTGATTTTGCCTAAACTGTCCTGAATTCGTTTGATTATAATTGTTATATCTTCGGGATTGCCCTGAATTAGAGTAATTTGTATTGCTCCTAAATGTTCCACTATTTTGGCATTCCCTGAAGTCTTTTCCATAATTTCCCCTGAACTCGTTATGTCTATTTTAGTCAAACTGATAGTTGCGTCTTTGTCTACTGTTAGATTGTCTTAGAAGTCCGGTCTCCTCTAGTAAATAAAATGCTGCTCTCAGAGTTGTAATATTCCTACTGTAAATTACGCTTGCCAGATTTTGGTCGATAGCATCCAAAAATATCTTTAGAATAATTGAATTATTTGATGGTGGAGAAAATTCAACAGGCTTACTACTATCAAACTCGTACTTAGTATTGAGATTATCTAAGATATTTTTTAATATGCGATAAAAATCACTTAAATTCCTTGTATAATTTTTCGTGTTTATTGCTTGATGATGCAGATTGTAGTCTGATTCCTGGACTCCGAATTTTTTGATGAGCTCCGTTTTCACCTGCTCCCAGTTTGGATTCACTCCCAACGTTCTTATAATTTCCAGAGCCGGTCGTTGAATTTTGTTGAGAATGTACCTGTTGTACACATACTCCTGTAAAGGTGCATTTTCCCGGGACATGGGAAGTATCAGATCCACATCCCGGATGAAAGAAGATAAATCGTAATTTCTGTTGCTGCTTCTTTAACCAGCTCAAGAGCAGAGATGCTGAATTGTTGATTCACTGGATTGGCCATTTTTGATTTATATCTTATATCTTCGGGATTGCCCTGAATTAGAGTAATTTGTATTGCTCCTAAATGTTCCACTATTTTGGCATTCCCTGAAGTCTTTTCCATAATTTCCCCTGAACTCGTTATGTCTATTTTAGTCAAACTGATAGTTGCGTCTTTGTCTACTGTTAGATTGTCTTAGAAGTCCGGTCTCCTCTAGTAAATAAAATGCTGCTCTCAGAGTTGTAATATTCCTACTGTAAATTACGCTTGCCAGATTTTGGTCGATAGCATCCAAAAATATCTTTAGAATAATTGAATTATTTGATGGTGGAGAAAATTCAACAGGCTTACTACTATCAAACTCGTACTTAGTATTGAGATTATCTAAGATATTTTTTAATATGCGATAAAAATCACTTAAATTCCTTGTATAATTTTTCGTGTTTATTGCTTGATGATGCAGATTGTAGTCTGATTCCTGGACTCCGAATTTTTTGATGAGCTCCGTTTTCACCTGCTCCCAGTTTGGATTCACTCCCAACGTTCTTATAATTTCCAGAGCCGGTCGTTGAATTTTGTTGAGAATGTACCTGTTGTACACATACTCCTGTAAAGGTGCATTTTCCCGGGACATGGGAAGTATCAGATCCACATCCCGGATGAAAGAAGATAAATCGTAATTTCTGTTGCTGCTTCTTTAACCAGCTCAAGAGCAGAGATGCTGAATTGTTGATTCACTGGATTGGCCATTTTTGATTTATTTATTTAGTTTTTTTTTCTTCACTGTTTTGGTTTTTGGTACCAAGGGGCCTTTGTTAGCTACTTCTTTTACTAAAGGGTAGGAGTGAATTCTCTGAAAATTCAGCTCCAGGCAATGCAAGCCTTCTATTATGCACTTTTTTAAAAGCACTGGTTTGCTTTATGGTACCAAGGACCTTTGCTAACTACCTCCTTCTATAGAAAGAGTAGGAGCGAATTCTTGGAAAATTCTGCTCTACACAATGAATGCCTTTTTGATTAGAACCACGTCACTTTCATTTGAGTTTTATTTTTTTCACTAAGTCAATCTTTTGATTGACTGCGTACCAACTGCGCCACTCATGTATAGAACAAATACTCGATTTAAAAAAAAAACAATTTTTTAAATATTTTAATTATTTGATTTTATTCATCATGGTTTGAGTTATATTATTTAACTAACTTAATTCAATCTTTCTTCTTAACATTACACTTCGACTTCTAATAAACGACTTACATTCAAAAATAATGCTTACTGCTATTGGTAAGCACTTTTGCAATTTATTGGCTATCGAGGAAATGCGATTGCAATGTTGTGGTAATTTTGCAATTGCAAGATTGCTTACCTTTGACGGAATTGGTTTTAATTGTACCAACGAATTAGGTCAACCAGTTTACTGGAAGTTCGTAGGCATTTGGGGTCAACTCAACATTGAATGTTTTATTTGGAGATGACGGCATCGATGTAGCAATCATTACCTCATTAAGTGGAGGTAGTTGCATCGATGACGTCACCTGCGCTACCGAACTGGACCTTTAGGGAAATGGTTATAAATAGGGTGCTCCCTGACATGCGGAGCCCTTTCATGTTAGACTATAGGACCTTTTTGCTGCTCGCTAGCACAGCTTCAATCTGGAGATGGTTCTCACCACTCCTCCGAGAAAGAAGTGAGCCACACCTCAGATGCGGAGCTTTTGGAGAAGGGTGAGGCAGTCGAGGAAGACATTGCATGCAATCTAACTAGACGACTTATTGGAGGACGACGCTCACCCGTATGCGTGAGTACAGATCTTGCAAAGCCGACTGGTAGGCTTGATTGACACTGGAGCCAGTGTCAGCTGCATAGCAGCCGATTTTGCAAGAGAAATCCTGATGAGCCCCGCGGATTAAATCCAGCATATTACTACCTGGTTAAGCAGTGCAGACGGAACTCGTCACTCCATAGTGGGGAAACTCACGACGGATGCCATCTTTAAATGTGCGACCAAGCCCCTGTATTTTTACATTATACTCCAACTGACACAGAACCTTTACTTAGGGATTGAATTCGTCCGAAGATTTAATTTGGCCCCAGCATTATTTTCTAGCACAATACGTGATTCCGCTGCTACCGTCCATGATGCGACATTAAATTTTCACTCACTTCGACATGTACTGGACTAAACTCGGCTGTAACGGCTTTTCCTTCACATGAAAAGGTAGGTCTCGGCAGGACAACTTTGGTGTCTCACGCTATATATAGGGGGGATGCTAAACTCCTCAAACAGAGACATTTTGCCATCTATCTCCGGCGAAGGAAAAGTCGTTATATGTCAAAGTTGATCGGATATCGGCACAAGTTGTTAAGCCGAATAAAGTTCGACTATGCTTAGATGCCCGACGTTTAAATTCCGTCACTGTTGGAGACGCATATCCCCTACCATTGATCAAAGGTATCTTAAGTCGATTACCTAAAGCCTATTTTATTACAAGCTTGGACCTTAAAGACGCTTTCTGGCAGATCCCATTAGATCCTAGCTCAAAGGAGAAGGCAGCCTGTTAAGCACAAATACATACTCATACCATGTCACCCGCCAATTTATTTTCTCCAGGCGGCAACACTGTGTGAATCCGATATGCATATCCATGTAGATGCTTATCGAATATTTTCCACTCGGGAGCTTGTTTCCCAGACAAATGCACCATCAGCAATTTATTGGGAAGGCAAGCTGCTCGTTCATATTAAGGTTTTGCATCGTAAGTAATCATGTGCGCATAAAATGTATCTGAATGTTTGGATTTGGACTCATTTCATCGGCACTTGAATATTCAATCTTTGCATCATGTGCACATGAGATGTATCTGAATGTTTTGGTTTCGGATTCATTTCCTGAGCACATGAATGTACCTACAGTGTGCTGCCTGGATTGAAATCTTGCACCATGTGCACATGAAATGTATTTGAATGTTTGGATTCGGATACATTTCATGAGCACACAAATTCAATATCGTTTAATTTTGACGTGGTAGACAATTTTATAATTTGCACCGTGTGCACATGAAATGTTTTCGAATGTTTGGATTCGGATGCATTTTAAGAGCATACAAATTCAACATCGTTTAACTTTTGACGCGGTGGACAATTTTAGTTTTAAGTCGGTCGTTGCATTGCAGCGAGCAAGTTGCAAACAAAGTAAAATAAAATTCATAGCTTGTAACATTTCAACATCGTTTAACTTGTAACGAAAAACGGAATTTATACATTCATTAAACTGCCAGGGCAAAAGAGCCCTGACATCAACACAGCCTACACGGTCCCAGGTCGCCCATCGTACCAATTTGTGACCATGCCATTTGGACTGTGTAATGCTCCTCAGACAATGACGAGCCTTATGGATAAGGTAATACTACTGCACTTACGGCACCAAGTTTTCGTATACTGGGACGACTTATTGCTTATAACCGAGACCTTTGATGAACACATCTGCCTGTGTTCAGGAAGTCGCTTTGCATATTCGGAAGGCAGGGTCAAACATCGATATACAGAAGAGTCAGTTCGTAATGTAGGATTTAAGTATTCGGGCCACATCATTGGCTAAGGCAACATCAAAACCGACCGTGACAAGACACAAGCGAGTGATGACTTTCCTCTGCCTAAGACTACCAAGCGGTTATACCGATTCCTAGGGCTATGTGGATGGTACAAACGATTCGTACATGACTGTGCAATCATCGCCACACCCTTGACCGACATGCCGCGTAAGGGACGAAAGTTCATCTAGGACGAGCCTGGCTTGCGGGTCTTCGAAGAGCTAAAGAAGAGCCTGACAACAGCCCCCGTACTTTATAGCCCGGACTTCAATAAACCGTTCTTAATTTATTGTGATAGTGGCAAAACCCACGACGGAAGTCATCTTTAAAGGTGCAACCGTGTCCCTGAATTTTTACATTATACTCCAACTGGCACATAACCTTTACTTAGGGGTTGAATTCGTTCGAAGATTTAATTTGGACCCAGCATTATTTTCTAGGACAATACGTGATACCGCCGCCACCATCCACGATGCGACATTAAATTTTCACTCACTTTGACATGCACTGGATGCCAATCAACAGCTCTGACTAAACTCGGCTGTAGCGGCTTTTACTTTGCATGAGAAGGAAGCTCTTGGCAGGACAACTTTGGTGTCTCACACGATAGATAAGTGGAATGCTAGCCCCCTAAAACAGAGACATTTTTCCATATCTCCGGCGAAGGAAAAGTCGTTATATGCCGAAGTTGATCGGATGTTGGCACAAGGTGTGATCGAAGATTCGCAGAGCGCATGAGCTTCACCAATCACTTTAGTTGTTAAGCCGAATAAAATTCGACTATGCTTAGATGCCCGACGTTCAAATGCCGTCACTGTTGGAGACGCATATCCACTACCGTTGATTAAAGGTATCTTAAGACGCTTTCGGAGTTCCCAATCATTTAGCCAATTTGTAACATGCATACCTCTCTGATAATAAGCTTCTTGGAGAAACGCGTCTTTCATGTATTTGGAGTACCGGGATATGTTGCCTCCGTCAACCGAGTCCATTTCGCATGCATTTGATTTCGGGAATTGATGAACAACCATGGTATTACTCACCACTAGACCGCAGTCTACTCTCAATGCTTCTGACTGGCTAAACTGTACACTCCTAGCCGCTATTTGCGCCTATATCCATCTGAATCAGAAAGATTAGGACCGTAGGGTTTCCGAAATCACCTGTGCTCTGCGTTCTTCATACCACCGCTACAGGGATCTCACGTTACTTCGCCGTGTTCAGCCAGTACACGATTTGTCACGGCAAATTGTACCAGTTTTGCGCCAATTAAGTTGTTTGGAAGACCCAGTAGTGGCTCTAGAGCCCCACAAGAAACTCCGAGTATTTCGAGACTAACTCCGTAGAAGATTGAAGATAGCAAACGCGCATGGTAGGAGCGCTACAACCTGCGATCTCACCCTTCTGGTTTCAAGGCAGGCGATGAGATATATTGACGGGAATTTAGGCAAAGCGACGCGGCCCGGCACTACAACACTAAATTGGATAAGAAATTTATGAAGTATTTATGTCCGGAAAAGAGCCGGGAAGCTATCATGCAACAAATTTATGACATTGAAGCACGCCATCTCCAAGAAGACCTTTTTTGGTCGCCCGGCAATTTCTATGGTTCACAACCACCTGAATCAGTAAGCCACCAGCAGTGACATCATAATCTAGAACTAACCTCTAGAAAGTTATTCGTCAGTCTACCATACGCCCAAAACGGGTGGCTTCAACTCAGAGCTCCTCTCACGCCCTGTGATAGCCTCAATCCCTCAGATCGATATTCCATGGAGTTCTGTCACCCCTTAAATTAAATTTCCGCGCCAGCTGATATGTCCCAACCAGTTGATGCAATTGCTTGACAGCTCTCTGTGACTGAATCGATTGACCTCGGCTGGTGGTGAGCGAATGAATCACCCCTTGACGTTGGTTGGTTGACAGATGTGAGTCACGGGTAGATTGTAAAATCGCATTCCCAAAGCTCTAGGACTAGATAAGTGGGAAAAAAACAAAACAGAAGATTTTATGAGGAGGGAAGTTCACCGAGGTTTGATGTCCTCGTTGCCCGCGGCCGCGTTCTCTTTTGTCGTCTGCACTTTGTAGCGTGTATGGGAGGATATTTCCTGCGCGAGAAGAAATTTAGTGGAAAGTGCGTGGGGTAGACACTCGGAAAAAGTGGGAAAACGGTGCCAGCGCTGGGTTCGCCAACTGTCGATTCGTCAACAATTTGGTACGGAGAAGACGACATTTATCTGTTCGTCAACATGCGACCGGTGTTTTCGAAGGAGAATAAGCCTCCAGAAAGTGACAGAGGGAGTAAAAAGGTGAGATCGTACACATTAGATTTATTGTGATCCCCTATTTCATTCTTATGTGCGTACACCAAACAATGGACATGAAAAAAAGGAAATGTGTAACAATCGCGACACTTGGCCGTTTTTCGTGAATGAGAGACGTGAGCGGGTGGCCTGGCGCCAAAAATATTATCTAATATATTGTGTGTGGTATTGTGGTCTTTCCAAGTGTCGGAAATTCGAAGTTTATAAAAGTAAGGAATAAGATGGTGTAAGAGCATGGTTTCAAACAAAAGGACTGTGAATATGTTGCTTTAACTTAAATTAACTCTAAAGTGAAGTTAAAGTGAAATCTGTAAACATGCATATGACCTGGATTTTTTTTTTCAATGTGCTTTTAATTGGAATCAACATAATACTAGCTCCATTGTTTTATTTGGTACAGCTAAACCGATTTGCCGAATTAATGGAATTATAATTTCGTCTGCTGTCGCACGACAACGCATTGGAATGTCTTCGAAGTGATTTGAAATGCGCAAAGTACAAAGAAAAATAATGAGATTTCACATTGTACATACTTACATTAATTTACTATGCATGCATTTTCATCGGCATTTTTAAATTGCAAGAAAGTCTTTGACGAGGTCAATTCAAGTTAATACGTAATGTAGAACACTTATTCGATTTAATCTAATCATAACTGAATCTCTGCAATCACATTATAATACTGATACTGATAGTGATGAAATTCATTTAATAAAAGAGTAATTGCAAAAGTCTCATTAGGGCGAAACGTTTTGAAGCTTTTCGCAAAATGTTATGATAATGATGAATTTATTATTTCATGAAAATCCAGTTCGATTTTGTTCCAATTGTTCACATTCAATTTTTCCTGAATAAGTATACATGTAATTTTGAATGGGTTATAATCATCCTATTTTTAACTCAATTATAAATAGATGAGAATGTCAATTATGAATAGATGAGAATAACGTAATTTAAGACGATATTCAAGGTCTGCACAATGTTCTACATATAACCAGTAAGTTTTGTAAGATTTGTTTTTGGATATATGCCTAAAAAGTGGAACGATAAAATATTTACAAATAAAAAAAAAAAAAACAAATATATTGTCGTGTGTTATGTTTCGCGGCCAATAATTTTAATGTCCCGGGAAAGTGAAAACGCACTGTCTTTAAAATTAAGTTAAAAGAATTTATTTACTGAAAATGCACAATCATTAATTTAACTATTTCTCCAATTTTACTTTTGACTTGTCTATAAATTTTTAATTGAACTGTCTTAACTATCAACTAGTATCGCCATAATTCGCACTCCACACTTATTACAGTTCTTACTTTCGCGGTTTTACTATCCTCCCTATTCATTCAGCTCGGCTTTATATAGGGTCTCTAGTCATTCAATCCATTTCTCGTATATTGGCGAATGTTCTGACGATAACTACCTGGAATATTCGAACAATTCTGAATACCCCGCAGTGACGTCACCTTCAGATATTGAACATGCTTGATGGGTTTTTGTGCTTTCGAGTACGTTCATTTATTGGTCATGATGTTGTTAATAATTACGATAACAATTGCGACAGTAGCTCGCAGAGCTATTTGCAGATGTAACACTGCCCCCACCTCAGTTCTTTTCGCCCCGAAAAGATGTGTTGCCAGTTGTAGTCAATTCTCCCTGGATGTAATATGGGGCAAGACGGTCCAAGTACACGATTTTCATTTTGACTCTCGGCTTACGGTATTCCTTTATGCGATATACAACCTCGTTGATTCGCTTTGTAACTCGGTATAGTCCCTCCCAATCATGCTGCAACTTCGGAGACCTATCCTTCTGCCGTTGTGGGTTATATAGCCACATCAAGTAATCTTGCTGGAAGCTAGTAGAATTTGCCGTTAGATCATACCTGGTCTTCATGCGTTCAGTAGCCGATTCGAAGTGTTTTTGCACTGCCCAATGTATCTGGTTCAACCGTTGTCTTAGCTCACTTGCGTACTCCTAGATCGTTTGGGGTTTCTCAGGGGGTGTTCCGAACTTTATATTAGCCGGCAGACCAATAGTCTTTCTAAAACTGACTTGGCCCGTTAATGCATGTTCAGCAGCTCTGTACGCCATCCAAAATAGTGAAATGTGTTGGTTCCAGACCCTTTGGTTCTCGTCAACCATCTTGGCTAGGTGTTTATTGAGTGTGCCGCTAAAACATTCGAACATTCCATCGGATTGGGAATGCAGCGGTGTTGTTCTCGTTTTGCGTATTCCCAGCAGCTCGCATATTTCGCCAAAAACCAGTGACTCAAAGTTTCGGGCTTGGTCCGAAGGAAGTTCGCAAGGTACGCCATACCTACTGACACTATTTAACACTAACTGTTCGGCTACAGTAGTGGCTTCCTTGTTGGGAATGGGGTAGGCCTCGGGCCACTTGCTGAAATAATCGGATATAACCAGCGTGTATCGATTTTCCCAATCGGATTCAGGAAATGGTCCTGCGATGTCAACAGCAATCCTTTCAAACGGTACACCTACGTTGTTGGTTTGCATTTGTCACCTCAGACGTCGCTTTGGACCTTTGACGGAAGCGCAAATTGTGCGTCAGTGACACCAGCCCTCTACGTCTTCTCAAGCGTAGAGCCAGTAGAATCTTTCCCGCAATTTCACTAAGTTCTTGTTAACACCAAGGTGGCCTCCCAACAATTTTTCATGCATTTCCTTAAATACATTGTGGATTCGGTTTTTGGGAAGTATAGTTTGCATCCTATAGGAGCTGCTATCCGCCGTTTCCCATTTTCGGTTGAGTATGCCACCCTCCACCTGGAGGGAGTTCCATTGTGTGCAATAGCTTTTCAGGGTAGCGCCATGCATTGAAACGTCCTTCCACTCAGGTCGCCCATCGGCTAACTGGGCGTTTCAATTTTCCTCTACTGACCAACCTTCATCGAATTCAGCCGTTATTACTCGCAAATCAGACTCCCTTTCCTCAATTGAGGAAAAGGAGCAAATCGGCTCTTTTTCCTCGATTCGTTGGCAATGCTTGCAGTTGGCTGGACATGGACGACGAGATAGGGCGTCAGTATTTCCATGAACTCCGCCCTTCCGATGAACAATTAATCGTATGACGGCAGTCTGTCGATCCATCTCGCAACGTGTCCTTCGGGGTTTTTGAAATTAAGCAGCCATTTCAGCGATGCATGGTTTGTTCGATAAACACCACATACATACTTGTGGAACTGCTTAGTGGCCTCTTTTATAGCCAATAGCTCCTTCCAGGTTACGCAGTAGTTCCTCTCACTTTTTGAGAGAACTCGACTGTAATACGAGAGGACGTTTTCACCGCCATCGATCTGCTGGGAGAGTACAGCTCCAATCCCACCGTTGCTCGCATCGGTGTCAACTACAAACATTTTTCCGAGTTTTGGATATGCCAGCACAGGTGATTCACAAAACTTCTCCTTCAGGGTTTCAAAGGCTGCCTGGCATTGCTCATTCCAGATATGCGGACGATTTTCCTCGTTTAACTGACATTTAGCTATTTTGGCAAAGTCTTTGACGAATCTTCGATAGTAGGTCACCAGATCCAGAAAACTTCGTAGTTGGCGCTTGTTGTTTGGTGTTGGCCAGGTTTTTACGGCCTCAATTTTCTCGGGGTCTGTTTTGATCCCTTCTGCTGGTACGACATGTTCCACGTATATTGCTTCAGCTGTAAAAAGGGTACACTTGCTCGGACTAAGTTTCAAATTCGCCAGTCGCAATCGGGAGAAAACCTCTTCTAAGTTCGGTACATGATGTTCGAACGTTCTCCCGATAACAATGATGTCATCTAGGTACACCAAGCAGGTCTTCCAGGTCAGGCCTCATAGCACGTATTCCATCGGGTGTTTGAAAGTGGCTGGAGCATTGCAAAGCCCAAATGGCATCACCACAAATTGCCACAATCCGGTCCCAACTGAAAATGTGGTCTTCTCTCAGTCCTTCTTGTCGATTTCTACCTGCCAGTAGCCACTCTTTAGATCGAGTGTAAAAAAATATTTTGCGTCGGCTAAAGTGTCCATGATTTCGTTGATGCATGGAAGTGGGTAACTATCTTTCTTAGTGACGTCGTTGAGCTGCCTATAGTCGACACAAAATGAGTACTACCATCGTTTTTCCTTCCTAGAGCTACTGGCGCGGCCCATAGACTGACAGAAGTTTCGATAACACCTTGTTTTTCCATATCCGAGTTCAGCGCGCTCACTTCTCCTTGTTTGGCTATTGGAAGACGTCTCGGTGCTTGTCGAATTGGCTTGGCTCCCTGTGTTTCTATGACGTGAGTTACCATATTCGTTCGGCCTTGGTTATCATGTCACTGTACTTGGTGACCAGGTCAGAGGCTCGCTTGAACAGCTGCACTGGTAATTTGACCTGCTTCAATATTACAGACGTGGATTCCTGGGCTTTGTCTGCGTCTTGCCTCCTTTTCCAATGATGGTCGTGAGTGGCTTCCAAAGAGGTGATGGTTGAAACAGGCTGGCAACTGCCGATGACTTCTCCCGCTTTGGTGTTCATGGTTGAGTCTGCGGTGTTAAGGACTCAAACCGGCACATATCCGTTCCCTATAGATCTTACAAGGCTTCGTCCTACAATCAAACTGCGAAATGCGGACGTCTTCGTAGGCTCTATCAGATAAGATCGGTGGTCTCCAGAATCACCATCAAGCTTGGCCCATACAATGCATTGTGAAGAATTTGGTGCATCAGTATCGGCACATACTACTACATTCATCTTGGGAATTTGGACGCTGGGATCCTCCATCAATACTTCGCCATTCTGCCATTTCAATACCCGTTTGCCCAAATCGATCGTGATTGCATGTGGTCGCAGAAAATCCATTTCTAGAATGCAGTCATCCATAATTTTCACGACCAGAAAATTATGTCAGAACGCAAGGTCTCCCAACTGTATCTGGAGGTTGACCTCTCCATAGACAGGGGCAGTTTCTCCCGTAGCTGTCCGTCAGGGTCGATTATTATGGTGCAATGTTCTCCGCCAACTTGACCCAGAAGGCATAAGTCTGCTTCTCCACGATGTAGTCTTGACACGGTGATGGTGGTGCTGGGGACGTTGATCCTCCCACGAAGTTGGCTCTTACATGTTTCCCGACCCCTCAAGGGGCTTTCATTCTGGGCTCCTGATTCGGTCTAGGTCTTCTCCTAGGTGCAAACCCTGGACTATAGCTCGGTTTCCTTCGCTTCTTGCAGTCTCCTTGCAGGTGCCTCTGCTCTCCGCAATTCCAGCTTCTAGGCGCACCATTTGCATGCGGATCTTGCTCAATTTCCACGCGCTCACACCTAGAATTGTCTGCCACTACCTTGCGAACCCGTCCAGTGGTGCGAGTCACATATTCCGCTGCCTTGAAGTTCAGACTATAAGCCAATGCGTCCTTAATCGTTTGCTTTTGAGCTGAACCCACAGCTTGATGCAATTTCTGGTCCTTTAGTGCGCTGTTGAATGCCTCTGTTGCCGCGTCAGCTCAATGTTGTGTGCCGTAGGTTGCGTAAGCCAAAAGTGCGAGTCGCTCAATGTCTTGGGCTAGCTGCTGTAAGGTTTCGCCAGGCTTTTGCATCTGATAAATCTGCTTCAGATGATCGCTTCTATAATGCGTGTTACGCGCATTCATTATAGCAGCCAGGTTTGAGTGGAACTCAACGGGGATCGTCTGCAAAAGCTCGGCAGCTGGGCCTTTTAGAGCAAGAATCAATGCAGTTGCTCGTTCCTGCCCATTCCAATGATTTATCCGAGCGGTGGCTGCAAGCTGGGTTTTGTAAATGCTCCAGACCGTTTGCCCGTCGAATATTGGTGCTTGCAC
>OZ017739.1:200740138-200765138 GCA_963969285.1 Odontomyia ornata
TTATAATGAACGGCTGAGTTTCCTTTTCAGCAAAACTGTTCCCTTTCAGCAGGATAATGTCGGCGAAAGGTGAGTATCCCACCGAGAAGATAGGATTCCAGTTATCCTCAAACGGTCGGTACGCGGTGCCATAGATTGAGTTTGCAGTTTTCCTTAGAGTGGATTTTTCCGGTTTGAATTGGAGTAGGTTATCTCGGGCACTGCGCCGGTAATATTCGGGACCACGCAATTTTTTCAGCGGTTGTCTTGGTTCCTTTTCTGCGTAACAAAGTTATGTAATATGAAGTAGAGTCGTCGTAAGTAGTTCGACGCGTTTTAAATTGGGCATTTAAACCTGTGGCTGGGTTTTGCAATTCGGTCTTAGTCTGCTCGCGTAAGACCCGTGACTGAAACTCCTCTCCGAACTAGCTAGCTAGCAGCCACCCCGGAGTAGACTAAGAGTGTCCGGACTTGTCGACCTGATGGGTACAGTCCAATGAGAAGCCTGTTTAGATTTCCATCGGAGAATCTCAAGCGAACGAACGTAGGAGACGTGAGAAAATCATTACAGGAACCGAACCATATCTTTTCCGCTTTGACTGAACACGTTAATTGGCGGAACATTTTCTGTATTTTTGAAAACTTTTTTAGAGGGACCAGCAGAACTGATAGCTGTTTTCTCCTGCTCATTTTTAGTTTTTAAGTACTGGATAAAATTAACATCGTTATCTTGATTAAACTTTCCTTCAATACATACTTCAACGTCCATTTCTTGTTGTAGTTCATCCAGCGCTGCATAATAATTTTGGGTGTCGTTAGCACCTCTACCACATAGTATTCTTTCTGGGATAACTTGTTTGACAACATTTCTTATTGATTTGCTGCATCTTGAATTATCATTCCTCTCTTGAACATATCTTCGAGGGATTGTAGTCGTAGTCTTAATTCTTGATTCTCATGTCGAAGTCCAATCACTTCTTGTTGGTTTTCAATTACGTTTTACGTCCATTATCTGCCGAGCTTTCCGGGTTACTCGTATGACTCCTTTTATCAACGACTGCCACCAATTTTATTTTGCTTGTCTCCCCGGGGTCCCCCAATGGTGGGAAGCCGTCGGGCTCCTCCATACCAGCAATCCCGAGTTTGTCTTTGGATGATTTGCTTTCCTTGATTTATCGAACTAAAATAATTTTCGATATGATTCCGTGGGTCGATTCCTTTGACGGTAAAAGCTTTTTCCAATAAAACCCAAAATTTTCTATGAACGGCCTTTAAAAAAAAAATTAATTTATTTTTTTGAAAACATGACTTTTCTCACCACTGTCTTCATTTCTTCAGAAGAAGTCGTGTATTTGGACATGAATTGATATGTTTTGATGCTGACAGTGTTCTGGTTACATATCATATACATAGACGAACAACCGATAAAAAGATAGCATTTCCTCCAAGTTTGTGCTCGAAAGATCAACGATTTCCATGAGGAAACTAAATTGTAATGTTAATTGTGACTGGTCGGGCTAGGGCGAAAAAAATCTAGATATTGATGGTTAAACGGTAATGATTAAATTATTCATGGTTATTCGTAGTTTGTGTTTTTCTTTCATTTCTCTTCTTTGACTTTCAGCTCATCAGTGCCACATTTAATGGTAGGGATGCTTGTTTGTGTTAAGATTTTTTTTCAGAAATGAAAGAGGATTTAACATTTAGGTTAATTATATTGTGATGTAATTATATTAGGATAAGAGAGATAAGTTTTAACATATAAACTAGGTATATTCTGATGTAATTATATTAAAATAGGATAACATTTTTGATTATGCTTTATCCGAATTAAATTAGAAAGTCTTAGATAAAAGCTGAAGCCTTCCATTTAACTTTTTTTTTTTAATAGAGAAGAAAAAAATTTACCAACATTTTAAAAATGGAGAACGACCAACTCAAGAATGAAGTCGCTGCATTAAATTTAACCATGCAAAAATTTAAAAGAAGAAGCACCAATGCAAATCAGACGGAAGGCACTAAGCAAAATAATACAAGCAAGCATGCAAAATTAACTGAAGTGGGAAACTTAAACAAAAGAGACAAAGCTACAGGAAAAGATAAACGGAGAAAGCTTTAAAAACCGACAATTTTAATGTCACTGAAAATTAAATCATCTAAGGAAGAAATGTAGATTCTACGTCCATTATTCGCTGCAGACAGATGTGTTTTAATCATTCCTATAACTAGTTTTAGAAAATTAAATAATTTTTAAAACTTCAGTCGGAAATTAATTTTTATTGAAAATCATCACATCGTCGAAGCAATTCATTTAAGCAATTTGTATCGAATTTCTAATTTTACTTCGATACATGAACAAAAGCGAAATATTTCAGAAAACTTTGGGACCGCTCGACGATTTCCCACCATTGAGGGAATCGTTAAAAAGTAAGCTGGTGACTATTATCATTAAAAGAGAGCATGCGCGAGGAAACTCCACAGATGGTGAATGTTAATTAAAAAAAATTACAGGTAATGAAGAAATGCATAAGCTCCGCAAAGAAAACGATGAACTGAAGCTACGGATACAGTCTCTCGACGAGCTAGTCAAGAGAGGGATGATGATTCAAAAGCCGCAGCAGCAAAAACAAGTCCAACAGGGAACGAAGCTGGGGAACAATGTTAAACAAACGATTTTGAAGAAAATTTTAAGTGTTGGTGGAACTTATGAGAGACAAATCTATTTCGCAGCAATGAGAGGACTGAAAAAAGAAATGAAAATTGGATAGGATGCTAGGGAAATTCCGATAAAGGTACTCATGTAATTCTTATTCAAGAGGAGAAACCAACATGCAGTTCTGCTGGCTCCTCAGAAAAAACATCAACAATGCAGAAATTCCGCCAATAAATGTATTTGGACAAAGCGGAAGAATAATGGTTCAGCAGTCAAAAATAAACTAAGTAATTTTGAAATCAAAAGAGTAAACGCAGAGAGATCGTCAATTAAACCGAAATTTCCAGTTGACTTAAAAGCAACCGATGAAGTTTTGAATTCTGGAGACGTTCCACACTTTGCGTATACCTTAAAAAGCGAAAAAATCTGACCTTACTGTTAAAGGCTCTGAATTGCGAAGAGAAAACAGTCAATCTCCTTTAAGTACTCAAAGAAGTTGCAGCAGAAATTGAATTCATCTTAGTCAAAATTTTTGCAGCAAGGAGATAAACTATCGAAATTAATTTTCCACTTTACTCAGTAAAAAATTCTGACAAATCCAGTCCAAGTGCCCTTTAACAAATAAAGTCATTGAATTTCAGAGTAATGAGGTGGGGACGCCTCCAGAAAAGCAAAGTCAACCAGTGATAGCGATATCTAAGATTAATAATACAGCTGCCAACTATGCCATGCGCCATTTATGTGTAAAATGCAAAGAAACTCATGCACCGGCGGACGTGAATGGGCTCAGACGGAGCCTAAAGAAAAATTTTACTGCATTAACTGTGGTACTATATTGAATCATCCAGTATCATACCGGGATGCCCCGATATCAAGATGCAAATGTCAAATTTATTTCAAATCAAGTACGCCACAGTGTGATACCTTCCAACTTAGTCAAGCCCTTCGTTTCATTTGCATTCGCTACTAGTGGACAACCAGACAACAATATAAATAGTGTAACATTGCTTCTTAAAATCTCCCCACAACATGATTCTCTTTCGAAAAGAATCAACAAACAAGATTCAAAAAGTTGGATAGATAGAACTACGCTCATGTCAAATGGGTTTTGTGCTTAACCTACAATATGTAGATAAATAAAGGGTGATTCATAGCAAGTGTACACATGTGAATGGGCCTTAACTCTTATTTATTACCAATTTTAGGTCCACATATTGACAGATTATGACAGTTTGGTTTATTACAATTCTAACTATTGCGTCATATACAACAGCCAAACGTTTTATCATTGTTATAACTTTTTACAAAAATAATGAATCGCCAGTGCAAACATTTCGCGCTCCACGTGAAATCGAATAATTTCACGAAATGGACCCATAAATTGGGCGGCGAGATCGTGTGATTTGACTCCTTGTGACTTCTTCCTTTGGGGATTTCTGAAAGATCGTGTTTACGCTGATGCTCCCCAGACTAATGAAGCATTAAAAAACAATATTCGAGCCAAGATACGCCTAATAACGCCGGAAATGTGCGAAAATAGCATCGAAAATTACAATCATTGTTTGAGTCTGTAAAGCAGCACGAGGTGGACATATGCCCAAAATAATGTTTCATACTTAATTGTAAGGGACTAAATTTTAATAATAAATAAACATTACAGCTCAATCTTCACAAAAACTATGTTTTATTTTCGACAAATTGTGTACACTTGCTATGAATCACCCTTTAAAATGATTTAATTAAAGAAAAACTTTTATGACATGCGCAACAAATATATTCTTGCTTTATAAGAATTCCATCTTAACCAGCCAACATTTTGTTCCAATATTACTAAAATTATTGGCTGACCTGAATCTTAAATGCAATTTTGTCAAAAGTGTAGTGTCTGGTTTGATGGAAAAAGCCAATGCAGTAGAAAAATCGTAGATGATTGTTGCAATTGGAGGAAATTCAAATGGTTATAACGGCGGTAAATTTTATTGAAACTTATAGAATAAAATGATATTCTAAAGAACTAATTTCATCCATTTTAATGATACTGTTTGAAACCCAAACAAAATAATACATTTCCTAAATATTCTTCTTGTCCAAATCTAAAATATCTAAATTGCATAAAATCATCTTTGTTGAAATTCAATAATATCATCTTTAAATGAAATACAAACGAAACAATATTTTTATCCAAATCTGAAAGCTAAAATTTTCTCTGTAAGATTAAACATGATCATCTTCAGATGCTTGAACCCCAAACAAAATAATACCTTTTCTAAATCTAAAAGCTAAATTGCAGAAAATTGTCTCTATAAAATTAAACATGATCATCTTCAGATGCACGTCATGAATTCTTCAGTCAAAACAAATATCACTTTGCACTTCTAAAATCTGAGGAATTTGCGACGTGCCTACATGAGATTGTGCACAGTCAGCGGTAAGATAGCACGTTCCCACGGATGATGTTGACTCGTGGAAGCGTGTTCATGTCGCTGGCTGGACATACACATGCACTTGTGCAAACTCAGCAATATACGCGTCCATGAAGAATGTTGGAGCGTGGGAGCGGACAATATCGCTGACTTAGTAAGTATAAGTATATTTAAGTCAGAAGTTTTGTAATAAAGTTGCCAGTTGCAGGATATAATTAAACAAAGTAGTTACATTATTGAGAGCTTGGTCATTTCACCCTTCTTCAAGAGAATACCGGTATTGGACCGGAATTCACAATTAAGTAAAGGACAGATTTTGTATCTGGCCTTCATTAAAAATTTTGGGTTTAAAGGAACAGATATTGTATCTGGCCTTCGGTTAATTCTACAAATCTTTTAACTTTGTTTTTTCGGATACAAGTGGTGTAAACATTTTTTGGTGACCCCGACGTGATCCACGTGACCACTTTGAAGACAAAGGTTCTTCACCCTATCAGAATTTTAAAGGAATTCGTTCGGTTATTTTAAATTTCCCTTATCGATTATTTTCGCAGCTTTTGGCTGAACATCTTTCCTTTGGGTCAACTGAGCGCCAACAAAAATGGAAGATTTGGCTAGAGGACAAGACCAAACTGGCTTTGAAATTGAACGGCTTATCACAAATTACAGCAAGGATGGGCCTACCAGACGAACAGCAGTCTACTTGAATAGAAGACTTTCCGAGTTGAATGAACTTTGGGAGTCATT
Source organism: Odontomyia ornata (assembly GCA_963969285.1). Lineage (NCBI taxonomy): Eukaryota > Metazoa > Arthropoda > Insecta > Diptera > Stratiomyidae > Odontomyia > Odontomyia ornata. The sequence goes on from OZ017739.1 coordinate 200,745,941, forward strand.
TTATTCAAGACATCAGCGACTTCAAGCACACGCTGCCACGTTCCCCAATCATCCTTATTTCTCTCAAAATTATTTTTCGGTCATTCAGCGTGAATACATGACCGCAAGAGATGCAATAACTGGTCTCTTGAATGAAAACGATAGGGAGGAACCTACTGAGCAGCCAACTTTAGCAACAGTCAAAAAGGTCGAAGAAAATTAAGAAGGGCTACGAAATCATCTAGAGGAAATGATTGGTTCCATTGAGTATACCATGGATGGAATCTACGGGTCACCACCAGGCCAGACCAGATTATACTATGAATTTAAATCCGGTACATTGACAAGATACTGGGAGGAACTGCGAGAAGTACGTCGAGCCATGTGCAGATCTCCAGGCCTAAGCGCTATGTATAGCCAAGCTGACCTCAATAAAATAGAAGAGCGCATACAAGATACCCTCATATTTCTAGTGACAGGCAAGGAAAAGGCAGAGCCATTGCCACATGCAGTTGCTCACACTCAGTCTCGCGTGAAGCTCCCGGAGGTATCTATACCAAAATTCGATGGAGACTACGCACAATGGACATCTTTCTATGATCTATTCCAGCAGATGATTGATTCACAGCCACTCGGAAATGCCCAAAAGATGTGGTATCTCAAAACCAACTTAGTGGGGGAGGCAGAACGACTCTGATGAGAATTATACAGGTGCTTGGGACATCTCTCGAAACCGATTTGACAATCAAAGGCTCATGATGTCTACCCTTATCGACAAAATCATTTCACAACCAGCAATTGTCGCTGAGTCAGCAAGATCGATAAAGTTATGCCAAAGAATGTATATTGGGGTTGAAAACCATGAAGATTGAGACAGCCAGTTGAGACCTAATTTTGCTGCATATTTTCATGAAGAAACTCGACAAGACATCTCATGACTTGTACCAGCAATCAGTAAAATCACCACGGGAGTTAAAATCACCCGAATCCTTCTTAAAGTTTTTAGAATGCAGATTCCAAGCCTTAAAAGCTTTGGGTGGTGTAAGGCGAAGCAGCAACAAAGTTCAACCAAAGAAAGTCTCCGCGCTGGTATCAACCAATCATTCAGGGCCAGAGCCATGCAAAAATTGTGGAGGCCCATATAAAATTTTCGCATGTGAGAAGTTTAAAAACCTTAGCATATTCGATCGTATAAAAAGGGTCAAACAACTGAAGCTCTGTCTAAACTGCTTACGCTTAGGACATACGAGTACAAAAAGTGCGTCCCGAGCCTATTTGAAGTGCAACAAAAAGCGCAATACTCTGTTGCATAAAGAAGAAAAGACCACTATATCAGCCACTAAACAAGTTCCATCAGAACTCGAAGCAAAGCCTAAAGACAAAACATCTTTAGCAACTGAAGCAATGAGAACCGAGGTACTTCTCAGCACGGTAATAGCCCAAACTCCAGATAATAATGGGCAAATGATGGACTTACGTGCCATATTGGACAGTGGTTCGCAAGTGAATTGAATCACTGAAGCTGCCCTAAGGTAACTCAACTGTAAACCACAGTTGTCCAAGATTTCCATAAGTAGTATTGGCGGAATCACACAAAAGGTTAACAGACAGCTGAATTCGCCAGTCCAATAAAAAAAACCAACTTCAAGATTGAGCTGAAGGCATACGTTGTGAGTCAGATCACAACTCAGCAGCCCTCGAAATCGTTTGGACTCGATGGTTGGCCAATACCACGAAATATTTCGCTAGCAGATCCAGGGTTCAACCAAGCAAGGCCAGTTGATATGGTCATTGGTGTGGAATACTACTACCAGCTGTTGGTAATCGGTTAAATTAGGCTTGGTGAATTGCTCCCTATCGTACAAAACACAGTTTTTGGATGGGTGGTAGGTGGCCTGCTCAACGATTCTCGCAATCAAGCAAAGCCCACAAGTACAGCCACATATGGAATGTATCGGGCAGAAGGTTCCAAGCTGGATGCGGAGTTGGAATGGTTCTGGAGATTAGAAGAGAACGAAAAGCCTACCGTTACAATGATATCTAAGGAATAACAGTGTGAAGCTCACTTTCAACATCACGTGAAGAAGATGATCCAAAAAAATTTGGGCCAATCGAAAGACATAGCTTTCAAACGATTTATTCAACTCAAAAAACGCTTGGTCAAAAGACCAAGAAGTACAATACACTTTAAAGGACAACCCAATGGAACAGGTAAAAACTCTGGGAGTCACGTGGGTGCCTGCTCAAGATGAACTCATAATTAGAGTTCCACCTTATATCCGCCTAACAAGAGTGACCAAAAGAATAGCACTTTCAAGGATCGCTCACATATTCGATCCGTTAGGATTCATGAGTCCACTAACAATCACAGCGAAAATATTCATTCAAAGTCTATGGAAGGTACAACTGGATTGGGATGCAGCGTTCCAATGGAGCTGCATACATCATGGATGAATTTTCATGAAAGCTTGGGACAACTCAACGAAATTAAAATACCACGACATGTTTTTGGAGCTCGAGTACCTCGTAATACACAATTGCATGCTTTTTCAGATGCATCGGGAAAGGCTTATGAAGCAGCGGTCTATTTTAGAGCCAATCACCATGACGGCACTACTACCGTTCATTGACTATGTGCTAAAACACAGGTAGCACCAATCAAAACTGTAACTATTCCGCGAATGAAATTGTGTGCAGCAAAACTTCCGACCAATCTAGTGCGTCGCCTTCAGTCTGATTTGAGTATGGCGGTTCAGTTTAGCTATTTCTGGACTAATTCAGAGGTGGTACTCCACTGGCAAAATAGCGATCCAGCTTCATATCAGACGTTTGTTGCAAATCGAATAGCAGCAATCCAGCAGCACTCAACACCCAGTCAGTAGCGTCACGTGAGCTCAACATATAACCCAGCAGATTTAGCTTCGTGAGGTATTAGCCAGGCAAAACTAAAGCAGAACTCATTGTGGTTCTACGGGCCTTTTATTCTTCACGGTCATCCTTATTTGTGGCCTACCAAACACATTGGGCAAGAAATTGAACTAGAAAAGAAAAAATCTAAAGGTGTTTTCGTAACCACTGAAGCCGATCCACACTTTATCAACAAAATAAACCACGGAAATTCCTACCATAAGCTCAAATGTATTGTGACATCGGTAATTCGTTTCACTAGATAGGCCAATAAAAAAACCACCACCAATCGGAACAATGACGCATCAACCGTATCAGAACTGGATGAAGCTTCCTCAGTCATAATCAAAGAAATCCAGAAGGAAGGGTTCCATAAAGAGGTTAAATCACTTCAAACAACAGAGCAGCTTAGTTGCAGTAATCGTCTTAGCAGTCTTAAACCCTTCCTAGATCGAAATACACTTCTACGAGTAGGTGGAAGGCTCAAGCAGTCTGATGTGGAGTACAACCACAAACATCCTTTACTTCTTTCTTACTCCTATCCTATCACAAAACTGATCCTGACCCAAATACATCAAGACCATCAACACGCTGGCCCGCAAGCCTTACTAGCAATAGCACGACAGCAGTATTGGCCTATCAAGGGCAAAACATTGGCACGATCGGTGGTGCAAAATTGTATAACCTGCGTTAGAGCAAAACCCAAGGTACTGTCACAATTAATGGGAGACCTGCCATCAGATCGAGTACATCAAGCAAGACCGTTTTTGAATACAGGCGTGGACTTCGCTGGCCCTCTTTATACCCATTTCAAAAAGTGAGGCAAGCAGCCGCAAAAAACTTACCTAGCCGTGTTTTATTGTTCATTTTGAACTAGCAACGGAGTTAACGACGGAGGCATTCATTGGCACACTTAAACGATTTGTAGCTCAACGAGGAAATTGCCAAAATACCCACTATGATAACGCAATTAATGTTGAGGGAGCTAACAATCAACTTTTGGAGCTAAAACAAAAATTGTAAAACAAAGAAGTGCAGGAGAATATTATCAAGCTCTGCACAACTAAAGGCACGGCCTTCCACTTTATTCCTCCCAGAGCACATCATTTTGGTGGATTATGGGAGGCAGCGGTAAAATCAGCCAAACATATGATCTGCAAAAACTTAGCTAACGCTTGCCTAACGTATGAGGAATTGGAAACAGTCGTCGTTGAAGCAGAAGCCATCCTGAACTCTCGACCCATTCCATTCCATTGTCATCCAATCCAAATGACCTTCAAGTTCTGACCCGGGCCATTTTTTGATTGGCGAGCCGCTTCCAAGCACGATAGATGCTCATGCAGAATTTCCTCGACTACCTCTTGGGTACCGATGGAGGTTGGTCATGGACTTGAAATATAAATTTTGGCAGAGATGGTCAAAAGAGTATCTGAATGAGTTGCAACACAGCTACAAATGGAAGCAACAATGTCCAGCCAAGAATGATGTTTGTTTTAAAAGAAGATAACACGCCGGTGTTGAAATCGCCCCTCGGCAGGATCATGAGAACAATAACAGGGAAATATGGGTTAGTCAGAGTCGTCGATCTCAAAACATCTTCTGGCACGCTAAGGCGACCCATTCACAAGTTAGCACTATTGCCAATAGAACAACCATCATCTGACCAGCAAAACTACGCATTTGTCGGCAATGAATAACATGGCTGAGAAGGAGATGGATGATGCACCAATAAATAGTCCAGATAAAGTTCCCGATAGTCCAACCAGAGCTAAAAAACCACAGCTTGGAAATTTATTCCTACAGATTTTACTAGTGGTAGGACTTATTTTACCTGCTCCTGTCAGGTCCGTTAAAATACAACCGTTTGATACATCTCCCGGTCTATATGTCGAAAACTTGGGGCCAGCATATCTAATACTTAATGAATGGAAACTGGTTGTATATTATGATTCAACCTCATATTGGAACGAGTTGGACACAATAAAAGTGGGAATAAATCAGCTACGGTTTTTAAATAAGCTATTAAGCCTCAAAGTTCATGTGAAGGCACCCTACGGCAATTCCAATCCTGGGTAAACGAAGCTGAAAAAATCAATCAACTGGTGCAACGCAGCACACGTATGAGATCAATAATCAGAAAGCGTGGTGCATAGAATGTGATAGGATGGCCAGTGCTCTGTTTGGCGTGCTAGACTTTGACTATGCAGAACATATAGCCAAAGTGATTGATCGGTTAGATAACATTGATCGACATCTACACGAGCTGCTTAAGAATCAAACGTCAGTGATAAATTCTACAGTAAATATTATGGCACAGGCACAACAGCATAATGAAGAACGCCTCAACAAACTGAAATAATGAATAAAACATTCAGCTTGCCAACAATTTGATACAAGAGATGGGCAGGCAAAACATACTCCAGATCTTTAACATGTTAGCCACACAGTTGTCATTAACATAAATAACTACCAACGTACTTAAACCGCACTGTGGGAATCGTTTATGGATACAAATCATGGCAAATTAAACTTGTTACTTATAACTCCGGACCAACTGCAATCAGCAGTAACGTCCATAAAGGAAAATCTACCAAATACGGTTCGATTGCCAATCTCTTCAGGGAACTTATCTTGTATCCACAGGCTTATCACGATTCATGGCTGTTCTCTAAATAAAACAAGTTGGTTAAACAGACCTACGCTCATGTCAGAAGGGTTTTGTATTCAATTTACAAAATGCAGTCACCAGATCGAATAAAATCATGAGACATGTCAAAGACGATTTTATTGGAGAAAATATGAAATTCGAAGATCATACTATTATTAACAAAGTTGAACGAATTTCGACTTCTGAGGTTTTTGTTATTGTTATACTCATAAATATCTCCCTTGATAATTATTTCAGATGTCCATTCGCGAGGGAGGAAACATATTTTTCATGTATATCCCCCCTGTGTCCCCACTGAAGCAAAAACTGACAGTTTAAGAACTGTTTTGAAAAGCTCCCATGAAAACTTTTATTTCACTCTCATATCGGCTACGTCTGATGATTTTTTTTTCAGGGGCCACTCTCCTGTACTGTTATCATCGATTGATGGCCATTTTTTTCGAATCCTAGAAGCCCTTTTGCTAGGAGCTCTCTCCCGCCTCCTTGACTTGTTTCACCTATGAATATTCATTGTAGGTACTCATCTTCAGTCATTCATTAAATTGAATCAAGCGTTCAAAGCATACACCTTAAACGTTGAAGTTGGGAAAAAATAACTCAAAATTATTCAAGCTTTGCATTTAAAACAGCCACTATTTTGTATTACGATTACTGATACCACTAGCTGAACCGATTCTCAAAGATATTCATGATACCTATCATTCCTGAAATTTTCATGCAAATCCTAGCAAAACTGTAGTCTCTGAGTCGGTAAAAAGTGCGTATTGTTCCATAGCCATATGTTGCCATAGTAATAAATGCAGCGCATATTGTTCCATAGTAATACAGGAAAATTCAAACCGCTATAACTTCGCTAGATCAATCTTATAAAAATTCATCTGTGTACTGAACTTCATTGAATTTAAGGGTACCGTTAAGATTTTATTCAATAAAACATAAATTCGATAAATCATACTATTACTAACAAAGTTGAGTGAATTGCGACTTCTCACGTATTTGTTGTTGTTGTACTCATCAAGGCCTACATTCTTCATTTTTTTCAGATTTTTCGGATCACAGACGTCCAATCGTGAGAAGGGGGGCCACAAATTTTTCGTGTATTTCCCCTCCCTGTGCGCCCCTTGAAGCAACCTTCGCCAAACTAAGACCTGTTTTGAAAAGTTCTCATCAAGACCTTTCATTTGATACCCATATCGGCTACTTTTAATGAAATTATTTTTCGGGGGTCACTCCCCTATACGGGGAGGCCCCTGAGCTGAACTTTGAAGAGAGTACCACTTTACACCTACGTACAAAATTTGATGTTTCTAGCGCAAGTAGTTTCCAAGAAAAACTGCTGTGAAATACGAATGGACGGACGGACGGACGGACGGACGGACAGACAGACGGACAGACAGGATGCGATTTTAGTAGAGTTTTGTAATATTATTTAACAAAATCATAAAAATGATATTCCTATTGAAGATACCATTGGTAGCGTATGACCAATATGAAATGCTTCATTTCATTTCAATTTCCATGATAATAAACGGAACATTAGTGAAGATAGAGCTTCGAGTAGAATTTATGATTGTAAATCTACATCGAGACACCTACTATCCGATCACAGAGATGAATTGAATTCCTGTAGATCGGCCAATGATCTTCACTATCTTTGCAACGAAGTAAGACCCTTACATTGACGAGGATTTGAAGTGGCAACATGTGAACTCAGCTTCGTTAATCAGTTGATTCGAGAAAACAAATGCCACCTCAAAAGGATAACCGTATTGAAAAGATGGATCCCTTATCCAATCCAAACCACTGGATCTACGTTATGAGCTAGGCCTCTGAGGTCAATATCGAAAAGAGATGTCATCAATAACTCTCAATGGCTCAGGAACTTTAGAATTGCCAGAAGATTGCTCTATAAGTGAAGAAATGTTAACAATCCAAGCTCATCAAATTTTTCCTTCATCTTTTAAAACTGATTTCCTTCCGCTCAGAAATATATCCCAATTTACCTTTCAGTAGACACTACAAGAACTAACGACAATCAAAGCTTACAACGCCTCAGACCAGAAAAATTTTGACTTGATGCAACGAGCGATTCAAGCCCAGCTAGATGCGGAACTACAATCCACCAAAAAGGAATCCCAAACCGTCCATAAATTCACAGTAGGCTACAGCGGATTATTCTTTGGCCTTCTCGCTTTGACTTACTCAGCGTGCCAACATCTACATCGGGGACGCAGTAAACCGGCAAGGCAAACTGCGTTTGCCCCAACTCCAGCTCCAAGATCGATGCCAACAGAAGCCTTCAGTTAGCGGTTAACAGGTTAAACTGCCGTTTAACGCCAGGAGCATGTTTGAAACCCAAACAAAATAATACATTTCCTAAACATTCTTCTTGTCTAAATCTAAAATATCTACATTGCATTAAATTATCTTTGTTGAAATTCAATATCATCTTTAAATGAAATACAAACCAAACAATATTTTTATCCAAATCTAAAACTAAAATTGTTTCTGTAAGATTAAACATGATCATCTTCAGCTGCACGTTGTTAATTCTTCAGTCAAAACAAATATCACTTTGCATTTCTAAAATCTGAGGAATTTGTGATGTGCCTGCATGAGATTGTGCACAGTCAGCGATATGATAGCACGTTCCCACGAATAATGTTGACTCATGGAAGCATGTTCATGTCGCTGGCTGGACATAGACATGCACTTGTGCAAAGTCAGCGATATGCTCGTCCATGAAGAATGTTGGAGCGTAGGAGTGGACAATATCGCTGACTTAGTAAGTATAAGTATATTTAAGTCAGAAGTTTTGTAATAAAGTCATTTCGCCCTTTTTCAAGAGAATGCCGGTATTAGACCTGAATTCACAAATAAGTAAAGGACAGATTTTGTATCTGACCTTCATTAAAAATTTTGGATTTAAAGGGACAGATTTTGTATCTGGCCTTCGGTTAATTCTACAAATTCTTTAACTTTGTTTTTTCGGATACAAGCGACCGAAGAAAACCCTTTGGTCGCGGTATAAACAGATACTAATACAGTTTTACTGAGGAAACTGTTAAAGCCTACTACTACTATTGTTAGCAAAGTTCAACGAATTTCAGCTTCCAAGTTATTTGTTATTGGATCCAGCTCCATGACTTTTAGGGCTCTTTCTAAAAGAATTTTGGCTAAGCCCACTAGATTCCCATCCTATCTGTTCGTCTGTCGGCCTGCCCGTCTGTTCATTTGTCCGTTCGTCCGTCTATCCATGCTTCACAAGAAATTTCTTCTGAAACTATAGAAGATACAAAGCTCAAACTTTGCGAAAAGGTCAGAAGTGGTGGTCTCTCAAAATTTAGGGCCGATCAAATATATAAATTTTTTTTAAGGGGTTCCCCCTTATAATGAAGAGACCCTTAACAAATTTTTTCATTAAATTTAGTCGAGTAGGGTACCAAATGAAAGGTCCAAGCACTTTCAGAGTCTGAAAAATAAGTCAGTTTTTGCGTTACGAGTCCAGGGGGAGGCAAAATGCACGAGCAATATTTCTGTCCCCTCCCCCCATGATTGGACACCTTTGAGCTGAAAATCTGAAACAATCACGAAAGCAGGTCGTTATGAGCCCAATGGCAAAAAATACCTCAGAAATCAAAATTCACTCATGTTTGTTAATGATAGCATTATATGTAAATTTTAAGTTTTCCCCCGAAAATCAAAACGGGGCCCTTATATTTTTTTGTTTTTATGTAGGTTGATATAAGACCCTTATGCCCACAAAATTTCATGGAAATCAGATTAGAATCTAGTGAGTTATCGCCATTTCAATTGTATGAAATTACAAAAACCATAACACATGTTGATAGTCAATATATGGTTCAAATCGACGAAGGCGCTCTTATTTTCTTCGGATTTTCATGAAAATTTAAGGAATAGTGGTTTACTTCAATATGTTCAACGAGCCGAGCATTCAGAAGAATTATTAATCATGGAACGAAATTTCGGCTGCATCTTTTTGATGAATTTGAACGATTTCTTAAACAAATATTGAGTGGATAATTAAAATCATCGATTCATAGCATCAGAAAATTTTTTTCGAAGCCTGGAATGGTTATAAAGCCCTTCTTTTAGGAGCTCTCTCCTGCTTTTTCGACTTGTTTCACCTGTGAGTATTAATTGTAGGTACTCATTTTCAATTATTCATTAAATTGAATCAAGTGTTAAAAGCATGCACCTTAAATGTGAAACGTTCGTACATTTCCCCTTCCCCTGCCCTCCACGATACCGATAAGGCATTTTAAGACTTGTTTTGAAAAGATCTCATTGAGACCTTTCCAAAGACATCCTATTCGACAACCAATGGTGAAAATTATTTTGAAGGGTATTCTCCCTATGTGGGGATACCCCCCTTAAAACCCTTTGAAAATATTTTTACTCTTGAACTTACAAGATGTCGCCACTTCTGGCCTTTCCACAAAGTTTCATGGCTGTAGCTTCTATAGTTTCTGAGAAGAACTGCTGTGACATACAGACGGACGGACGGACAAAGGTTTTCAGAAAGTTAGAGTAGTATGCAGCATTGCTGGAACGTTGGTTGTGCAGGGAATCGATTTACAGCACACCACGCCGATCCAAGAACACAGTACACATAACCTTACCCGCGGACCTGGTTGTCTTCGCTTTGACTGGTGCCCCTTCCTCCTCCACTCTTTAGACGACACCTTGCTTTCGGGAGTGTAATAGTGTCTCGTCTGTATTGAAGGTTTACGTTAAAACCGTCCCCCTCTACCTCGTACTGTGTCAGAAAGAGGCGACAAACTTCCAACCACGTGAATTTTTGCGCGAAGTTAAACAGTTTGGGAACCCGTCGCGCCATCATTGTGCGATATTAAAGGTGGATGTGGATGATAGACTCTACACTACCAATACTAATGACGAGTTCAGCTGAAATGTCTCAATCATTCATCCTACGGTCCTCCAAAATGAGTTGTTCTACGTGGCAAACGTTGCCTGGTGTGATGTTGGTTCACGTTCGATGATCATACGGCTCATTCTCCACGGTTTCACGACCATCCTTGAATGGTTTGGCCCGTTTAAACACAGCAGTCCTACTCAGGCACTCACTACCAAACAGATTTCACAAACGCAGAAAAATGTTTGTGTTTTGAAAGTATTCCCACACTACAATCGAATACAATCGAATACGTTGCGCTACGGGGGTCGGCACTTGACGTTCACTCATGGTCGTAGCACGCGCGAATAACGTATTGTCCAAAATATCGTATTAAAAAAAACGAAACAGTTTTCTTTACGTAGTTAAACTTTATTTCCGAAGCATATCTTATGCTATCGTAACAACAACTGATGATCGATCAGTCAATTGCTTTTTTATTGATTCGTTATTAGTGTCATCAGTTTTAACTGACCCAATGTAGTTGCAATTATGGTGAAAGAGCAATTGACTGCTAACAGCATTTTTAGCATATGGCGTAATTTTGGTTCCGACCTAATTATGCTGTCGGTTGAATGCACATTATTGATGTTGGGTGAAAGGCCATTAATGATGTTGGGTGAATGAACATTCCCATATGTTACTCCTCCTCGGTTTAGCTGAAGATTCTCCTGAATCTTTACATTAAAATGATTATACAATATTTTTTTTCCAAGGCAAAGAGTGAAAGTAATAATTAATATTATAAACTTTGTGCTAGTAATATTAATGCCATATGATATCATTTTATGTTTTTTTTTTTTTTAACTCATTTGCACTCGCCGCTAGAGAACCAGCAAAAAATGCTGGAAATAATGTAAGTGGCAATAATGAGCTGCTTCTCAAAATTTACCAGCAACTTAATTCTTTATCGGAGAGAATCGACTAACAAGATTCAAAAATTAACTTTGCTTTTCAGCGTTTAGGTCTTTCAAATGCCTAATAATAACTTGTCATCCAGTCATATTCCCATGGATAGGCTTCGCCTCATATCGATCAACGTCAACTCTATCGTTGCTATACATCGACGTGATTATCTCCTTGAATTTGTTGTTAAGCAAAAGCCTGACATCATACTTCTCACTGAAACCCACCTCAATTCATGGCATTCCATGGAATTCAAAGATTTTGCATTCGTAAAAACGATAGGGTAATAGGTGATGGGGGAGGTGGCACCGGGATATTGGTTAGACGACCCTATTGTTTTCAAAATATTGAAAAAGTCGAATTCAAAAACTTTGCATTTCTTGAAGTGTCCGTCATCAAAATTTCACTGCCAGGTGGGGATAACCTCTTCGTTATCTCTGCCTATGCAACTGGTCAAAATGTTCTCAAGTTCAAGGAGGAACTCAATTCCTTGTTTGAAATACTCGAATTGAACAGGCTGCATAGTTATTATATTTTTGCCGGTGACCTGAATGCCAAGCATACATCATGGCTAAACGCCACCAATAATCCAAAAGGTGTATTCCTGAAATCATGGATAACAGAGAACCAAATTGAATACAGGTGCAACCTATATGGATCTGAGCTCCCAACATACCCTAGGACAAATTCATATTTGGACCTCTGGATTGCTGACGCAAGACTTGAATTCAGCTTTAATAGTCCTCAACGAAAACTGCAGGTGCTTCCTTATGATAGCGACTATAACGCAATCCTAATGGAAATCAATCATCAAAGGGATGATTTCTTCCTCATTCCAGTTCAACATGAAATCCATCGGTTGAATTTCAAAAAAACAGACTGGGGAAAGTTTCAAAAGGAGTTTAATCGGGAGTACCAGAAGCAATGTCCCTCTTCTGTTGATGGCAACGCTTGCTCAATGGTTCCCAATAACAGAAATCTAACTGACGATGAAATAGATCTCTATTTGTCGAAGTTAGAGAAGTTGTCGTTGAAAACGATTGAGAAAGTGTTCCCAAGATTAAACATCGAAACAATATGGAAGGATATGAAACACCTACCAACGCAAGGTTGAAAAGATTGAAAAGCCTTCTTCTCACCCGCGTCAACAATATTTATCGACAATTTTCGGACTACAACCATCCCTCGTTGACTTTGTTGAAATTACACCTGAAGAATGTCCGGAACTTAATCCGTTCATACTTCAGGAGTGAGGTCAGCAATCAATGGGCGGAAAAACTGAGGGGTATTAGCCCACAGGACCCAGATGGCGTGTTCGCGAAAGTGAATAGCTTATTCCGCAGGAAGTCTCGAGTGAAGGTATCGAATCTTGAAGTGGCTAGTGATGAGATAAATCTTCTGGATAGAGCTGGTATTGAAATTGATAGTACGACTCCGGATAGAAATGGAAACAGGATTATATGTGATGGATTGCAGAAACTTGCCCTGATTGGAGCACATTTTGAATTGGTTCATCTGCCAAACCCAGAGAGAAGGTATGAAATATTTTCGGAGGTCGTTGAAGCAAAAGTTTCCGACTTCAAATCAAGCCTGAACGGCCAATCAATTCTTCATTTTGATGAAACATTAACATCTGACCTCATACCGAGCTTGAATCTTATTGATTATTTTGTCAGCTATGAAGACTTGTGTTTCATATTTCGCAGAATAAACAACAAAAAATCATGTGGTACTGACGGTATTCCAAATATAGTTCTCCGACATTTGCCTGAGGTTGCTATTAGGAATTATTGCATATTGTTCAACAACATGTTGAGCAATTCATATTTCCCAAATGAGTGGAAAAAGGCTAAGTTATTTCCGATCTTGAAGAAGGGAAAAGAATCTTCATGCCCTGAAAGCTATCGCCCAATCAGCTTGCTGCCTAACATCAGCAAGGTGTTTGAAGTGATACTCAACAGAGCATTAAACGCCCACATTGAGAAATATGAGTTGATGCCGAACTGCCAATTTGGTTTTCGTGCCAGGCGTTCGACCACACATGCAATAACGAAAGTAACCTCAGACATCTGTTGGAAACTAAACAACAAAGAATGTGTTGGAGCATGTCTCATTGATATGGAGAAAGTCTTCGATACGGTGTGGTTAGATGGACTAGTTTTCAAACTTCTTCAGGACAAGTTCCCCAGACACCTTGTCGCCATGATGTGAAATATGTTATACGGGAAATCATTTGTTGTAACTGATGGAAATCTGACAACAATGCGCGAATTCGAGGTCTTGAATGGCAGCAGCAGGGAACAGTTACTGCGCCCCTGCTTTTCTCAATATTCATTCGCAAGCTATTGAACAGCTTTGATTTTAATGTCTCGCCAACGCGATCATTGGTAGCGTTTGCTGATGATCTGATCATCTATACGGCAGACCGAAAAGCTACAATAGCTCAGAGCAATCTTCAAAAAATGTTTAATGATGTGCAGCTCTACACCGACAATTGGCGAATGAAAATCAATGCGCAGAAGTGCGAAACAATTTTGTTTCGGACAACGCTGCAGGGGGCCAGTCAAGACCTGAAACGTAATTGGAAGGATTTCCACATTATGGCTGGTGAGGGTAGTTCAGAACGGGTACCACATAAATCCTGTGTTCGATACCTCGGTGTTCATCTCGATCAGTATCTGTACTATACTGAACATGTCAAAATCATGCTCAGTAAAGCACTAAAAGTAGTCATGGCCCTTCGGCGACTCTTTCATTCCAGATACATTGATCAAAAAGTCAAAGTTATTTGTTACAAGACCCTGGTTAGGCCAGTTTTGACATACGGATGCCAGATCTGGTACAACCAGAGTGCTAGTTCAATGGAAAGATTAAGAGTTTTCGAAAGGAAATGTCTTCGTGCATGTACTGGTTTGTACAGAAAGCCTGAGACGGATTAGAAGCACTATATATCGAATAGAAAAATTTATCAAATCACTCAAGTGACAAGAGTCGATATCTTCATATTGAAACTTCTTCGGAATCATATCGCAAGATCTGTAACTGTGAGTGAAAACCCTTGGATTTCACAGCCGTTCCACCCTACAGACGGGTATATTGTGACTTGCCTCACTACTGGCTTGGTTCCTCCAGAAGCATTCGTGTAATTGGACATGAATCGATATGTTTTTGATTCTGACGGCCTCCCAATCATATATCACATATACCGACGGGCCACCGATAAGAAGATAAAATATCCTCCGAATCTGAGTTCACGAGACCAACAATTCCAATGGAGATACTCATTTGCTAGATTCGTTGAGGCTGGTCGAGCTGAGATGGAGCAATCTAGGTATTGGTGGCTGAATGACAATGTCTAAATTATTCGTGTTTATTTTCTGTTTTTGTGCTTTTTCTCGTTACTTAGTTTTTTAGATTCATCTCATTATTGCTACATCTAGTATTGTTGTTTATTTGTATTATAAATTAGGTATATATAATAAAAGGTAACGTTTTTTTTTTTTTTTATTGAACTTATTTAGAATGAGGGTGTAACATATTAGGTGTAGGATATAAGTTCATTGTTGTGTTAGTAGTATAAGTAATGTTTGAATAATGCTGGTTGGTTTTTTCTCCTTTTTCCAATCGAATCAAAAAATATCTAATAATCTTAATTAATTTAAATTTGCAAGTGTATTTTTTTCATTAAATGTGTTTAACTGATAACGTATAAATTTAGAGAGCCATTCGGGCCATTAAGTTTTTTATAGTTTTATTGTTTGGAATTTGCTTTATGTTCTTTTAAAAATTTATAACGATTGGTATTAAATAAAGCGCTTTTGACTTTGACTTTGACTATGTTTTTTTTTATTTGTTTTATTTTCTGATTGTTTTCGAAATCGCTTGTAACTAAATTGTCAAATTTAATTGATTTTGAAAAATTAAAGTTCGATTTAGGATAGTGATAGAAGTATTTATTATGTTCTATAACTTCTTTATTAGAGAATGTTTCTTCCATTATAGTTGCTTGACAATTAAAGAAATTAACAAAATTATTTCTATTTAAAAACATTTTTCTTTCGTTGCAATTATGCTTTTTTTGAAACTCTTTAGCATTTTGTTACAACAATGCTCTCATCACCTAAAATTTCTACTTGCGTTTTATTATTGCATATTAGCTTACAGTTTTTCTCCGATGTGCAGTGTGAATTAGTTTTAAGTTTTTGGCGATTGCATTAGGTTTATATGTATATGTATAGTCATTTATTTCCAAAATATACTCATCCTCACTATCAATTTCAAAATTTTCCATGTTTGACACCGGAGGTGATGAGTTTCAAATCAGTTACAATATAACTTCTTGGAACTTTGATAGCTATAACAATGTATTTCTTCTTATATTTTTAACCGACTTCCAAAAGAAAGAAGGTTATCAATTCATCGCGTATATTTTTTTTTTTGCTTTTTTTTTGTATGTTCACGCATAACTTTTAAACGGAGAAAGATAGAAGAGTCCTGTTTTTGGCAAATGATACGTCTTTCTTCCAGTTAGGTCCCGTTTAAATGATAAGAAATTCAAGTAACGGTAAAGGACTTTTGCCCTTAAAACTAAAAAATTTCCGACATTCACCCGGATTTTTCAGCATAACTGATCGACAGGTGTAAGGATTTTGATTGTAGAGGTTTCAAATGAAGGATAACATATTAATCTAAAATGTATCGGAACAGAATTTTAATCCTTCCAAGGACTCTCTAAATACGATCAGTTCAATATGATACATTGGTATCGAGAAATTGAGTTTAAATAATTTTTCGCACGAAAAGTGCCAATTAGTTGGCACTGTTCAAGGTTTTGATGGAGATACCGAGTCCTTTGGTGGTGAATGATAAAAATTATCAATATCCTTAATTTTCTACATAAACGGTACATTTTATTCAATCGTTTCTACCGGAAATAACCAATAAATTACTTCTAAACGTGGCATAAATACAATTCAACAATAGTTAAGGGGAACATTTCAGGATGCTTTTCTCTTCCGAAGTCATCCTTTGCTTACTGATGAGCTTAGTAAAGGATTCTTCTTATTTTCTTAGATGTAAACGTTACACATAGGATTTATAAAACTCCCCGAAGAAATAATAAGGACTGAGTGATTTCAAATTATAAAGTTGATTCGTTACTTTCCAGTTAATATTATACATTACAACATACTCGTATGCCCAGAAATCTAAAATTAGTAATTTTCATACTAAAGACCGGCGAGAATCACAACCTAAAAAGAGATACTTTTCCTTCTATAACTGATTATAACTTTACATATGAAGATGAAAATGCATAGCCGATTTTTTTTTTGATTTTTTTTTGTATGTTCACGCATAACTTTTAAACGGAGATAGATAGAAGAGTCCTGTTTTTGGCAAATGATACGTCTTTCTTCCAGTTAGGTCCCGTTTAAAGGATAAGAAATTCAAGTAACGGTAAAGGACTCTTACCGTTAAAACTAAAAAAAAATCCGACTTTCACCCCGATTTTTCAGGATAACTGATCGACGCGTGTAAGGATTTTGATCGTAGAGGTTTCAAACGAAGGACAACATATTGATTTCGGAACAGAATTGAAATCCTTCCAGGGGCTCTGTAGATATGAACAGTTAAATATGATACATTGATGTCGAGAAATTGAATTTAAATGATATTTCGTATGAAAAGTGCCAACTAGTTGGCACTCTGCAAGGATTTGTTGGAGATACCGAGTCCTTTGGTGACGGATGATAAAAATGATCAGTATCCTTAATTTTCTACATAAGCGGTACATTTTGGTCCATCATTTGTACCATAAATAACCAATAAATTAATTCTAATGAGGCATAAGTACAATTCAACAAAAGTTAAAGGGAGCATTTCAGGATGCTTTTCTCTTCCGCATCCATTCTTTGCTTACCAATGAGCTTGGTATAGGATCCTTCTTACATCCTTAGAAGTAAACGTTACATATAGGATTATAAAATTCCCCCAAGAAATAATAAGGATTGAGTGATGGCAAATTATAGAGTTGACTTGTTACTTTCCAGTTAATATTATATGTATATTACAACATATGCCTAGAAATCTAAAATTAGTGATTTCCATACTAAAAACCGGCGAGAATCGCAACCTAAAAGGAGATACGTTTCCAGCTATAAATTGATCATAACTTTACAGATGAAGATGAAAATGCATAGCCGAGTTTTCATTGAACTATATGGTATGATTTTCTTGAAACTTTCATGAAAATTAGGTGCCATAGTTAACTGAAAACGAAGGCGCTGGGTATCGAATAAACGCGAACGAATGATGCGATTAAGAGGGATATTTTTAAGTAAATTTCATGAGATTGATTGCGGAGTGAACTTTATGTTTACATATATAAATACATATGTCTATATATATATATATATATACATATATATATATATATATATATATATATATATATATATATGTATATATATATATATATATATATATATATATGCATATATATATTTTTATATATATATATATATATATATATATATATATATATATATATATATATATATATATATATATATATATATCTATATGTATATATATGTATAGATATGTATATATATGGGGATTATTAATAAGCTAGGTTGCGATCCCCATAAGAAGAAAGAATATTTCTTTACTAAAACACAAATATAACTTTATTACTAAAACTAAAGAACAGAATTATAAGTATAGAATTGAATGTAATGAAGGACTACGCGCGATGTTGACTCGTCGGAGGTTGCGAACGAAATGGCCGTCTCGTTGACATGAGTTGAGAACTTCATGGCATCCACTAACTGCTTGATGCGCTCCTTGCGGTGAGCATGTGGACGCCACAGTACTCCCTACCAAGTGACAATTTGATGAGAATGTCACGATCGAAAAATGGCGTTGAAAAATGTCGTAAATGAGCCTGGTGCAATGGCGGGTTGCGTAGCACGTGTTCAGAAGATGCGATTTCAATATCGTGAATGTTGTTGTGGGGCTGCAGTGCGAGGTCGGGCATGCGACACTGTGCGAGGTCGGGCATGCGACACTGTGCGAGGTCGGGCATGCGACACTGTGCGAGGTCGGGCATGCGACACTGTGCGGGGTCGGACATGCGGTCTGGTGCGAGGTCGGGCATGCGGTCTGGTGCGAGGTCGGGCATGCAACACTGTGCGGGGTCGGGCATGCGACACTGTGCGGGTTTGGGCATGCGACACTGTGCGTGGTCGGGCATGCAACACTGTGCGGGGTCGGGCATGCGACACTGTGTGGGTTTGAGCTTGCGACACTGTGCGGGGTCGGGCATGCGACACTGTGCGGGTTTGGGCATGCGACACTGTTCGGCGTGTTGGCGGCGCAATCGAACATGCGATCGAGGCGGTGTGACGTACACATGCGAACGCGGCGTCTGTTCGGGCATGCGTATGACGGGTGCGTGATCAGGCATGTCGGGATTGCATGCGGCGTGCTTGCGCTGACTCGTGAAGCTACGACCTGCGGCGATAGTAAAAAGATGGCGAGCACATGACTCGTGTAATAAAAACGGGAACTTGAACAAAAACGGGGTCACCACTATGGGGATTCCACTATGGGGATTGTTAATAAGCTATGCGCGATCCCCATGAGAAAGAAAGAATATTAATTTACTACAACGCAAATATTACTTTATTACTAAAACTAAAGAACAGAATTATAAGTATAGAATTGAATGTAGTGAAGGACTACATGTTGGCGCGCGCGATGTTGACTCGTCGGAGGTTGCGAACGAAGTGGCCGTCTCG
>OZ017739.1:200767638-200852638 GCA_963969285.1 Odontomyia ornata
CGAACAATTTGAAACGAAATGGTGGCCGCTCAAAGGTCGCAAAAGTTGAACGATAAAAAAACGCTTCAGGGTCAGATCAGAATGCAAAATTTAAAAATTTTTCAAGGCTACAATTCATATTGGATTATTATGAAATCTAAAATCAAGGTAGACGTTGATGAGATCATGGATTAAATGTACCAAAATTAAATTCGATTCCTATGAACGGTGCAGATTTTAGCCGTAGTGGAAAAACCGGTGCCAAATGAATTTCCCCATTTCAACATAAATACTTCCAACATCTGCACCATCACAAAAAAAATTTATTTCATCCTTTTTAGGGCATTCCGAAGTCGGTTCTCTTTTTTTTCTAAAAGTTTTTTAATATGTCCGTTTGTGATAGTTTCAGTTTATAAAATGTGATATCATGTTCCTCAATTTCTTCCACAGTTAATATACTTGGATGTAAAAAATTATGTTTTGCCGATACAATATTTGGTTGACTTCATTTTCCAAAATCTTAACTTTATTATTTATACCAAAAATAATTATTGGTGTACGGTTTGCTTAGTTGTACCTTCCAATCCCTTAAAAGCTTCCATAATTTTTCTTCTATCGTTATTTATTATTACACTAAAGGGATTGTTAATTTTGATTTGCCTTTGAGGTTGTTAACAACATTATGATTTTTTTCTTCTATAATCTCCAAATGGTTGAAAATGTGTTCTCTATCATTACTATCCATCGTCGCAAAAAGGCCATTTTTCTGCATTGGGTACAATGTTCAACAAGCCTCTTATCTGTCTTTTTACTGGACTAGGATTAATGGACTTTATCTTCGCTGTAACTGTATATATTTCTCTAAAAGTCATTTCCTTATTCTCAATATCCAAGTGTTTTATATTAACTCTTATATTTGAAACAGTATTTAACATATCTTCTGGACTAATGCTGGTCTGATTAACAATTTCAATTGTTTTCAATTTAATTTTTGTATAACCTGACACATCATCAATTTGTATTATTTGTAGTGCTCCTCGTGGCGCTGATATCGTTAGGATTATTATGAAAAGAATTGCCTATAAATTTATATGGTCTTTTAATATTTGTTAAATGCACATTATCAAATTTGTTGATTTTATATCTAGTTTCATCTTTATGCCTTACATATCTATAATTTTTAATTGGTCCTTGTTGCCTATTTCTACATAACCTTCCCGTTTTTTATTTAGCATGCTAATTTTTCTCTCTTTACTTTCCTTTGCTATCTTACATAAGCTCTTCGCATCGACTTCTTCCTTAGCTGTTCTTGGTGTAGTTTTTATAGTTGAATGATATCTATCATTATAATTTCCTATTACTGACTGAGTTTTAGCTTCGACTGACAAACTTTTATCATCGATACCTGTTACTTTTTCTAGATTAGTTGAATGCAATGTTTCAACATGGCTATTAGGATTTGCCCGGTGTATTTCTATATGACATTCCCTAAAATATTCTTTCAATTGTTCTGCTATGAATTCATTGTCTAGAATCATCTTTTTTTGTATTCCAAATTTAAAAAAATGCCCACCTAAAATCGTTTTTTCCCCCTTCAGTTTTTATCAATTAGTGCATGCTACTGCAAACTTAGCTTGTCAATTATGGTTACAAATGCTCGATGCGACAAATAAAAAATGTCCGAATGTAGGATTTTATTTTTTTGTATCGGGATCTCAGTTATCTGAAATTTTTGTTTAATAGGATTACGGTCATATTTTATTTCCTTACACTTTGTGCAATTATTAATTACCAGTTGTATATGTTCCTTGAGTTTAGGAAAATATACCTTTGATTTTAATGGGTAGTAAGTTTAATTTATTCCGCTGTGCATTGATCCCTTCGTATGATACATGCAAATTTGTTTGTGTAGCTCCTCTTCAGTTTGAATCTCTGTAGCTCTTATTGTACACCTAATAAAATTGACGTTTTCATCGTTCGAAAATAATTATAGTATCTCTTGTTGGACTCGATTATAGTCATGATCTTTCACTTACGAAAATATTCCTGTCTTTACTTTCTTTATGAATCTAGTTAATATGTCCTTAATTTTACTGACTCCTTCTAAAGGGCTTAAATATATAATTCTGCGTCCGTGTAAAATTTCTATATCTTTGCTTATATTTTAGGTTAACATAAGCTGCGTGTTTGAAATTTATTAACTATCTCATCTTTTATTCCAATATGGTCCAATTGCTGTTCATCAACACAGTGTATAGTATCTGTTAAGTCCATGTTGGATTCCGTGTCATTATTTTCCAAAATTTTAGGTGTTCCAAGTCTACTTAGAAAATCCGCGACTTCATTTTCTTTCCCTTGTAGGTACTCTATTTCAAAATTAAATTCTTGTAATTTTAAGATCCACCTCTGGTTACGTTGCGAAAATTCCTTTCCTTTATACTTGCTATTTAAATATTTTATGGTTGTATGGTCAGTAATAATTTTGAACTTTCTTCCATATACATATGGGCGAAAATAATTTACAGAGTAAACGATTGCTGAAAATTCTTTATCCGTAACGCTGCAATTTTTTTCATGATTATTTAAAGTTCTCGATACAAAATAAACTGGATGTTCGTCCTGAGATAGAACGGCAGTAATTGAGGCTTTTAGGTTTTCAAAGGCTGAAATATATTGATGATCATTTATATTAATTTTTTGGCCTTTTTTCAAATATTTGATCATTGGGTACGCTACTTTAGCGTAATCTCTTATAAATTTTCTGTAAAAACCCATCATTCCCAGGAACCCTTTTAGTTGTCTCTCGGTCTTTGGCAGACTAATATTTTCAATGTCTTTGATTTTGTTAGGATTTGGTTGAATGCCCTCCTTCGTTAATATATAGCTTAAAAATTCGGCGCCCCTCTTCATAAAGCTGCTCTTATCAGCTTGTATTTTAAGATTGCGCATTTGTAAAATGTTAAAAATGTTATCTAATGATAATATATGCTCTTCCAGAGATGTTGAAAATATCAGTTTATCATCAAGATATACCACACATATTTTATTTATATATTCCCTTAATATATCATTCGTCAGTCTCTAAAACGTTGCCGTAGCGTTTTTCAACCCAAACGGCATCCTGACATACTCATAAAGACCTGATGGTGTAACAGAAGCAGTTTTTTTCGATATCATCTTCTGCTACCAGTATCTGATTATATCCCTTCGCCAAATCCAACGTACTAAAATATTGGGCTTTTCCCAAATTATCTAAGATGCTGTCAATATTAGGAAGGGGATATTTGTCATCTATTGTGACTTGGTTAAGCTTTCTATGGACGACAACAATTCTGTTCTTTTGTTTTCCCGAATTATCCATTTTCTTCGGAATCACGATTATAGGTGAACTGTACCAACTATTACTTTTTCGAATAATTCCTTGTTTTTCCATTTCCTCCATCCGTCTGCGAACCTCAGCCTCATGTTGTGGTGGGTATCTGTATAATTTCGAATTTATTTGTTGTTCCGGCGTCGTTTTGATTTGGTGAACCACGGAATTAGTGTTAGTTAACTGGTCTCCTTCCTTGAACATTAATCTCCTGTATTTGCTCAAAAGCTTTTCAATGACATCTTTTTCTATTTTATTCAGTTGAGCGGTCTGAATGTCACAAACTTTCCTTATATCTAGCACATTCACTTCTTCCAGTGATTTTGCTAAGAACAATATGTCCTGCTGTTGGATATCAATTAATTTAACATTCTTTGCAATCCAGTCCATTCCTATTAAAAAATCGTATTATTTATTTAAACCGATTTTCATCGATCTTATCCTGGCATTCATGGGTTGATTAAATTCCTCAGAAAATGCCGTTTTTACTTGCTCTGTTTGATTTGTAGCTATACTTTCAATGGTATAAATTTTAACAGGGGTTTCTTTAGTAATTTTAAATAGATCTACTGGAACGCTGCTTGAATTTAAAAGACTGATTGTCGAACCTGTATCAATCATTGCTACGCATCCTCTTCCTTTGAAAGTGACCTGAATATAAATTTTCATTTCTTCCAAGGCTAGTTGGTAAAAAATTCATTTGTATGACGTCACTGCGGGGTATTCAGAATTGCTCGAATATTCCAAGTAGTTATCGCCAGAACATTTGCCAATATACGAGAAAAGGATTGAATGACTCGAGACCCTATATAAAGCCGAGCTGAATTAATGGGGAGAAAAGTGAAATCGCGATAGTAAGAACTGCGATAGGTGTGGAGTGCGAATTCAAGGCGATATTAGTTGATAGTTAAGACAGTTCAATTAAACATTTATAGACAAGTCAAGAGTAAAATTGGTGAAATTCTTAAATTAATGATTGTGCATTTTCAGTAAGTAAACTCTTTTAACTTAATTTAAAAGACAGTGCGTTTTCACTTTCCCGGAACATTAAAATTATTGGCCGCGAACCATAACACGCGACAGTGGTGTTAAGAAGTGAGAAAGAAAATTTTGGAAGTGGAAATGTTTACACATTTTCAAAGTGCAAAATAGTGAAAATTAACGTGGAAATCGCTGAAAAAATAGCCGAAACAATAAAAATGCCCGGAAGCTTAAATTTAAAAATTAATGGAGCTTAAGGAGGACTTGGAACAGCGAAATCTGGCTACACAAGGTACAAAGGTCATACTGATTGCACGCTTACGTGACGCAATTGTGTCAGAAGGCGGGTATCTGGATTCGCGTAAGCCCCCAGATGCAGAAAAAGGCACAAAAGGTGGAGAAGCAGAAGCACCAAAATCAAAGGAACCAGAAAATGCGCTGATGCAAATGTTGATGCTGATGCAGCAAGAGCAGCGACAACAGTTATCCAGTTTAGCTATGAAGCTTAATATACAGTCAGCAAGTTTAACTGCAAGGTAAGTGAACAATCAGCGCAGCTAAATGAACAGTCATCCAATTTAACTGCGAAGCTGGACCAACAAGCGATCAAAATCAAGGCGGGTTTGCAAAAACAGTTAACCGAAATAAAAGCGGAGCTCAGTAGTCTGAACAAACAGATTAAATGCATCGAAGAAAAGGTTAACCAGGTTGAGAAGAGAATCAACCATGATATCAGCCAGGTCGAGGAGAGAATCAACCATGAGATGGAAAACATGAAAAAGGAATTGGAAGCAGCAAAGGCAGTAGTCACCACCTCACCAGCCCCGCTTATAACCACAGCGCAAAGCTCATCCAGAAATGTGCAAGCACCAATATTCGACGGGCAAACGGTCTGAAGCATTTACAAAACCCAGCTTGCAGCCACCGCTCGGATAAATCATTGGAATGGGCAGGAACAAGCAACTGCATTGATTCTTGCTCTAAGAGGCCCCGAGCTTTTGCAGACGATCCCCGTTGAGTTTCACTCAAACCTGGCTGCTATAATGAATGCGCTTAACACGCATTATAGAAGCGATCATCTGAAGCAGGTATCAGTCACAGCTACGGCATCGGATGCAAAAGCCTGGCGAAACCTTACAGCAGCTAGCCCAAGATATTGAGCGATTGGCACTTTTGGCTAACTCAGCCTACGCCACACAACATTGAGCTTACGCGGCAATAGAGGCATTCATCAGCGGACTAAAGGACCAGAAATTGCATCAAGTTGTGGGTTCAGCTCCAAAGCAAACGATTAAGGACGCATTGGCTTATAGTCTGAACTTCAAGGCAGCGAAATATGTGACTCGCACCACTGGACGGGTTCGCAAGGTAGTGGCAGACAATTCCAGGTGTGAGCGCGTGGAAATTGAGCAAGATCCGCATGCAAATGGTGCGCCTAGGAGAGAAGAGGCACCTGCAAGGAGACTGCAAGAAGCGAAGGAAACCGAGCTATAGTCCAGGGTTTGCACCTAGGAGAAGCCCTAGACCGAATCAGGAGCCCAGAATGAAAGCCCCTTGAGGGGTCGGGAAACATGTAAGAGCCAACTTCGTGGGAGGATCAACGTCCCCAGCACCACCATCACCGTGTCAAGACTACATCGTGGAGAAGCAGACTTATGCCTTCTGGGTCAAGTTGGCGGAGAACATTGCACCATAATAATCGACACTGGTGCAACCCGTTCGATTATCCGACCAGACTTAGTGAGGCAACAACTACATTTCAAGGGCAGGATTTGCTCACTACGGACAGCTACGGGAGAAACTGCACCTGTCCATGAAGAGGTCAACCTTCAGATACAGTTGGGAGACCTTGCGTTCTGACATAATTTTCTGGTCGCGAACATTATGGATGACTGCATTCTCGAAATGGATTCTCTGCGACCACATGGAATCACAATTTATTTGGGCAAAATGGCAGAATGGCGAAGTATTGATGGAGGATCCCAGCGTCCAAATTCCCAAGATGAATGTAGTAGTATGTGCCGATACTGATGCACCAAATTCTTCAGAATTTATGTATGGCCCAAGCTTGATGGTGATTCTGGAGACCACCGATCTTATCTGATAGAGCCTACGAAGACGTCCGCATTGCGCCATTTGATTGTAGGACGAAGCCCTGTAAGATCTATAGGGAACGGATATGTGCCGGTTTGAGTCCTGAACACCGCAGACTCAACCATGAACACCAAAGCGGGAGAAGTCATCGGCAGTTGCCAGCCTGTTTCAACCATCACCTCTTTGGAAGCCACTCACGACCATCATTGGAAAAGGAGGCAAGACGCAGACAAAGCCCAGGAATCCACGTCTGCAATATTGAAGCAAGTCAAATTACCAGTGCAGCTGGTCAAGCGAGCCTCTGATCTGGTCACCAAGGACAGTGACATCTTCTCAACAAGCCCGGATAACCAAGGCCGAATGAATATGGTAACTCACGTCATAGATACACAGGGAGCCAAGCCAATTCGACAAGCACCGAGACGTCTCCCTATAGCCAAACAAAAAGAAGTGAGCGCGCTGAACTCGGACATGGAAAAACAAGGTGTTATCGAAACTTCTGTCAGTCTATGGGCCGTGCCAGTGGCTCTAGTAAGGAAAAAGGATGGTAGCACACGTTTTGTGTCGACTATAGGCAGCTCAACGACGTCACTAAGAAAGATAGTTACCCACTTCTATGCATCGACGACATCATGGACACAAATGTGTTTTTACACTCGATCTAAAGAGTGGCTACTGGCAGGTAGAAATCGACAAGAAGGACTGAGAGAAGACCGCATTTTCAGTTGGGACCGGATTGTGGCAATTTGTGGTGATGCCATTTGGGCTTTGCAATGCTCCAGCCACTTTCGAACGCCCGATGGAATACGTGCTATGAGGCCTGACCTGGAAAACCTGATTGGTATACCTAGATGACATCATTTTCATCGGGAGAACGTTCGAACAGCATGTGCGGAACTTAGAAGAGGTTTTCTCCCGATTGCGACTGGCGAATTTGAAACTTAGACCCGACAAGTATATCCTTTTTGCTGCTGAAGCAATATACGTGGAACATTTCGTATCAGCAGAAGGGGTCGAAACAGACCCCGAGAAAATTGAGGCCGTAAAAACCTGGCCAATACCAAACAACAAGCGCCAACTACGAAGTTTTCTGGATCTGGTGACCTACTATCGAAGATTCGTCAAAGACTTTGCCAAAATAGCTAAATGTCAGTTAACCGAGGAAAATCGTCCGTATATCTGGAATGAGCAATGCCAGGCAGCCTTTGAAACCCTGAAGGAGAAGTTGTGTGAATCACCTGTGCTGGCATACCCAAAACTCGGAAAAATGTTTGTAGTTGACACCGATGCGAGCAACGGTGGGATTGGAGCTGTACTCTCCCAGCAGATCGATGGCGGTGAAAACGTCCTCTCGTATTACAGTCGAGTTCTCTCAAAAAGTGAGAGGAACTACTGCGTGACCAGGAAGGGACTTTTGGCTATAAAAGAGGCCACTAAGCAGTTCCACAAGTACCTATGTGGCCAAAAATTTGTTTATCGAACAAACCATGCATCGCTGAAATGGCTGCTTAATTTCAAAAACCCCGAAGGACAAGTTGCGAGATGGATCGACAGACTGCAGTCATACGATTACGAAATTGTTCATCGGAAGGGCGAAGTTCACGGAAATGCTGACGCCCTATCTCGTCGTCCATGTCCAGCTAACTGCAAGCATTGCCGACGAATTGAGGAAAAGGAGCTGACCGTTGATCTGCGAGTAATAACGAACGAATTTGATGAAGGTTGGTCAGTAGAGGGAATTCAAAACGCCCAGTTAGCTGATGATGACATCGAACCATTGCTCGTATGGAAGGAGACAACTGGGCGACCTGAGTGGAAGAACGTTTCAATGGATGGCGCCACCCTGAAAAGCTATTGCACACAATGGAACTCCCTTCAGGTGGAGGGTGGCATACTCAACCGGAAATGGGAAACGGCGGAAAGCAGCTCCTATAGGATGCAAACTATACTTCCCAAAAACCGAATCCACAATGTATTTAAGGAAATGCATGAACGATCGTTGGGAGGCCACCTTGGTGTTAACAAGAACTTAGTGAAATTTCGGAAAAGATTCTTCTGGCTCTACGCTTGAGAAGACGTACAGGACTGCTGTCGCTGATGCACGATTTGCGCTTCCGTCAAAGGTCCAAAGCGACGTCTGAGGTGACCAATGCAAACCAACAACGTAGGTGTACCGTTTGAAAGGATTGATTGTTGACGTCGCAGGACCATTTCCTGAATCTGAATGGGAAAATCGGTACACGCTGGCTGTGGCCGATTATTTCAGCAAGTGGCCCGAAGCCTACCCCATTCCCAACAAGGAAGCCACTACTGTAGCCGAACAGCTAGTGTTAAATAGTGTCAGTAGGTATGGCGTACCTTGCGAACTTCCTTCGGATCAAGCCCGAAACTTTGAGTCACTGGTTTTTGGCGAAATATGCGAGCTGCTGGGAATACGCAAAACGAAGACAATACCGCTGCATTCCCAATCCGATGGAATGTTCGAACGTTTTAGCGGCACACTCAATAAACACCTAGCCAAGATGGTTGACGAGAACCAAAGGGTCTGGGACCAACACATCCCACTATTTTGGATGGCGTACAGAATTGCCGAACATGCATCGACGGGCCAAGCCCCAGCCAAAGTCAGTTTTAGAAAGACTTTTGGTCTGCCGGCTAATATAAAGTTTGGAACACCCCCTGAGAAACCCCAAACGATCTAGGAGTACGCAAGTGAGCTAAGACAACGGTTGAACCAGATACATTGGGCAGTGCAAAAACACTTCGAATCGGCTACTGACTGCATGAAGACCAGGTATGATCTAACGGCAAATTCTACTAGCTTCCAGCAAGATTACTTGATGTGGCTATATAACCCACAACGGCAGAAGGATAGGTCTCCGAAGTTGCAGCATGATTGGGAGGGACTATACCGAGTTACAAAGCGAATCAACGAGGTCGTATACCGCATACAGGAATACCGTAAGCCGAGATCCAAAATGAAAATCGTGTACTTGGACCGTCTTGCCCCATATTACATCCAGGGAGAATTGACTACAACTGGCAACACATCTTTTCGGGGCGAAAAGAACTGAGGTGGGGGCAGTGTTACATCTGCAAATAGATCTGCGAGCTACTGTCGCAATTGTTATCGTAATTATTAAGAACATCATGACCAATAAATGAACGTACTCGAAAGCACAAAACCCATCAAGCATGATCAATATCTGAAGGTGACGTCACTGCGGGGTATTCAGAATTGCTCGAATATTCCAGGTAGTTTTCGTCAGAACATTCGCCAATATACGAGAAATGGATTGAATGACTAGAGACCCTATATAAAGCCGAGCTGAATGAATAGGGAGGATAGTAAAACCGCGAAAGTAAGAACTGTAATAAGTGTGGAGTGCAAATTATGGCAATACTAGTTGATAGTTAAGACAGTTCAATTAAAAATTTATAGACAAGTCAAAAGTAAAATTGGAGAAATAGTTAAATTAATGATTGTGCATTTTCAGTAAATAAATTCTTTTAACTTAATTTTAAAGACAGTGCGTTTTCACTTTCCCGGAACATTAAAATTATTGGCCGCGAAACATAACACACGACAATATATTTGTTTTTTTTTTTTTATTTGTAAATATTTTTTCGTTCCACTTTTTAGGTATATATCCAAAAACAAATCTTACAAAACTTACTGGTTATATGTAGAACATTGTGCAGACCTTGAATATCGTCTTAAATTACGTTATTCTCATCTATTCATAATTGACATTCTCATCTATTTATAATTGAGTTAAAAATAGGATGATTATAACCCATTCAAAATTACATGTATACTTATTCAGGAAAAATTGAATGTGAACAATTGGAACAAAATCGAACTGGATTTTCATGAAATAATAAATTCATCATTATCATAACATTTTGCGAAAAGCTTCAAAACGTTTCGCCCTAATGAGACTTTTGCAATTACTCTTTTATTAAATGAATTTCATCACTATCAGTATCAGTATTATAATGTGATTGCAGAGATTCAGTTATGATTAGATTAAATCGAATAAGTGTTCTACATTACGTATTAACTTGAATTGACCTCGTCAAAGACTTTCTTGCAATTTAAAAATGCCGATGAAAATGCATGCATAGTAAATCAATGTAAGTATGTACAATGTGAAATCTCATTATTTTTCTTTGTACTTTGCGCATTTCAAATCACTTCGAAGACATTCCAATGCGTTGTCGTGCGACAGCAGACGAAATTATAATTCCATTAATTCGGCAAATCGGTTTAGCTGTACCAAATAAAACAATGGAGCTAGTATTATGTTGATTCCAATTAAAAGCACATTGAAAAAAAAAATCCAGGTCATATGCATGTTTACAGATTTCACTTTAACTTCACTTTAGAGTTAATTTAAGTTAAAGCAACATATTCACAGCCCTTTTGTTTGAAACCATCCTCTTACACCATCTTATTCCTTACTTTTATAAACTTCGAATTTCCGACACTTGGAAAGACCACAATATCACCGTCGATGCATTAACGTTTGCTGGGCTCGCTATATTAGATAATATTTTTGGCGCCAGGCCAACCGCTCACGTCTCTCGTACGCGAAAAACGGACAAGTGTCGCGATTGTTACACATTTCCTTTTTTTCATGTCCATTGTTTGCTGTACGCACATAAGAATGAAATAGGGGATCACAATAAATCTAATGTGTACGATCTCACCTTTTTACCCCCCCTGTCACTTTCTGGAGGCTTATTCTCCTTCGAAAACACCGGTCGCATGTTGACGAACAGATAAATGTCGTCTTCTCCGTGCCAAATTGTTGACGAATCGACAGTTGGCGAACCCAGCGCTGGCACCGCTTTCCCACTTTTTCCGAGTGTCAACCCCACGCACTTTCCACTAAATTTCTTCCCGCGCAGGAAATATCCTCCCATACACGCTACAAAGTGCAGACGACAAAAGAGAACGCGGCCGCGGACAACGAGGACATCAAACCTCGGTGAACTTCCCTCCTCATAAAATCTTCTGTTTTGTTTTTTTCCCACTTATCTAGTCCTAGAGCTTTGGGAATGCGATTTTACAATCTACCCGTGACTCACATCTGTCAACCAACCAACGTCAAGGGGTGATTCATTCGCTCACCACCAGCCGAGGTCAATCGATTCAGTCACAGAGAGCTGTCAAGCAATTGCATCAACTGGTTGGGACATATCAGCTGGCGCGGAAATTTAATTTAAGGGGTGACAGAACTCCGTGGAATATCGATCTGAGGGATTGAGGCTATCACAGGGCGTGAGATGAGCTCTGAGTTGAGGCCACCCGTTTTGGGCGTATGGTAGACTGACGAATAACTTTCTATAGGTTAGTTCTAGATTATGATGTCACTGCTGGCGGTTTACTGATTCAGGTGGTTGTGAGCCATAGAAATTGCCGGGCGACCAAAAAAGGTCTTCTTGGAGATGGCGTGCTTCAATGTCATAAATTTGTTGCATGATAGCTTCCCGGCTCTTTTCCGGACATAAATACTTCATAAATTTCTTATCCAATTTAGTGTTGTAGTGCCGGGCCGCGTCGCTTTGCCTAAATTCCCGTCAATATATCTCATCGCCTGCCTTGAAACCAGAAGGGTGAGATCGCAGGTTGTAGCGCTCCTACCATGCGCGTTTGCTATCTTCAATCTTCTACGGAGTTAGTCTCGAAATACTCGGAGTTTCTTGTGGGGCTCTAGAGCCACTACTGGGTCTTCCAAACAACTTAATTGGCGCAAAACTGGTACAATTTGCCGTGACAAATCGTGTACTGGCTGAACACGGCGAAGTAAGGTGAGATCCCTGTAGCGGTGGTATGAAGAACGCAGAGCACAGGTGATTTCGGAAACCCTACGGTCCTAATCTTTCTGATTCAGATGGATATAGGCGCAAATAGCGGCTAGGAGTGTACAGTTTAGCCAGTCAGAAGCATTGAGAGTAGACTGCGGTCTAGTGGTGAGTAATACCATGGTTGTTCATCAATTCCCGAAATCAAATGCATGCGAAATGGACTCGGTTGACGGAGGCAACATATCCCGGTACTCCAAATACATGAAAGACGCGTTTCTCCAAGAAGCTTATTATCAGAGAGGTATGCATGTTACAAATTGGCTAAATGATTGGGAACTCCGAAAGCGTCTTAAGATACCTTTGATCAACGGTAGTGGATATGCGTCTCCAACAGTGACGGCATTTGAACGTCGGGCATCTAAGCATAGTCGAATTATATTCGGCTTAACAACTAAAGTGATTGGTGAAGCTCATGCGCTCTGCGAATCTTCGATCACACCTTGTGCCAACATCCGATCAACTTCGGCATATAACGACTTTTCCTTCGCCGGAGATATGGAAAAATGTCTCTGTTCGAAGGAGTTAGCATTCCCCTTATCTATCGTGTGAGACACCAAAGTTGTCCTGCCGAGAGCTTCCTTCTCATGCAAAGTAAAAGCCACTACAGCCGAGTTTAAACAGAGCTGTTGATTGGCATCCAGTGCATGTCAAAGTGAGTGAAAATTTAATGTCGCATCGTGGATGGTGGCGGCGGTATCACGTATTGTCCTAGAAAATAATGCTGGGTCCAAACTAAATCTTCGAACGAATTCAACCCCTAAGTAAAGGTTATGTGCCAGTTGGAGTATAATGTAAAAATTCAGGGACACGGTTGCACCTTTAAAGATGACTTCCGTCATGAGTTTTCCCACTATGGAGTGACGAGTTCCATCCGCCGTCTTGACTCACATAACAATGAATTATGATCGGTTTATTGAAGTCCGGGCTATGTAGTACGGGGGCTGTTGTCAGGCTCTTGTTTAGCTCTTCGAAGACCCGCAAGCCAGGCTCGTCCTAGATGAACTTTCGTCACTTACGCGGCATGTCGGTCAAGGGTGTGGCGATGATTGCACAGTCATGTACGAATCGTTCGTACCATCCACATAGCCCTAGGAATCGGTGTAACCGCTTGGTAGTCTTAGGCAGAGGAAAGTCATCACTCGCTTGTGTCTTGTCACGGTCGGTTTTGATGTTGCCTTAGCCAATGATGTGGCCCGAATACTTAAATCCTACATTACGAACTGACTCTTCTGTATGTTGATGTTTGACCCTGCCTTCCGGATATTCAAAGCGACTTCCTGAACACAGGCAGATGTGTTCATCAAAGGTCTCGGTTATAAGCAATAAGTCGTCCCAGTATACGAAAACTTGGTGCCGTAAGTGCAGTAGTATTACCTTATCCATAAGGCTCGTCATTGTCTGAGGAGCATTACACAGTCCAAATGGCATGGTCACAAATTGGTACGATGGGCGACCTGGGACCGTGTAGGCTGTGTTGATGTCAGGGCTCTTTTGCCCTGGCAGTTTAATGAATGTATAAATTCCGTTTTTTGTTACAAGTTAAACGGTGTTGAAATGTTACAAGCTATGAATTTTATTTTACTTTGTTTGCAACTTGCTCGCTGCAATGCAACGACCGACTTAAAACTAAAATTGTCCACCGCGTCAAAAGTTAAATGATGTTGAATTTGTATGCTCTTAAAATGTATCCGAATCCAAACATTCGAAAACATTTCATGTGCACACGGTGCAAATTATAAAATTGTCTACCACGTCAAAGTTAAACGATATTGAATTTGTGTGCTCATGAAATGTATCCGAATCCAAGCATTCAAATGCATTTCATGTGCACATGGTGCAAGATTTCAATCCAGGGAGCACACTGTAGGTACCAACTAAAACATTCAGATACATCTCATGTGCACATGATGCAAAGATTGAATATTCAAGTGCCCATGAAATGAGTCCAAATCCAAACATTCAGATACATTTTATGCGCACATGATTACTTACGATGCAAAACCTTAATATGAACGAGCAGCTTGCCTTCCCAATAAATTGCTGATGGTGCATTTGTCTGGGAAACAAGCTCCCGAGTGGAAAATATTCGATAAGCATCTACTTGGATATGCATATCGGATTCACACAGTGCTGCCGCCTGAAGAAAATAAATTGGCGGGTGACATGGTATGAGCATGTAATTGTGCTTAACAGGCTGCCTTCTCCTTTGAGCTAGGATCTAATGGGATCTGCCAGAAAGCGTCTTTAAGGTCCAAGCTCGTAATTAAAAAGGCTTTAGGTAAACGACTTAAGATACCTTTGATCAATGGTAGGGGATATGCGTCTCCAACAGTGACGGAATTTAAACGTCGGGCATCTAAGCATAGTCGAACTATATTCGGCTTAACAACTAGTACCAATATCCGATCAACAACTTCGACATATAACGACTTTTCCTTCGCCGGAGATAGATGGCAAAATGTCTCTGTTTCAGGGGTTTAGCATCCCCCCTATATATGCCGTGAGAAACCAAAGTTGTCCTGCCAAGACCTACCTTCTCATGTGAAGGAAAAGCCGTTACAGCCGAGTTTAGTCCAGTACATGTCGAAGTGAGTGAAAATTTAATGTCGCATCATGGACGGTAGCAGCGGAATCACGTATTGTGCTAGAAAATAATGCTGGGGCCAAATTAAATCTTCGGACGAATTCAATCCCTAAGTAAAGGTTCTGTGTCAGTTGGAGTATAATTTTAAAAATACAGGGGCTTGGTCGCACATTTAAAGATGACATCCGTCGTGAGTTTCCCCACTATGAAGTGACGAGTTCCGTCTGCACTGCTTAACCAGGTCGTAAAATGTTGGATTTAATCCGCGGGGCTCATCAGGATTTCTCTTGCTGCTATGCAGCTGACACTGGCTCCAGTGTCAATCAAGCCTACCAGTCGGCTTTTCAAGATCTGTACTCACGCATACGGGTGAGCGTCGTCCTTCAATAAGTCGTCTAGTTGGATCGCATGCAATGTCTTCCTCGACTGCCTCACCCTTCTCCAAAAGCTCCGCATCTGAGGTGTGGCTCACTTCTTTCTCGGAGGAGTGGTGAGAACCATCTCCAGATTGAAGCTGTGCTAGCGAGCAGCAAAAAGGTCCTATAGTCTAACATGAAAGGGCTCCGCATGTCAGGGAGCACCCTATTTATTACCATTTCCCTAAAGGTCCAGTTCGGTAGCGCAGGTGACGTCATCGATGCAACTACCTCCACTTAATGAGGTAATGATTGCTACATCGATGCCGTCATCTCCAAATAAAACATTCAATGTTGAGTTGACCCCAAATGCCTACGAACTCCCAGTAAACTGGTTGACCTAATTCGTTGGTACAATTAAAACCAATTCCGTCAAAGGTAAGCAATCTTGCAATTGCAAAATTACCACAACATTGCAATCGCATTTCCTCGATAGCCAATAAATTGCAAAAGTGCTTACCAATAGCAGTAAGCATTATTTTTGAATGTAAGTCGTTTATTAGAAGTCGAAGTGTAATGTTAAGAAGAAAGATTGAATTAAGTTAGTTAAATAATATAACTCAAACCGTGATGAATAAAATCAAATAATTAAAATATTTAAAAAATTGTTTTTTTTTTAAATCGAGTATTTGTTCTATACATAAGTGGCGCAGTTGGTACGCAGTCAATCAAAAGATTGACTTAGTGAAAAAAATAAAACTCAAATGAAAGTGACGCGGTTCTAATCAAAAAGGCATTCATTGTCTAGAGCAGAATTTTCCAAGAATTCGCTCCTACTCTTTCTATAGAAGGAGGTAGTTAGCAAAGGTCCTTGGTACCATAAAGCAAACCAGTGCTTTTAAAAAAGTGCATAATAGAAGGCTTGCATTGCCTGGAGCTGAATTTTCAGAGAATTCACTCCTACCCTAGTAAAAGAAGTAGCTAACAAAGGCCCCTTGGTACCAAAAACCAAAACAGTGAAGAAAAAAAAACTAAATAAATAAATCAAAAATGGCCAATCCAGTGAATCAACAATTCAGCATCTCTGCTCTTGAGCTGGTTAAAGAAGCAGCAACAGAAATTACGATTTATCTTCTTTCATCCGGGATGTGGATCTAATACTTCCCATGTCCCGGGAAAATGCACCTTTACAGGAGTATGTGTACAACAGGTACATCCTCAACAAAATTCAACGACCGGCTCTGCAAATTATAAGAACGTTGGGAGCGAATCCAAACTGGGAGCAGGTGAAAACGGAACTCATCAAAAATTTCGGAGTCCAGGAATCATACTACAATCTGCATCATCAAGCAATAAACACGAAAAATTATACAAGGAATTTAAGTGAATTTTATCGCATATTACAAAATATCTTAGATAATCTCAATACTAAGTACGAGTTTGATAGTAGTAAGCCTGTTGAATTTTCTCCACCATCAAATGATTCAATTATTCTAAAGATATTTTTGGATGCTATCGACCAAAATCTGGCAAGCGTAATTTACAGTAGGAATATTACAACTCTGAGAGCAGCATTTTATTTACTAGAGGAGACCGGACTTCTAAGACAATCTAACAGTAGACAAAGACGCAACTATCAGTTTGACTAAAATAGACATAACGAGTTCAGGGGAAATTATGGAAAAGACTTCAGGGAATGCCAAAATAGTGGAACATTTAGGAGCAATACAAATTACTCTAATTCAGGGCAATCCCGAAGATATAACAATTATAATCAAACGAATTCAGGACAGTTTAGGCAAAATCAGTACCATGACAGTCAGAGACAAACTAGGCATATGGAACCAATGGAAGTGGACCATTTAGAGGCGAGGTAAATTTTCAATTACTACCTCGCAACAGAATTTACCGATAGTAGAACTTCCACTTCCAGTAGAGTTCATCAAATATGGTGGCAGTAGTGTTCATCAAGCTATTCACAAAGTCATCCAGCACATTTGGCAACAAGAACATATGCCAAAAGAGTGGAGCCAATCAATTATACACCCTGTCCACAAAAAAGGTGACAAGCTACAGTGTGAAAATTAAAGAGGCATATCACTACTTTGTACGGCATACAAAATGTTTTCAAAGATCTTAGAAAATAAAGTCGGATCGTACACCAATAATATTATTGGGGAGCATGAAGGTGGTTTAAGAGGAGGCCGATGGACGATAGACCAATTGTTCACAGTCAAACAGGTACTTGAAAAGTGCAGGGAGTTCAACATAGACGTTCATCAAATTTTCGTTGACTTTAAGCAAGCATACGACAGTATTGATACTGTAGCAAATAATGCTTTGCTTTGGCATCCCAGCAAAATTAGTCTGTGTTACCAAAATGACAATGACGTAGACTACCTCCCAACCCCGCATCAATAACCAACTCACCGATGCCTTTGACACAAATATCGGACTAAAGTAGGGAGATGTACTGGCCCCATTGTCGATACGCGAGGTGCTTCACTATTCAAGTCGAGGTAAGCAGTAGCCCATGTGGATGACATCAACATTTTATCGCGGTCATTAACAACTGCCAAAGAACTCTTCCTGAAACTCGACAGCGAAGCAAAACTAATAGGGCTACAAATCAATGAAAATAAAACAAAGCCCATGAAGCAGTCGAGAAAAAAATACCTCAAGTACACAAAATATCACACTTTTGTGTATTTATGTGCCAAAATAACGAAAACGGGCAATGAAAGAGGCAAAATACGCCGATGAATACAGCTTGCAAATAAAATATTTTATTCAGTATTGACGATCTTGAAGACCAGCTGCATACACAGGAAAACAAAGCTCCAAGTATACAAATCTGTGAAAAGACCTGTGTTATGCTGTGGGTGTGAAACATGAACCCTAACTCAAGCATCCGCAAATATATTGAACGCCTTTGAGCGACGGGTCCTGAGGCGAATAATCGGAGCGAAGCTACACCAATGGCGAATTCGATACAACCATAAGCTGTATGAAATTTTTGACGAACCGGAGGTCTCAACGATTATAAGACTGCGGAAGCTACAATGGGCTAGCTACATGAATCGTATGGGCGAACAACGGATACCCAAAACGGTATTCGTTGGGAGAACTGAAGGCCAGAATTCAGTGGGGAAACCGACGAAATGCTGGTCTGACTCGGTAGAGGAAGACAGTTCATCGCTGCTCGGATTTCAAAATTGGAGGACGCGGTCAATGGACCGAGACAAGTGGAGGCACTATTTGCAGGAAGCGAAGGCCCGAGAGGGGGGTGTAGTGCTAAGAAGACGAAGAAGAAGAAGAACTGACTATAGGTGGCGAAAAGATTAAATGTCTCATCGACACCGGACCTACTTCAACCTTACTAGATAAAAACAAACTACCAAAATATGAACATGAAAATCGACAGGAAATATTACGCTTCAATACGCTTTATACGCTTAGTGGTGTGTGTGAATGTTACACAAGAAATTATTACAGAGCTTCCAACTGGTTTAATGAGGATAACCTCATGAGTTGCAAACTTACATCATTTAAAAACAAGAATTTCGATGGTCTCATTGGTCAGAATTTACTGAAACCAAAGCAGGCAATCATAAATTTAGAGGAACGTTTTATCGAAATTCACAATGTCAAGACAACATTTTTAAACTCTTGTCCTTACAATTTTGAGGACATTAATTCTTTGGAAGAATATCCAGCAGACGAGAACATCCTCAATAAACTTATGTTAGAGGATATGAATTCTGCGGAAGAAAACAAATTAAGTGTATTGATAGAAAAAAACAAAGATTTAATTTTCCAAGAAGGCCGAAAATTTACCCATACCCATGAAATTCAACATGATATTATTACAAAAACCAACAAACCCATTTATACGAAAACTTACAGGTACGCACAAATCTATGAGGAAGAAATTAACAGACAAATGAAGGAAATGCTGGAGCAGGATATTATTTAGGAGAGTAATTCACCCTATAACTCAACTTTGTGGATAGTGCAGAAAAAGATTGATAGCTCTGGAAAGAAGAAATGGAGAATCGTTATCGATTACAGAAACCTCAATGAAGAAACTATAAGTGATAAGTTTCCAGTCCCTAATATTGAAACAATACTAGAAAAGTTAGGCAAGGCTCAGTACTTTACAACGTTGGATCTTGCCAAAGATTTTTATCAGGTGTTGATCAGGGAAGAGGATAGAAGGAAAACAGCATTCTTGACACGTCTAGGATATTACAAATTCGTAAGAATGCCGTTTGGGTTGAAAAATGCCCCAGCGACATTTCAAAGATTAATTGACTCCGTAATGAGAGACTATATTAATCAAATATGCGTCACGTATTTAGATGATATTTTGATCTTTAGCACTTCTATAGAAGAGTATATGTTAAGTATTCAGAAGGTTTTCAATCGATTCCGATCGCATAATTAAAAAATCCGAATTGATAAATGCCGTCTTTTCGCAAGAACCACAGAGTATTTAGGATATATTCTCACAACGGAAGGAATAAAACCGAACAAGGACGAAATTGAGAATATTCAGAAGTTGAAACTTCCACAAACAGCAAAGCAAATCAAATCGTTTTTAGGAATGACAGGTTATCACAGGAAGTTTGTAAATGACTATGCGAAAGTTGCCCAGGGAATGACAAAATACCTGAATAAAAATTGCAAAATTAACAAAAATGATCCCCAATATGTTGACGCATTTGAGAAATTGAAAGGGATGTTAACGGATGCACCAATTTTCAAATACTCCAATTTCAATAAGAAACTCAAATTAGTTACAGATGCAAGCGATTTCGCTATAGGAGTTGTTTTGACACAGGATGAACATCCAATAAGTTATGCCGGTAGAACTCTAAACGATCACGAAAAGAAATACTCTACTACCGAGAAGGAACTCTTGGCAATTATTTGAGCTGTTAATTATTTCAGACCAAACATATATGGGAGACCTTTTGACTTAATGACCACTCAAGTGGTTACAAGCTAAAAATAAGGGTAAGGACATTAACCCCAGGCTTCAAAGGGGGTTATTACGGTTAGGGGAGTACGATATTAATATTAACTACATAAAAGGGAAGGAAAATAAAGCAGCGGACTTCAGGAGCAGAATAAATGCGGAAACTGGAGAAATTAGCACATTAGACAAGAACAGAGAGGAGGATGATAACATGAGCACCAATGCAACAGTTCACTCACAGCAAGACAAAATCAATAATCATTTTCCAATTCTAGACACAGTGGTAAACCGTTTCAATACTAAGATCATCATGACGGACCGAAAAAACAAAGGAACTGAGGCTGTTAATTAAAAACGTAAAATATTTATGTCTTGACGATATTCAAAACAATTGTTTCTCGGATATTTTTAGAAGGTTGCTCACAGGTGGTAAAGTATGAATTTATTCAAAACTTCTATATCACGAATATAAATTAGTTCGGCAGAAGCTAATTGAACTTTTTAATAAAAGCATAAAATTTTATAGATGTGCATATCACGCCAAAGATATGAAAACAGAAGATGAGACATCCAGACATATAGCCAAATATAAAAAAAGAGACGGGGCATGCAGGAATTAATAAGAACTATGAGGGATTGAAAGAACTTATTTATTTTAAAAATCTTAAGACCCTAATACAAAAATATATGAACAACTGCGATGTTTGCAACAGGGCCAAATACGATCGAAAACCATTGAAACTCAAATATACAATAACTGAAACTCCAACCAATGTGAACCAAAATATACACGTAGACATACGAGTATATATTAATAAAAAACACAGCTTTATAGCATTTATCGATAAATTTTCAAAATATGTCATCGCTTTATGTTTCGAGGATAGGAATAGCATAACAATAACTGAAAGATACGGTTATATTTCTCAATAAAAGGTAAACCAAATCGTCTCATAATAGACAGTGAACTCAATTCAATAAACGGTAAAAGACTTTTTACAAGCTGAGGGAGTCGAAACACATTTTACAAAACTAAACAGTCATACAGGCAACGCAGACATAAATATATAGTTTCCATAATATATTATGTGAAAAGCTTAGAGTCTTAGAGGTGGAAACATTAGAAATGCCTATTCAGGAGAGAGTTTTTAAATGCGTCGAATGGTATAATAAATCTTTCCATTCAACGATTAAATCAAAAACATTAGATGTTGAGCATGGGAATGCAAGACATGAGGAAATAGAAAAATTATTGCGCATAACTAAGGAAAAAAGAATTAATAAGTTAAACGAAGATAGGGAAAGCTATCAAAAAACTAAAGACGAAGGATATGTAAAAAATCATAAAGCGTTAAGGCACAAAAACGAGCCCAGATATAGGAAACTTACAATAAGTTAGATAATATTCATCCTGTCAACATTAAAAGAGACAATAATATAATAATGACAACACTGACACCAACGAACGGAACTCTTACGATCGAACAATTGAGCAGTGACAATGGTTGTGTAGAAATCAAAAGAGATAATATTGCAATTTTCGAATACTATTATACAATACTACATTTTATAAATCCTGAAGACATCCGATTCATCATAAATTCATTAGAATCAAATCTTGATCAAATCGAACTTGAGAACCGACAACTATTGCGACATAATAATGAGTAGTAATATTCTAACGAATGAAGAAATTGTTCGATACCATGTCGGTCTGTATGATTTACAAAACATAAGACTAGGTGCAGCTTACTTTAAGGTAAGTAAACTATTGTTTGTCATACGAATCCCAAAAGATACTGTAAATGCTGAAAGATCCTTAGTTACTCTTTTTGTTAATAAATATTATCAACAGCTTTCATTTCATACGCAGGAAATTTTGAAAATTAATAATGTATGTTATAAGTTTACAAGTAATGCTAATAGAAAAAGCCTAAAGAAATCTGACCTATGTATTTTCCAAAATTTGTGTATCAGAACAAAAAATTATCAAATGGAAATTACAGAAATTGAACCAGGATCAATATTTTTAAAAAATATCAATAAAACTTATTTCAATAGTACTTGTGACGACAGAGCATTATACTAAGAAGGAAATTATCTTTTACATTTTCATAGATGTAGTGTTAATATTGGTGGTCAAATATATACTAATAACTTAGAAACTTTAAACAAAATTTTGTAATTCAATCAAGTTTTAAATTTAATCAAAGTGTAAATCAGTTAACTTTTGACGAATTGGTTTTAAGGCAAATAGAAAGTATTGAACAAATAAATGAACTTAGGTTCCATAAGAAGAAAAGCGA
Organism: Odontomyia ornata; assembly: GCA_963969285.1. Taxonomy (NCBI): domain Eukaryota; kingdom Metazoa; phylum Arthropoda; class Insecta; order Diptera; family Stratiomyidae; genus Odontomyia; species Odontomyia ornata. Next base: position 200,790,164 of record OZ017739.1, read on the forward strand.
ATATTTTGCTGTATCAACTTTGGTATCAATCATATGAATCAGTATTCTGATGATAATTGCATATTTGTATTTGAAAGGAAAATATGATTTACTTAAACAAAAAACTCAGGAGGGTTTTCACTCAAAGGAGGGAGGTGTGACGTCATGGAAACAACTACCTCCACTAACTGATTGCTACATCGACCCCGTCATCTCCAAATAAAACATTCAATGTTGAGTTGACCCCAAGTGCCTACGAACTTCCAGTAAACTGGTTGACCTAGTCCGTTGGTACAATTAAAACCAATTCCGTCAAAGGAAAGCATTCTTGCAATTGCAAAATTACCACAACATTGCAATCACATTTCTTCGATTGCCAATAAATTGCAAAAGTGCTTACCAATAGCAGTAAGCATTATTTTGGAATGTAAGTCATTTTGTAGAAGTCGAAGTGTAATGTTAAGAAGAAAGATTGAATTAAGTTAGTTAAATAATGTAACTCAAACCATGATGAATAAAATCAAATAATTAAACTTTTTAAAAAATTGTTGTTTTTTTAAATCGAGTAATTGTTCTATACATAAATCGCGTGAAGTCGGCTGTTGGGCATGCAGAGAATCTGTGTCCCGGTTGTCGGTAATTCCCAGAGACTGTGGGGCTTGCGACTACGTCTACGAACGGTTGGTCAGTTTCCCGTTCAAACCCGCAATCCAGAGGGGCTCCACTCTTCGGAATATGTGTCAGCTCAGTGCTACTAATTCTGCAGTATGATTGCTTCGTTCACTAGGTCCCATCATGGGAAGTTGTGGACGAAAGGTTCCTCGTCGTTCATCTAGTCGTTCTTGTGGATGGGCATGGAGGCGTAAGGCTTGCACGGTGTATATTGGTACATGAGGAAAGCTGCTTTGAAGCTTCCACGAGTTCGTCCTCAGCCATAGTTATTCATAGCCGAGTTTTAAGCGTAGTATACTGGTATAAGATAGGTCTTGTTTGCGCCTCCGTATTTGTTCACGCAATTCCCGTTCAATGATACTGTCATCAAAGTTGTTGCGGCTGCACAGAAGGAATTCCAATCAGAGCGTGCTACAAATTCTTTAAAGCTCCAGTACCATTTGGCGGCATCACCGCTGAATACGAGCTGGACGTGTCGAAGAAAGGCCGAGAAATCTCCTTCCAGCAAACTGGCCTCTGGAGACTGTATTCGGAACAGGAATCCACCACTGGTGTTGCCGAATTCAAGCCGGGGAAGCTGAGTCACCAACTCTCCATAATGCATGGTGTCAGGTTTCGGGCTTGCGTCGCAAATATCGCTGGAAGATTCACTTCACTGTTCAGCCCGCCTTACGGAACTGAGTCGTGCGTTGTCAATATCGGTGCGGTATTGAACCGTGGTCTATACTCTGGGGCTCTGGGGTCCATAGCCGAGCTCATTCGAGGCAGGCTCCAATCCTCAACCAATCTGAGGTGGGAATAGCAGCATTTAGGTTCGGTTCCCAGCTTGGTGGAGTTCTTGTGCAAACTCTCTCTCCATTTATACGATCCTGTCGGACAGCGCTTGTAATAAAGACATACTCGTGTCATTGCCAGTTGTGCTTGAGGGCGCTTTTGGGATGTCTTCCTGTGCTTTTGAGACTGGGTCTTCCCCGCCAACGGCTGCCTGGTTGTTTGACAACGGTTGTGTCTGATCGTTAGTCCGGGGGTCTTTCGTAACTGCTCTACACATAGTTGCTTGCATTCCGAGTGGGTTGTCTAAGGCACTCTGCTCAATTGGGCGTCTGCATAGAGGACAGAGATTGGAGCTTTGCAGGAGCTGCTGGACACAAATACGATGGAACAGGTGTCCGCACTCCAATCTCACACTCGTAGAGCCTTCTATGACGTCCTCATAGGAGACCCGACAGTTGGCTGGCTGTACCTTTTTGGAGCGGGTCCAGCGTTTCTCTTGAGTATCCTTGGTTGTCATCACTGAAATGATATAAGAATGAAAAACAACGGTATGGGAGACTCCTACTAACTATAAAAAAGACTTATCTACTCTATTTATGTGTCCAATAGTGGCAAGCTATATGTAACCTATTAAAATAAGGTTGTTTGGTGAACTTTTTCCTTTCCAGCAGCGCCGAATGCTTCATAAAGAAATGAAAGAGACTGGTGTTCTGCCGAAAAGAGGGTGCTCCTGGTCGCTTTGAAAATTTATCCCAACACCACATACATTACAAAAACCGTCTCTAATCTACGTTAATTGACTCGACGACATGAGTGATAGCGTCACCGTAACGAGCTTTGTACGCCGTCAAAATCCCGATGCGTGAAAGCATTCGGCTTCACAGTTCCAGCATACACCACCGAAAGTCGAACCGAAAACACTCATCTATATAAAAAGATGGGTAGAATCCTTCCGCAGCATAAAGGCAAGGTTGCCTTCTATTTTTTGAAGAGTCCTAGCAGATAGAAGAACAATTGCCATCAAGAAAATGAAAGGTCTTTACAGGTCTTACCATGGGACAATACATCGAAAAGAATCTTGCGCAAAAAAAAAAATAAGACAAAGGAGAGCGGAAGCTGCAACGCACGAGAAGTGAACAAAACGTTAGAAGATGCAAATCGTTTCCCTTTAAGATGTTTGGGGCCCCACGTTGGGCGCCATTTGTAATGATTTTCTCACGTCTCGTACGTTTCTTCGCTCGAGATTCCCCGAATGAAATCTAAACTGATCTCTCATCAGATCCAGACATGAAGTCATTAAACGTGACAACGGACTGTACCCATCAGGTCAACAAGTGCAGATACTATTACTCTACTCCGAGGTGGCTGCTGGCTAGTTAGATGGTTCGGAGAGGAGTTTTGATCACGGGGGTTACGCATGCAGGCTAAGGCTGAGTTACAAAACTCAGCCACTGGTTTAAATGCCCAATTTAAAACGCGTCAAACGACTTACAACGACTCTACTTCATATTACGTAACTTCGTTCCACGGCAAAGGAAACAAGACATACGCTGAAGAAAATGCATTGTCCCGAATATTATCGATGTGGTGCGCGAAATTACTTCCTCAAATTCAAACCGAAAAAATCTTCCTTAAGGAAAACCGCAAACTCAATCTATGGCACTGCGTACCGATCACAACGAGAACCGACCATTCAGGGATTACTCGAACCCTATCTTCTCGATGGGATACTCACCTTTCGCCGACATTATCCCGCTAAAAGAGAACGGTTTTGCTGGAAAGCAAAGACATGAGTTAATTCAGCGATTCATTATAAAATTTAACTCTTTTTTCTTCTTTCAAGTTTATAAATACATTTGAAGATGCTGAACGTTGACGAATTCTGCTTCTAGTTCTCTTCACTTTCTATTTCTATTCTACTTGACGTCTTCCACTTAACCAATTACTCAATAACTAGAACTATTACATAAAATCCTAGCAACGACTAAACACACTAAAGTGCACTCTTTTTGATTTCCAAAAAAAATAGACCTCTACTTGTATAAGTGTTCTTTGTTATGTTTTATTTTCTTCTTAATCGATTGTTTTTAATTTTTCCATATCCATTCAACACGATGATAGTTCAAAGAAAAAAAATTCACAACTTTACAAAGTTTGTGATTGTTATAATCTTTAAATACTACTGGACCCGAAATGTTAGAACTAGTATAAACCAAACAATGTAAATTTTCATAGTTATCTAAATAGCTCACTAGTTGGAGCTATTGTCAATGCCTTGATTATGTCATTCTGTTCGGTCGAATAATACTCACTCTTGTGTCAACTGTTTTTCAGTGCTAACAAGATTATAAATAAATCTCAGTATACCAATTTAATCTCTTGTTATTTTCGCCCAATCCCATCAGGTTATGGGCCCAGGATCCGCGATGAATAAGTGTGCGTAAAAGTTTATTTTTTAAAAATCGGAACATTCAAGGAAGACGCGATGTCACGTGGGGACGAGGTGCCAGTGCTAGCGCCATTATCTTCAACAGCAACAAGTTCCGGAATTACAGTCAATTTCGAAAAGCTCTGTGGAATATCTAACTATGGAAACTGAAAGTTTATGATGCGGATGTATTTAGTCCATGAAGATTTATGGGATTGCATCGAAGAATCTGCACCGGGTGTTCCCAAGGTCAATGACAACCACAAACAACTACGGGCACTCGCAAAGATATGTTTGATGGTTCAACCCTCGTGTTTTTCCCACGTTAGAAACTCTGCCACTGGTTACGAGGCATGGAACAACCTAAAGATAGCCTATGAAGACAGGGGGCTGTGTCGTCGTCTTGGACTCTTGCGCACGTTATTTGTATTGGAATTGGAACAATTTAGTGATATGGAAGCGTATATCTTGAGAATCATGGACTTGAATCAACAATTACAAGACATAAACGCCCCATTAGAAGATGATTTTCTATCAGTGTTAATTCTAAGCGGTTTACCCCCAGACTGTGATCCGGTTATCATGGCTTTAGAAACTTCGAACATTAAATTGCGCAGTGAAATAGTGAAAAGTAAATTATTACAAGAAAACTTACGTAGAGACTTCGACAAGAGTGAAGGTGCGATGTTTACAAACAAGTCTTCCACAAAAAGTGTCAACAAACATCCAAAGTGCTTCATTTGCAAAAAACCAAATTACTTTGCAAAAAACTGTCAAACTAAAATGAACAATAAAAATATTAATAAACGGGGTGAAAGTGAAAAGTGTGAGAAAGCGTGGAGCGGCACATTATTGACAGCACTAACTGTGAACATTGACTCGAATGCCTGGTATGTCGACTCCAGCGCTACTTGTCACATGACAAACAACAAAAATCTATTGAAAAATTATGTTGTGGACACTCCGCGGTTAGTTACAGTTGCTAATAATCAGAAAATGCATAGTGAAGGTCATGGTGAAGTGAAATTATAGTTGAAAGGAGAATCTCAAGTAACAAAATCAAATGAGGTTATTTTTGTGCCAGGACTGTCAACAAACCTTATTTCCGTAGGCAAAATGGCTTCTAAGGGACTTGAAGCTCATTTTGATATTGAAAAGTGTAATGTTTATTGCAGAAAAATGCCAGTTGCAAGTGATACAAAGGTAAATACTGTCTATAAACTGGACACAGTGAGTCAACAATCAAGAAATGGTCGTGAACTGGCTGCGACATGTCAAACAGTGGCTTTGGTGGAGCCACAGAACCAGTCCATGGATGGGAAACGCGCAGAAGCTGTGAATTTGTGTGAATCGAATCAATCACAGGAGATTTGGCATCGGAGACTCGGATACCTGAACAAGCGAAGTATGGATTTACTGAAACAAGGCATGGCAAGTGAAATTAATTACACTTATAGTAAGTGCATTAGTTATTACAGCACGTTACGATCGATACTGTCGTATGCTTGCTTAAATTGCTTAAGTTGAACCCCAAGCTTTTTTCAAGTACCTACTTGATTATGAACAAATGGTATATTGTCAGTCTACCTGTTCTAAAACCACCCTGATACTCCCCACGAATACTATAAATGTATGATCTGATTTTATTTTCTAAGATTTTTGAAAATATTTTGTACACCGTACAAAGAGAAGAATTGCCTTCATAGCTTTCCCGCTGTAGCTTGTTTGTTGTTTGAGGGAAAGGAAATATAATTGATTGACTCCACTCGCTCGGCATATGTTCTTGTTGCCAAATATGCTATACGAGCTTATGGATGGCTTTCTGAATGCCGCTGCGCCTCATTATACTTTCGGCCTTTAATGGTGGAATGAACTTCATCCAGAATTGGTGGGGCCAATGGAAGGTCCCGGGAAATATCTATAGGCTCCAATGTTCCAGAGCTGTGCAGAGGATTTTGAGGGACTCTGGATGAATGACGCCTATCTCTCCTTAATCCTGTTTTCATCAGTGGTGGTGTTGCTGATTTCATCACGGCAGAGCATGGTCTTGGGCTGACAACATCGTTTCAGGACTTTCACTACTTTCTATGCTTGGCTTGTGTTGTTGTTCTCTAGACTTACGCTTATACTTCTCAATTGGTCATCATAGTATTTTCTTTTCTGAATTCTAATTATTTTATTCGCTACTCTTCTGAGATCTTCATAATGTTCTCTCTTCATCCTTGTTTTCCTACCTATATATTGCTTGTATGTATGATTCTTCTTATCTAGCGCAATCCTGGCATACATCGTCGAGCCAATAATTTCTTTTGTGCCATGCTAGATGTCCGTTCGTCTGTTCTGCTACGGTCTTTATCACCACCTTAACTTCCACTCACAGTTCTTTACTTGTTTTCAGCGATATGTTTAAGAGGACAGAAGCTAGCTGGTGGTCGACGGTCATCTTGAAAATTTTCGCCATAGAATCCGTTTGGAGTCTTTGGATGTCGAATTTTCACCGAACACGTCTTTGACGTAAGACATCGATAGGTTATTTTGATCCAGTAATGCTTTAAGTTACAATTGGCTCATCGGTATGGACGGAAGTCAAGTATACTCGAGGCCCAACGTTGTTGAATCAAAACATGGTCAATTGGGTTTCGTGTATTGCTATCCGGTGCGTCTGCGTCAACGTGGGAAGCAATTCGAACGTATGGCTAGATTTCTGCTGCATGCAAAGTCAATCAGGCGCTGGCTTTTGTCATTTATTTTATCGTGGAGCTACATCCACTAGTCGTTCCCCAGTGAGATATCTCATTGCCAACCTTAGCGTGGAAATCAACCAGAATTAGTTTCATGTCATTTGTAAGCAATGAGTCAACTAGTCTTTTCAGGTGATTGTAGAAAGTTTTCTTCATTTCTTTGTCATTTTTTCAGTCGGTGTGTGTTCATTGATTGCCTTAAAATCAATAACGTGGGTTTTGAACTATAATATAAGATAAGACTTCCGTGCTCACAAACAACTTGATTACCTACTAAACAACACCCCGGTCAACCCGAGAACCTAGCCTGGAACCGTTTGACACATAACTTTGGACCAGGTATCGTTTTGTTACGCCACGCGGTGCTTTCATGCTGGGGAATCCTTCTTCTGGTGGAAGAGGAGAGGAATCGCCAGACAAGAAATCCACAGTCCCAACGACCCCGGCTGCTGTGAGTCCCTTTTATATTTGAGGACCGACCGAACATAATGTGCCACCTGGTTCTATTTGTCAACTGACTCAAGCATCTTCGCAACTGTACTGTCCAGGGCGAGTTTTCCCATCTGCCTGTAGAGGTCTCATTTCGTGTATGTAAAAAATATGTGGCAGGCGTTGTCTTCCTCTCCTGGGCAATAACAACAATCGGGGGATCGTGACTTACCAATCTTCTACAGGTAAGACTGAAATCATTCATGCCCACTCAAATGCTGGGTCAGATAGAAGCTAGTCTCACCATACCTTCGATTTAGTCACAGTCTTACATTTAGGGTGAGGTGCAGAGTTCACCTTCCCTTCGTGCATTTCACTCAAAACTGCTGCCAATCGTTCAGTGTGCGCTGTCACTCCTTGCGGACAACCATCTCCCTTGCGTCCTCGCTTCGAGACCAATAAAAAGCGCAGCGCTCTCTACTATAAATGGTAACCGATATCACGCCTGCAATAACTCTCACCGCTGAGTCAGAGGTCCTCGGACACGAAGACGCAATCCTCAGTGCTCCTCTTCTCTGTATCTGTGCCCAGCGTTTTTGGTATACCACGTTACTGAGAGCATCGCACCATATTTCTGCTCCGTACAATAGCACTGACTTTACACTACTCATAGAGAAGCGTCTTCTTAATTAGTTTGGTCCCCTTACGTTGGCCGTAAGCTGACTCAGAGCCGATTCTCCCGAAGCAATCTTCTCAGCCCTTGCCCTGATTGGCTCAGAGAAACTCATCTTTGAGTCGATCAGTAGCCCCAGGTACTTCATCGCTGGCTTCGATTCGATTACTATTTCTCCAGTATTGATCATCCTTACATGCAAGCAGTCATCTAGACCCTCACTCGACGCATCAGCATACCTAGCCTAAGTTGCCCGGTTTCAACCTTGCGTCTGGTGACCAAAGCCGCAATATCATCCACAGAGCTGATCAAGCGTGACTCCAATTCTATATCCAGTCTCAGTAGCCCATCGTAAGACACGTTTCAGAGTTCTTGACCAAGGATAGATTCCTAGGCAACACCCGATCTAACTTCCATCCTTCGTTGGCCTTGTGTCGTGTCATACAGCAGCCTTTAGTCCTTCAGGTGGTCCCGGTAAAGTCGCATTCGATATTTTGGAATTTGAAAAGGGTTTCCAGTGTAGTCGGAATATCCCCCCATCTAGTGGAGTTGAAGGCATTTTAAACGTCCAGTGCCACCAACAGGACGATCCGTCGCTTCGTGAGGCTGTATACTTCCGCCTTTTGGACCACCTCCACCTTTTGGATCGCACTGTAATCGCATCAATGATAAAGATCAGTCTCCAGCAGCACGAATCGCTCCAGTGAGTGTTTCGTTGATGAGTTTCACTACCACTTTCCCAGCAGATGGTGATCTGGGATTTCTCTTCCCCTTGCTGATTAACGCGAGCCCCACGACCGGGGAAGAGTGCCCGCACTATCTCGTCCATCTTTCCGGCATCATGTCTGCAAGGTTTCCGTAGGGCACCACGCTTCCGCATAACTAGCTTGTAGCCAATATCCCACGAATCCTTGTTCATATTGTCCACCAGAGCTTGCCAGCTGTGAGCCTGGCTGTTGCTAATCAATTTGCGAAGGTATTTCATTCTGTTGCTGTTGCTAATCAATTTGCGAAGGTATATGTTGCCCTCGTCACGGTTCCTCGCCCACTGAGCCTCACCTCGAAACTTGTGACACTCCCTTCAAGTTTCAGCGATTTTAGTCGACCACCAGTACACTGGGGGCTTGCCGTCCCGGGGTTTTCGCAGGACATAGAAGTGTTGCAAGCAGTCATGATGATTCTCATAGTTGGGCTCGCCACGTCTTGAGCTGCAGCGGAACACCTGCCATGATCACCTCGACGAACCTCTCGACTCCATCCTTCCAACGTTCAATCCAATTGCAGAAAGTCAAGAGCACGGACGTTGGGGGACAACATCACTGATCTTAAGCAGAGTGCACTGATGATCAGTGGGTTAGTAGTCCTCTCATACTCTTCAATTATATATCCTCTATACTAAGGACCCCGAGGCAAATTTCACGTCCGATATGGCTCCTACACAGCCAATACGGTGGAAAGTCGGCGTATTTCCGGTATTTAGTACATATGATGAGCGCCATCCTGGCTGCCATTTAAACGATTGTTTGAAGCATGGACCATTTGATTGTTTTAGCATTGAATTCTTCTTAAATGAGCACGCTGCCATCTGCATTCGAGATAGCGCTTTCCAAAGCATTCAGCTTGGCTTGAAAAGATGATATCAATTAATTTGGCGTTAGGTGCGCATTAAAAAAGGTGGTTTCTGAGCACCGAATCCACATGAAACCATCCTGCGGTCCACTCTTCGCCTGGGAATCACTGTTCTACACCCGGATGAGGGCAGTAGCAATTTCATTAGGATACCATGATGCAGAGCTTTTGTCATGGTGTTGCTCATTCGGCAGCATAAAGTCGGATTTCATGTCCCTCGCAAACTGCTCAAGAAGATTTTGGGCGGTTGATCTGTGGCGTAGGTTTGGCTTCAAGATGCGGGTCATCTTTCTGGTTTAGCATGTTTGCAAAGAATACAGTATGCATCGTCTGTATACAGTTTTCTTTTATGTATCATTTCACCGCATTTGTAATGTAGGGAACTCTTATCGGCTCCTTTGCAAACTCGTGTGGTGTGACCATTTGAAACATTGAAGTGGCACTGCTCTTCGCCGTATTCTGCAGACAACACCCTTATTCAGAAATTGTTCAGCGTTCCTTTCGGTCAACTCCAAAATGGCCATGCGCTGTCTCCTATAGTTTTCTGGTGTCAGCCTCGCTTTAATGGCCTCTTCTAGCTCAAACAGGTCCATGAAGCATTTCATGCCTCTTATTTTGATCATTGCCACCATTTTAAGCAAGGATATAGTTGCGCTTTTGCCGAGAACTTTCTTTACTGCGTTGCAGAATGCTTCCCTATTGTCGGCCTCTGCTCCAAATTTGACCTATATCTGGCCCAACTGCGTTGGTTGTACTGCTTTAATGGCAGCGTTGGTGTCTTTTGGCCGTACATTTCCCGTGTTACCCTGCTGCAGCACTTCTGCATAGGATCAGCCATCTTGGGGTTTTACGAGAAGTGCCTGCTGCCGGGGTTTTCGTCAGGCCCTCTTTCTCTCCTGTTTCGCATCAGGTCATTTTCTTGGTGGGCGTGCATGCGAACTTCAATCCTTTCTTTTCCTGCCGTAATCTCTTTGTGGACTTCAGGATGGTGCGTTATTATTTCGGGATCTATGACTCTAGTTTCGATCTCTTTGGTAGTGGTTGTAGCAGTAACCATCAAATCCTCGATGTTCTTTATATTTTTCCTCACTGCTTGAACATCTGGCGTGTCCTGCAGGGTTTCTCGCTCTTTTCTTTTAGAACATTCTGGCATTTGCATCATTTTTTTGCTGCGCCGGAATGCCACAGGAATCTCAGTCTTGACAAGACTGGCTGTTAATCTTCATTTTTCATCCATCTTCACTGTCATTGTATTAATCGTCGTTTTTGTCCTAGTTAGTACCGCTCCCGATGTCTTGTAAATATCATGCTTGCTCCATTGCTTACGTCATCATTGTTGTTATTTTTGTTTTCTATTTTTCTAAATTTTTTAAATCCAGCTTCAGAGCCGCTATCTCCGTTCATGTGTGTAATTGCTTTTTTGGCCCCATGGTTATCTTTGCAGAGCACGGAGCCCATCCGAGGTTGGTACAAGCTCTTATGTGGACAAGGGATCAGAGCCCGACCAGCGCTAATCGGTAGTCCGTCTCAACAAAAACTAAACCATCAACCCAATGGTGAGAATTTCGGTATTGGAGCCGTTCACGCACGAGTGTCACCTTGGCACTACTGTGCAAGGCAACTAGGTCTAAACCATCATATTTTCCAGCCTTAAGCATCAATTCCTGTTCGTTGTCCAAAGTGTAGTCCAAATTCAGTCAGGGCCATTACCTGTCGTCCTAGGAGGGAGCTTCACGGCGCCCTCCATATCCTCGGACTCATGGGGTTGGTGCTCAAGTACCTGAGGAAATCTCCGCAGGGGGAATGCTGGTCGACAGGAGTGCTCTTGAAGGCTAGCATTCTTTGTGGAGCGCCAACCCCATGAGTCCGAGGATATGGAGGGCACCGTGAAGCTCCCTCCTGGGACGACAGGTAATGATCCTGACTGAATTTGGACTACACTTTGGGCAACAAACTGGAATTGATGCTTAAGGCTGGCGAATATGATGGTTTAGACCTAGTTGCCTTGCACAGTAGTGCCAAGGTGACACTCGTGCGTGAACGGCTCCAATACCGAAATTCTCACCATTGGGTTGATGGTTTGGTTTTTGTTGAGACGGACTACCGATTAGCGCTGGTCGGGCTCTGATCACTTGTCCACATAAGAGCTTGTACCAACCTCGTATGGGCTCCGTGCTCTGCAAAGATAACCATGGGGCCAAAAAAGCAATTACACACATGAACGGAGGTAGCGGCTCTGAAGCTGGATTTAAAAAATTTAGAAAAATAGAAAACAAAAATAACAACAATGATGACGTAAGCAATGGAGCAAGCATGATATTTACAAGACATCGGGAGCGGTACTAACTAGGACAAAAACGACGATTAATACAATGACAGTGAAGATGGATGAAAAATGAAGATTAACAGCCAGTCTTGTCAAGACTGAGATTCCTGTGGCATTCCGGCGCAGCAAAAAAATGATGCAAATGCCAGAATGTTCTAAAAGAAAAGAGCGAGAAACCCTGCAGGACACGCCAGATGTTCAAGCAGTGAGGAAAAATATAAAGAACATCGAGGATTTGATGGTTACTGCTACAACCACTACCAAAGAGATCGAAACTAGAGTCATAGATCCCGAAATAATAACGCACCATCCTGAAGTCCACAAAGAGATTACGGCAGGAAAAGAAAGGATTGAAGTTCGCATGCACGCCCACCAAGAAAATGACCTGATGCGAAACAGGAGAGAAAGAGGGCCTGACGAAAACCCCGGCAGCAGGCACTTCTCGTAAAACCCCAAGATGGCTGATCCTATGCAGAAGTGCTGCAGCAGGATAACACGGGAAATGTACGGCCAAAAGACACCAACGCTGCCATTAAAGAAGTACAACCAACGCAGTTGGGCCAGATACAGGTCAAATTTGGAGCAGAGGCCGACAATAGGGAAGCATTCTGCAACGCAGTAAAGAAAGTTCTCGGCAAAAGCGCAACTATATCCTTGCTTAAAATGGTGGCAATGATCAAAGTAAGAGGCATGAAATGCTTCATTGACCTGTTTGAGCTAGAAGAGGCCATTAAAGCGAGGCTGACACCAGAAAACTATAGGAGACAGCGCATGGCCATTTTGGAGTTGACCGAAAGGAACGCTGAACAATTTCTGAATAAGGGTGTTGTCTGCAGAATACGGCGAAGAGCAGTGCCACTTCAATGTTTCAAATGGTCACACCACACGAGTTTGCAAAGGAGCCGATAAGAGTTCCCTACATTACAAATGCGGTGAAATGATACATAAAAGAAAACTGTATACAGACGATGCATACTGTATTCTTTGCAAACATGCTAAACCAGAAAGATGACCCGCATCTTGAAGCCAAACCTACGCCACAGATCAACCGCCCAAAATCTTCTTGAGCAGTTTGCGAGGGACATGAAATCCGACTTTATGCTGCCGAATGAGCAACACCATGACAAAAGCTCTGCATCATGGTATCCTAATGAAATTGCTACTGCCCTCATCCGGGTGTAGAACAGTGATTCCCAGGCGAAGAGTGGACCGCAGGATGGTTTCATGTGGATTCGGTGCTCAGAAACCACCTTTTTTAATGCGCACCTAACGCCAAATTAATTGATATCATCTTTTCAAGCCAAGCTGAATGCTTTGGAAAGCGCTATCTCGAATGCAGATGGCAGCGTGCTCATTTAAGAAGAATTCAATGCTAAAACAATCAAATGGTCCATGCTTCAAACAATCGTTTAAATGGCAGCCAGGATGGCGCTCATCATATGTACTAAATACCGGAAATACGCCGACTTTCCACCGTATTGGCTGTGTAGGAGCCATATCGGACGTGAAATTTGCCTCGGGGTCCTTAGTATAGAGGATATATAATTGAAGAGTATGAGAGGACTACTAACCCACTGATCATCAGTGCACTCTGCTTAAGATCAGTGATGTTGTCCCCCAACGTCCGTGCTCTTGACTTTCTGCAATTGGATTGAACGTTGGAAGGATGGAGTCGAGAGGTTCGTCGAGGTGATCATGGCAGGTGTTCCGCTGCAGCTCAAGACGTGGCGAGCCCAACTATGAGAATCATCATGACTGCTTGCAACACTTCTATGTCCTGCAAAAACCCCGGGACGGCAAGCCCCCAGTGTACTGGTGGTCGACTAAAATCGCTGAAAATTGAAGTGAGTGTCACAAGTTTCGAGGTGAGGCTCAGCGGGCGAGGAACCGTGACGAGGGCAACATATAAGTCGGCCAGGAAATACCTTCGCAAATTGATTAGCAACAGCCAGGCTCACAGTTGGCAAGCTCTGGTGGACAATATGAACAAGGATTCGTGGGATATTGGCTACAAGCTAGTTATGTGGAAGCGTGGTGCCCTACGGAAACCTTGCAGACATTTTGCGGAAAAGATGGACGAGATAGTGTGGGCACTCTTCCCCGGTCGTGGGGCTTGCGTTGATCAGCAAGGGGAAGAGAAATCCCAGATCACCATCTGACTATCACCCGTTATCCATGCTAGACACTGCTGGGAAAGTGGTAGCGAAACTCATCAACGAAACACTCACTGGAGCGATTCGTGCTGCTGGAGACTGATCTTTATCATTGATGCGATTACAGTGCGATCCAAAAGGTGGAGGCGGTCCAAAAGGTGGAAGTATACAGCATCACGAAGCGACGGATCGTCCTGTTGGTGGCACTGGACGTTTAAAATGCCTTCAACTCCACTAGATGGGGGGATATTCCGACAACGCTGGAAACCCTTTTCAAATTCCAAAATATCGAATGCGACTTTACCGGGACCACCTGAAGGACTAAAGGCTGCTGTATAACACGACACAAGGCCATCAAAGGATGGAAGTTAGGTCGGGTGTTGCCTAGGAATCTATCCTTGGTCAAGAACTCTGAAACGTGTCTTACGATGGGCTACTGAGGCTGGATATAGAATTGGCGTCACGCTTGATCAGCTCTGTGGATGATATTGCGGCTTTGGTCACCAGACGCAAGGTTGAAACCGGGCAACTTAGGCTAGGTATGCTGATGCGTCAAGTGAGGGTCTAGATGACTGCTTGCATGTAAGGATGATCAATACTGGAGAAATAGTAATCGAATCGAAGCCAGCGATGAAGTACCTGGGGCTACTGATCGACTCAAAGATGAGTTTCTCTGAGCCAATCAGGGCAAGGGCTGAGAAGATTGCTTCGGGAGAATCGGCTCTGAGTCGGCTTACGGCCAACGTAGGGGGACCAAACTAATTAAGAAGACACTTCTCTATGAGTGGTGTAGAGTCAGTGCTATTGTACGGAGCAGAAATATGGTGCGATGCTCTCAGTAACGAGGTATACCAAAAACGCTGGGCACAGATACAGAGAAGAGGAGCACTGAGGATTGCGTCTTCGTGTCCGACGACCTCTGACTCAGCGGCGAGAGTTATTGCAGGCATGATATCGGTTACCATTTATAGTAGAGAGCGCTGCCCTATTTATCGGTCTCGAAGCGATGACGCAAGGGAGATGGTTATCCGCAAGGAGTGACAGCGCACACTGAACGATTGGCAGCAGTTTTGAGTGAAGTGCACGAAGGGAAGGTAATCTCTGCACCTCACCCTAAATGTAAGACTGTGACTAAATCGAAGGTATGGTGAGACTGGCTTCTATCTGACCCATCATTTGAGTGGGCATGAATGATTTCAGTCTTACCTGTACAAGATTGGTAAGTCACGGTCCCCCGATTGGTGGTATTGCCCAGGAGAGGAAGACAACGCCTGCCACATATTTTTTAACATACACGAAATGGGACCTCTGGAGGCAGACGGGAAAACTCGCCCTGGATAGTACAGTTGCCAAGATGCTTGAGTCAGTTGACAAATAGAACCAGGTGGCACATTATGTTCGGTCGGTCCTCAAATATAAAAGGGACTCACAGCAGCCGGGGTCGTTGGGACTGTGGATTTCTTGTCTGGCGATTCCTCTCCTCTTCCACCAGAAGAAGGACTCCCCAGCATGAAAGCACCGCGTGGCGTAACAAAACGATACCTGGTCCAAAGTTATGTGTCAAACGGTTCCAGGCTAGGTTCTCGGGTTGACCGGGGTGTTGTTTAGTAGGTAATCAAGTTGTTTGTGAGCGGGGAAGTCTTATATCTATGCGTCAATAAAATTCACCGCCCAACCTTAAAAAAGTGGCCTTCATTGTAAATAGGGAGTTCAAAACCCACGTTATTGATTTTAAGGCAATCAATGAACGGTTGTGTGCGATCCCTATGTACACACACCGACCGAAAAAAAGACAAAGAAATGAAGAAAACTTTCTACAATCACCTGGAAAGACTAGTTGACTCATTGCTTACAAATGACATGAAACTAATTCTGGTTGATTTCCACGCTAAGGTTGGCAATGAGATATCTCACTGGGGAACGACTAGTGGATGTAGCTCCACGATAAAACAAATGACAAAAGCCAGCGCCTGATTGACTTTGCATGCAGCAGAAATCTAGCCATACGTTCGAATTGCTTCCCACGTTGACGCAGACGCACCGGATAGCAATACACGAAACCCAATTGACCATGTTTTGATTCAACAACGTTGGGCCTCGAGTATACTTGACTTCCATCCATACCGATGAGCCAATTGTAACTTAAAGCATTACTGGATCAAAATAACCTATCGATGTCTTACGTCAAAGACGTGTTCGGTGAAGACCAGCCTTCTTCAAAAATTCGACATCCAAAGACTCCAAACGGCATCTGTGGCGAAAATTTTCAAGCCGACCGTTGACCACCAGCTAGCTTCTGTCCTCTTAAACATATCGCTGAAAACAAGTAAAGAACTGTGAGTGGAAGTTAAAGTGGTGATAAAGACCATAGCAGAACAGACGATCCGACATCTAGCATGGCACAAAAGAAATTATTGGCTCGACGATGAATGCCAGGATGCGCTAGATAAGAAGAATCATGCATGCAAGAAATATATAGGTAGGAAAACAAGGATGAAGAGAGAAAATTATGAAGATCTCAGAAGAGTAGCGAATAAAATAATTAGAATTCAGAAAAGAAAATACTATGATGACCAATTGAGAAGTATAGGCGTAAGTCTAGAGAACAACAACACAAACCAAGCATAGAAAGTAGTGAAAGTCCTGAAACGATGTTATCAGCCCAAGACCATGCTCTGCCGTGATGAAATCAGCAACACCACCACTGATGAAAACAGGATTAAGGAGAGATAGGCGTCATTCATCTAGAATCCTTCAAAATCCTCTGCACAACTCTGGAACATCGGAGCCTATAGATATTTCCCGAGACCTTCCATTGGCTCCACCAATTCCGGACGAAGTTCGTTCCACCATTCAAGGCCGAAAGTATAATGAGGCGCAGTGGCATTCAGAAAGCCATCCATAAGCTCGTCTAGCATATTTGGCAACAAGAACATATGCCGAACGAGTGGAGTCAATCAATTATATTTCCTTTCCATCAAACAACAAACAAGCTACGGCGGGAAAGCTATGAAGGCAATTCTTCTCTTTGTACGGTGTACAAAATATTTTCAAAAATCTTAGAAAATAAAATCAGATCATACATTTATAGTATTCTTGGGGAGTATCAGGGTAGTTTTAGAACAGGTAGACTGACAATATACCATTTGTTCATAATCAAGTAGGTACTTGAAAAAAGCTTGGGGTTCAACATAAGCAATTCAAGCAAGCATAAGACAGTATCGATCGTAATGTGCTGTAACAACTAATGCTTGGCTTTGGTATCCTAGCCAAATCAGTCCGCCCTACCAAAATGACAATGATGTCGATGACCTCCCAAGTCCGCATCAATAACCGACTCACCGATGCCTTTGACGCAAATATCGGACTAAAGCAGGAAGATGCGCTGTCCCCATTGCTATTAAATTTAGCTCTAGGATACATCTTAAGAAAGCTACCTGTCAATACAAGAGGTGCGTTACTATACAAGCCAAGGTAAGCGGTAGGCTGTGCTGACGACGTCAAAATTTTGTAAGGGTCGTTAACATCCGCAAAACAACTTTTCCTGACACACAACAGCGAAGCAAATCTAGTAGGGCTACGAATAAATGAGAATAAAACAAAGCTCATGATGTCAGCCAGCATTCCCTCTGCAGGGACGATCTCATTTCTTGAAAATCACTTCCAGTCCAGTACATTCCCTGGATTGCTAGTATTTTTAATTTATATTGACAGGACTGGTGTAAACATTTCTTAACAGCGCCCGGGTAGTTGACTCATCTGACATTCCGGGAATCAATGCCATTTTCCTTTTTTTGGTTGCGAAGTCTTATCCGTAGGTCCAATCGATTCCAAGACTCTGTTGCAGGTTTCGAATCAATGTAAGGTTTTACACGGACGGTTTGCTAGCCCATCGCCTTACCCCTATTCCAGCATAATATGCATCGATATATTGTATATATATATATATATATATATATATATATATATATATATATATATATATATATATATAATATATGTATATGTATATATACACACATAAAGATATATATATATATATATATATATATATATATATATATATATATATATATATATATGTATATATATATATATATATATATATATATATATATATATATATATATTCATATTCATATTCATATTCAGGGTTTTCGAATAAGAGATGTTATTTTGATATTAAAAGAAAAAATTCCATTTTGTTAATATAAATGGTCAGATGTTTATTTCATTATAAAGAAAGAGGTATGCCGTTAATAGTGTAAAATAACATCAAGCAAATGACCACCACGACTACGCTTACAGGACCATATCCTTTTCATTAAATTTTTCATAATCAAATCCAATAAGAGATGTTATTTTGATATAAGAAAAATCTCATATTTTAATATGAATGATCGGATGTTTATTTAATTACAAAGAGAAAGGTATGCCGTTAATAGTGGAAAATAATATCAGGCAAATCACTACCAAGACCATGCTTACAGGACCATATTCTTTTCATGAAATTTTAGGTAGCGAAATCGCGATCGTCTTCCTCTCCTGGGCAATACCACCAATCGGGGGACCGTGACTTACCAATCTTCTACAGGTAAGACTGAAATCATTCATGCCCACTCAAATGATTGGTCAGATAGAAGCCAGTCTCACCATACCTTCGATTTAGTCACAGTCTTACATTTAGGGTGAGGTGCAGAGATTACCTTCCCTTCGTGCACTTCACTCAAAACTGCTGCCAATCGTTCAATGTACGCTGTCACTCCTCGCGGGCAACCATCACCCTTGCGTCATCGCTTCGAGACCGATAAATAGCGCAGCGCTCTCTACTATAAATGGTAACCGATATCACGCCTGCAATAACTCTCACCGCTGAGTCAGAGGTCGTCGGACACGAAGACGCAATCCTCAGTGCTCCTCTTCTCTGTATCTGTGCCCAGCGTTTTTGGTATACCTCGATACTGAGAGCATCGCACCATATTTCTGCTCCATACAATAGCACTGACTCTACACCACTCATAGAGAAGCGTCTTCTTAATTAGTTTGGTCCCCCTACGTTGGCCGTAAGCCGACTCAGAGCCGATTCTCCCGAAGCAATCTTCTCAGCCCTTGCCCTGATTGGCTCAGAGAAACTCATCTTTGAGTCGATCAGTAGCCCCAGGTACTTCATCGCATGCTTCGATTAGTATTTCTCCAGTATTGATCATCCTTACATGCAAGCAGTCATCTACACACTCGCTCGATGCATCAGCATACCTAGCCTAAGTTGCCCGGTTTCAACCTTGCGTCTGGTGACCAAAGCCGCAATATCATCCACAGAGCTGATCAAGCGTGACGCCAATTCTAGATCCAGTTTCAGTAGCCCATCGTAAGACACGTTTCAGAGTTCTTGACCAAGGATAGATTCCTAGGCAACACCCGATCTAACTTCCATCCTTCGTTGGCCTTGTGTCGTGTCATAAAGCAGCCTTTAGTCCTTCAGGTGGTCCCGGAAAAGTCGCATTAGATATTTTGGAATTTGAAAAGGTGGCAAACAATATCAGGCAAATTACCAATAAGACCACGCGTACAGGACCATATTCTTTTCATGAAATTTTAAGTAGCGAAATCGCGATCGATAGCCTAACGAATTCCATCTTTGAAGTCTTGAATCGACGCTGGGCTGTTGGCGTAGACCTCTTCTCCTACATATATATATATATATATATATATATATATATATATATATATATATATATATATATATATATTATATATATGTATATATATATATATATATATATATATATATATATATATATATATATATAATTTTATATATATGTATATATTTATATATATAAATATATAGACGAGATCTATATATATATATATATATACACACATATATATATATATATACACGCATGTATATATATATATATATATATATATATATATATATATATATATATATATATATATATATATATATATATATATATATATATATATATATATATATATGTGTGTGTATATATTGTCATTTTCGATTGAATATTTCTCTATTTTTAAAATGGATTTTATTTAAGTACATATTGTCCGTTATTATCGACGAACCTTTGCCATTTTTTGAGTAAAGCCATTATTCGATCTGTGTAGAACTTCTACGGTTTATCGGCGAAAAACTTGGCCAGGTGATTTCACAATCTCTTTTTGAAGTGAATTTATTTTCATTAATAAAGTTTTACAGAGACCGAAACAAATGGCAGCCTGATGGTGCAAGGTCTGGGCTATACGGTGGATGTATCAAAACTTCCCAGTCAAGCTCTGTCAATTTTTGCCGGGTCATCAAAGATGTGTGTGGTCTGGATTCGTCATGATGGAAGACAACGCCCTTTCTATTGATTAATTTTGGCCGGTTTTTTGAATTGCTTATTGCAGTCTTGTTAATTGCTGACAATACAGAGCCGAATTGAGTGTTTCCCCAGGTTCATGCACCTCATGATAAACAACTCCCTTCCAATCCCACCATACACACAGCATAACCTTATTTGGTGTCAACCCTGGCTTTGAAGTCGTTTATGATGATTCACCTTTTTTTGACCATGATCTTTTTCGAACGACATTCTCGTATCTTACCCATTTTCATCGCCCGTAATGATTTTCTTTAAAAATGGCTCGATTTCTTTGCGTTTTTTTTTTTGTGTTAATTCATGCGGCACCCAAACGTCGAGCTTTTTTGTGTATCCAATCTTCTCAAGTAGTTCAAAACTGTTTGGTGATGGATATTCAGTTCCTTAGCAATATAATGGCTGCTTATGTGTCGGTCTTCTTCAGTTTTTTGTAAGATTTCATCGACTTTTTTAGTGATTGGTCGACCTGAGCGAGGCGCATCTTTGACATCAAAATTTCCAGAACGAAAGCAAGCGAATCAGCTCTTGGCTGTGGCTTTTGATAAAATATCTTGACTGTACACACCAAAAAATTTTTTTAGGAGCCTGCGATGCATTCTCACCTTGGTTATAGTGATATTGTAAAATATAACGAATTTTTTCAGAAATTTCACTCAGTTTTAAATGAATACAAATTTTGACAAGAATGACGAAATACAAAACTGTCCACGTGAAAATTGTAGACTGGAGTGTCACCTTCCAAACGCATGTCAGTTTGACTCAATCTGATCAGTATTGCCCGATATATGCTTACGAACACCATCTAGTGACATAAAAGGCTCAATAATTTTTAGACAATCCAATATATCTATGTATATATAGCAAAATCTGTTGTCATTTCAACTGAGTAGACGTGTGTGCATGTGTGCATCAGTTTTAAATGACTGAGTTAGTGCAATCGAGTGCAGAATACAATCAAAGAGCGGTGGCTATTGAAAGTCTGAGCTGTCACCCGCAGAAATTATAAGGTTTTTCAGGTATTCGAGGTCTACAGGTATTGCTCAGAAGTAGCCGCGGAATATATTGAGGAAGGTTCTCCCAGTCCAGCATGGAAAACTCATTAGAAGGAGAAGATGGCAAGGACACCGGAAGTTGTTCCCCAAGACCTCATTTTGGAGGATCCTCGGAGCTGGTTCGAGGGGTCAGTTAGGCTTCTATGATTAACTCGCCGAAGAAGACCTGAGGTACACGTCCTACGTAATCTAAGTGCGGCAGATGCTTTCCCAGGCTGTTAAAACAAAAAGAATTGCCTGCTATCACTGGCTTCTGTGGTCACTGAAGAACGAAGCTGCGGGTCGCATCCGGTTTTTTCCCTCCCAACTCCTGGACTATTGCGTGTGGAGCATTGTTGAGCGGGTTGCTAATAAGTCCAGACATCCTGAAACGGCATCCCTACAGGCTGCTGTTGAAGCAGCATTTATAACTTTACAACGATAGTAGTTAAAGAAGGCGTTCTCGTAATTCAGGCGGAGAATTGAAGCGGTGATTGAAGCAAGCGGGGGTTACATTAAGTTATAAATATAAGAAAAATATCTAGAATCAACATACTCGTAAAATAACTTTTGTGGTAAATGTTAGTTTATAAGTAAAAAAATAATTGTTATTATAAATTGCGTTTTCTTTCCAGATTTTTCTGACGCATGCTATATAGGTATATATAGATATATATATATATATATATATATATATATATATATATATATATATATATATATATATATATATATATATAAGATACTCTCCATAATAGGTAGATTTCTCTCAAAAAATCTGAAAATAACAAGGTTCTATAAAATGAATTGATTGCAGAAAGTACTGATCTTGAAAGTGACAGTGAATAATCTGATACTAAAAAAATTCGTTATCTATCCTGCTTCTTACGATGGTTTAGATAATTTAAATAATAAAACAATTGTATATGAAAAACGAAACTACTTTTAACATACAGCAATTACGACTGGTAAACGATTATGTAAGTTGATTAAAGTAATATAAATTTTCTTAAAGTTAGCTGCTAAATGCTGTTGAATAGATCCGCATTTTATCAAACATTCAAACAATTTTATAAACTTTTCTATATCTTAATTTAAGTCTGAAATCAGTTATCTTAAAACGAATTGTAGCTGATGCTATATATCTTCTCAAATATTTCATAGCCACCGTTTCGTAGAACGACATTCTGTAAACTTTTTAGGGTTTGAATTCAAATATTTGCGTTGCATTTAAATATTCGGTCCTATAAAGCTTAAAATTAGAAAAACAAAATAAAAACATAAAAATAAATACCATGGCAATTATCAAACCAGGTTAATATACCTTCCCATAAATATGTACAAAATATACAAAATAACAAGGAAGCTGGGTAATTTTTTAATTAAATGGATGTTTCAAATTAATCTCTAATAAGTCACTTGCATACTATTTTAGGGTTTTGAACTAAAATACAAAACCCTTTTGAAACCACGACCTGTGACTGTCAAAGTCAAACGCGCTTTATTGAATCCCTAATTTTATTCATTACTAAATAAAAACTTTTAATAAAGAAACAAGAACAAAAACAATATCAAATTGAATTTACTTAGTTTTAAATTTTCGGTTTCAGCTTATTTTTGCCTCATTTAGTGGTGTTGTTGGTTGTTTGCGTCAAAACTTAGGGATTGCTTTCAATATTTAGATAGGTATATGTTACGTTTATTTTCTTAAGTTTATTGATAAGGTTTAACGTTTAGGTTAGGAATCATAGAGGTACATACAGGAGACGGCGAAAGACAGAATTCGTGAAGCCACGAGCTTTTACCTTTGCCATTGTAATAAGACGCATAGGTTCGATAATTTCGAAATTGGCGGCGAAAATTAAATCTTCATCATATGACGAGGTTTATCGTATTCTTGGAGATCAAGTTTATGAGAATGCAGCGCTTGCAAATTAATTTCCTACTATAAAAAGATAGTCACAAAATTATTCTATGTAGTAATATATACTATTCTGGTGGGATTTTCTTGCGAATAATTTTTTTATTCTCACATTCTATCTGTTTGGTTAAATATATATATATATATATATATATATATATATATATATATATATATATATATATATATATATATATATAATTATGTATATATATGTATATATATATATATATATATATATATATATATATATATTTATGTATATATAAATATATATATATATATATATGTATATATATATATATTTATATATATTTATATATATACATTAATATATATATATATATATATATATATATATATATATATATTTATATATATATATATATATATATATATATATATATATATATGCATATATATACACATATATATATATATATATATATATAGATATATATATATATATATATATATATATATATATATATATATATATATATATATATATATATATATATATTTATTTATTTATATATGAATAATAAGTAACCGGACTGAGCTCAGCAAAATTTTTATTGGCAAAATATGTACAATTTTTCTTTAGAAATCTTCAAAGTAGTCCCTTTTGGAGTCGGTAACACACTGATACCGGATTTTCCAATCCCCGAACGCTCCCTGGAAGTCGGCAACCTCGATGCTGTCTAGAGCCCTCGTCGTAGCTCGTTGAACATTTTCCAGAGTCCCG
The DNA here is from genome assembly GCA_963969285.1 of Odontomyia ornata. Lineage (NCBI taxonomy): Eukaryota > Metazoa > Arthropoda > Insecta > Diptera > Stratiomyidae > Odontomyia > Odontomyia ornata. The sequence continues at coordinate 200,814,063 of OZ017739.1, forward strand.
AACCGCGTCCCCTTAAGGTGTCTCTTGATCTTGGGGAACAGAAAGAAGTCCGCTGGTGCCATATCTGGGCTCTGGTTCGGTTTGCAGTCGATCAAGGATTTCCGAAGCGACAGCAACACGACGCTCATTTTGGTCATCAGTCAGGTGTTTGGGTACCAGCTTCGCGCGGATCTTCCTCATGCCCAGACCCTTCTCAATAATGTAAGGAACGGTCATCTTCTCAATTCCAACCTCATCTGCGATAGCCCGAATGCTCAGACGACGATCACTGTTCAACAGATCACGCACTTTTTGCTTATTTGTGTCCGTGCGACTCGTTGATGGAGGACCGACGCGCTGTTTGTCATGGACGTCATCGCGGCCCTCCCGGAAGTTTCTGTGCCACTGAAAACCTTGAGTTCTGGACAGAGGATCCTCACCGTAAGCCTCTTGAATCATTTGAAGAGTTTCCGTGGCCGTTTTCTTGAGTTTGACACAAAATTTGATACCAACACGTTGCTCGATTGTACGCTCCATTTTCACTCCGACGACGTAACTGAACACGCACCCCGCTCTCGCTCGATGCTATCTCTCCAAGCGCTTAAAGGCAACTGCTGTAGCCCGGTTCCCTTAGCCTAGACCCCTACCACCACTACAGCACCAGATACCGGTTACTTATTATATAGAGAGCCGGTTACTTATTATACAAGAGATAGTTGCATCACACGTTTTTTTAACGAGCCTTAATCCTCACCGATTACGTAAAGCTTATGTATTGAGGTGTATCAATGCTGAATAAAATTAGATTTTATGGACAAATAAATGAAAAATTACTTCATTAAAATCATCTTTCACAAAGATATAGCGAGTTTAAGAAGATAAAATTATTATAAAAACTTAATGGCCCCTAGGGCACTCTAAATTTAAACATATCTATTCAACAATTTTACGTTAGCGTTACAGCTCATTAGATTTTATATGGAAGCATGAAAAGTTCAAATGATGATAGTGTAAGAATATTTCATTAAATATGTATATAAATATATATATATATATATATATATATATATATATATATATATATATATATATATATATATATATATATATATGTATATATGTATATATATATATATATATATATATATATATATATATATACATATATATCCTTATGTATATATATATAGATATATATATCCTTATGTATATATATATATATATATATATATATATATATATATATATATATATATATATATATATATATATATATGTATCCTTATTTATATATGTATATATATATATATCCTTATTTATATATATATATATATATATATATATATATATATATATATATATATATATATATATATATATAAATATAAATTCAATAATTTTGTTTATTTGATATCCGCGAAAACTAAGTTCCAAAACACATATTCTACACGATTGGTATTCGTATGCAAAGTACGATACTAGTTTCATAAAACGAATTGTAGTGCTATCGTTTTAGCGTGCATGCCCTTCAAGGTAATTAAAAATTTAAAAAACTAAACACTTTAGCACTTTGAGTGCGAGTATGGTAGAAGAGACGTAGGGCAAAGCTCGAGGCGACCAATAGGAAAATGTTGGTGTATAAGATCAAAATTTAGCTAATATCAGGCCTCCTGAAAATATGCGATATTGCAACCTAGCAAGACTTCTTTACATGGTAAAAGTTAAAATTATAAACCGCAAATACTAGGCAAAGTCATTACTGTCGTCATAAAATAAATTCAGCCCACAACAGTGAAATTAAGTTGGATCACAGGACCTAGACATCGAAGCTAATAAGAACCATTAAAAGAAATAACTGATTTACGAATTAAATCAGCAAAAATACAGTAGCTGATAAGATATGAAAAATAAATCCTAGGAAAAACCTTTTTGTCTGCAATCCTATGTAAAATATGAAATGAGACGTGGAATTATAATCTAGGCCTATTAAAATTAAAGCAATCTAACCTTTACGGCTTCTAGACCTAATAATACCGAAGCAATGTGGTTATAGAAGGAAACAGACGTTCTCGAACACATACTTTCGTGTTTGAAGGATTTTAGGCTTAGCCATACAAAGAACAGAGGAAAGGCATATTTGGTCTTCAATAAATATAATATATATATATATATATATATATATATATATATATATATATATATAATATATATATTTATATATATATATATATATATATATATATATATATATATATATATATATATATATATATATATATATATATATATATATATATATATATATATATGTATATATATATATATATATATATATATATATATATATATATATATATATATATATATATCTGTATATGTATATACATATATGTATATATATATATATATATATATATCTGTATATATATACATATATATATATATATATATATATATATATATATTTATATATATATGTATATATATATATATATATATATATATATATATATATATATATATATTTATATACATATGTATGTATGCATACATATATATATATATATATATATATATATATATATATATATATATATATATATATATATAGATATATATATATATATCTGTATACATACATACATATGTATATATACATATATATATATATATATATATATATATATATATATATATATATATATATATATACTCGTATATATATATATATATACATATATATATACTCGTATATATATATATATATATATATATATATATATATATATATATACGAGTATATATATATATATATATATATATATATATATATATATACATATATATATATATATATATATATATATATATGTATATATATATACAGATATATATATATATATATATATATATATATATATATATGTATATATATGTATATATATATATATATATATATATATATATATATATATATATGTATATACATATAGAGATATATATATATATATATATATATATATATATATATATATATATATATACATATATATATATATATATATATATATATATATATATATATACATATATATATACATATATATATATATATATGTATTATATTATATATATATATATATATATATATATATATATATATATATATATATATATATATATAATATAAAATAACAGCCAAAACCGTTGTTATACAATACAATGGTATAACTAAATAAAATATCGAACGTCAAAAAGGAATGAAAATTGTATTTAACGTTGAATTGTATTAAAACATAGTTGGAAAACAATTCAGAAAAATTACAAACTAAAATACACATGGACAAAAATATGGGACTATGCAAAAATTAATTAATTAATTAAAAAGTTGCTCCCTTTTTCAGTGTTAACTATTTACTCTCTGATACTGAAGAAGGGAGCAACTTACGAGTATAATAAAGGATTACTACAAATGAAGGATTACTACTTTAATCAATAAATGAATATATAATACCAAATGACATATTTTTGAAGAATTCTTTTAAAGAATTATTAAAAGCATTCAAGCATCAGTTTGCACTCCTGTGTTGGTTGAATCGAAAAACAGAACAACGAATAATTTTTAATATCAAATTAATATTTACAAAAAGAACTTACTTCATTCAATCGCGCTGATCCTTGTTATGTTCTCAAATCTTGAAAACTGCCAACTTCCTGAAAAAGATGATTCTCAATAAGCCGTTATGATACATATAATTTAATATTGAAACGTAAATCCATCATTTAAGCATAAAATTTTCATCGATGAATGCATACTTACTTTATTTATCAGCTGCACATATTCCACCGGAACATACCATTTCCGGAACTCCTGAAAAAAATGTTTTTTAGTAAATTCATCAAAATATTAACTTTTACTCACCTTTCCAATCACGGGCACAGCGGTTGAGGACAACTTGGGCCTTGATTGACTCCAATCAATATCGCCTTCCTTGAAATGGCGCTCACAGACTCTACCAGTTTTCGGATTTATGGAGCATTCAACTCCTTTCCGAATAACTGCGACCCATGCACGTTCCATCCGCCACGATTTTGGAAACCTAGAAAAACAAAATTATTTTTAAACTAAACCGTCCAGTTTTCGAACTTAATAAAACAGCCACCATATTGGAGGTGCACTGCACTGAGATCATTACACCGTATTTAAGTTTAATTTTTAATTTTATCAATGAAAACGAAAACTCCAATGTTAGAAACGTTTACAATTACCTTCGGATTAGTAAAAAAAACTATTCACATTCACTTGTTTTTAACCCGATTTTGGACGACGCCGGCAAAACTGAAATTTATGCGCGGAAAGTCTGCCTTGCACATAACCGGGACTTTAAATAGCAAGGATTCTCACATGAAAACAATCTAAATTGTCCGAAATGGAGCTTTAAACAATATTTAGTCTTGTTTTGGCCCGTGGAAAGAAAAATCGGAACAAAAAACGCACGAACACTTACATGATAAACAAATTTCATCCGCGTGTGATCCGAATGTTAAAACAGGCATCAAAGCTGTTTCACCCGTGGAAATTTTTACCTCGCACGTTACACACTTTGTTTTCGCGTCAAAAGATTCCCGAAACATTCAAAATTATGTGTTAATTCACACAACACACGGAAAACATGGACGGAACAAGAAAACTTCGCGTAAATTACACCCGGACACCAAATTAATTTATTCACTGCACTTTACTTACCTAAATAATGAAAAGTACGGCGTGTCGCTCCCCTGTTGCTGCTCACACTTGCAGATAATACACTTTATTTTCCTATTTTGCACTGAAAAACACAAAACTTTAGTGACTTCCTTTAGTAATTTCACAAATTTCACTACTCACTATAAATTTGTTGTCATTCAATTTGCAGAATTGACAACTGTCAATTTCTCATCAACTGATGATCATATTCAAATTCAGGGATGTGCAAACTATTCACAGGTGATAATTTCGATCGACATCTTTTTAAATATGGCGCACTTTGTATTTTGTTTATCAATTTTATGAAGAGGAATGAAGTTTGATAAATGATATTTGGAAACACTGTCTAATATTTCAAATACTATATGACTATTCTAAACAAAGTAGGAAATAGTAGACTTTTTTTGCTATTTCGAAATTAATTTCGAACAGCGGTGATATTTGGACGATCATACTAAAGCTCATTTGTGAAAGCCCAAAAGCATTCGAAAATTGGTGTGTACGTACATGAAATGTATGTTAGTTTAAGTATGTATGTATTAAGAGACTTCAGTGATTAATATGAGAAACGAAAGCTCACCGTCTCTAGTGTATATCTCTATGTTAGGAATATTGTGTTAGCATTGCATCCATCATATATTTGATGTACGATAAAAGTTCACTGTTCTAATATGTTAATAATATAATTGAGTCTTGAATAGTGTTGGTTGGTTTTCTTCTCCTTCAAGTAAATCATAAAGAATGTATACATTCTTTCTAATTCAATTGGAAAAATGGAAAAAACAACCAACACTATTCAAAAGTTAAATATATTATTAACACCAGTGAACATTTTTCCTACATATAATATGTTATAACTTAATTCTAATCAAATTCAATCAAAAACTTGATCTTACACTAATACAATGCTAGCACAATATTCCTAACCTAAACGCTAAACCTTATCTCTAAACATAATATTGTATAATAAGCGTACCAAACATATATCTATCCAAAATATTGTAACCTATTCTTTATTTTTAACAAAAATAAACCACAACAACACTAAATGTTCCAAAAATAAGCTGAAACTCAAAATTCCTTTATGTAGGTTGATATGCCGCCCTTATGCCTACGAAATTTCATGGAAATCAAATCATAATCAAATAAGTTATCGCCATTTCATTGTATAGAATTACAAAAACCATAGCACATGTTGATAGCACATGATTTCAAATTGACGAAGGCACTCTTATTTGCTTGGGATTTTCATTAAAAATTAAAGGAATAGTGATTTACTTCAATATGTTCAATGAGCTAAGCATTCATAAGAATTATTTAACATGGAACGAAATCGCGGCTGTTATGTACTTATGAATAAAACTGTGCATCTTTTGGATAAATTTGAACGATTTCTTAAACAAGTATTGGGTGAATAATTAAAATCATCGATTCATCGCATCAAAAAGTTTTTTTGAAGCCTAGAATGGTTACAAAGCCCTTCTTTTAGGAGTTCTCTCCAGCCTCCTCAACTTGTTTCACTTGTGAGTATTAATTGTAGGTACTCATTTTCAGTCATTCATTAAATTGAATCAAGTGTTAAAAACCATGCACCTTAAACATTGAAGTTGGCGAAAAGTAACTCAAAATTATTCAATCTTCTCATTTAAAACAGCCGCCGTTTTGTTTTATGATTACTGATACCACTAGTTGAACTAATTTTCAAAGGTATTCATGATACCTATCATTCCTGAAACTTTCATATTAATCCTAGCAAACCTGTAGTGTTCCCTAGCCGTATGTTTCCATAGTAATACGAGTACAGTGCATATTGTTCCATACTAATACAGGAAAATTCAAACTGCTATAACAAACTGAATAACATCCAATCTTTATGCAACTTTCAGGACAGGTCAATCTTTCGAATAACCATTTCTGTACCAAATTTTATTGAATTCAAAGGTAACCTCTACATTTTATTCAAGAAAATGTAAAATCGATTAATCATTGCGGTTTCGTTGTGGGTGATGGACACTCCTCAGGTCCTGCCACACGCCATCACCCACAGGGCAGCTTGACCGCGTGGTCCCAAGGTGGATGTTGGGCCCTATAAACATGTGGGAACACGCCCACCACGCAACTTATAAGGTGCTTTAAACTTCCACATCAGACTGTGGTTATCAACTAAAACTACTTAACACGATTAATCATATTATTACTAACAAAGTTGGGTGAATTTCGACTACTCATGTATTTGTTGCTTTTGTACTCATAAAGGCCTACATGCATGATTTTTTTTTCATACTTTTCGGATGAGAGGTGTCCAATCGTGAGGGGGGTACGCGAAAAGTTCGTATATTTCCGCTTCCACTGCCCCCCACGGTACCGATAAAGCAATTTTAAGACTTCTTTTGAAAAGATCCCATTGAAACTTTTCCGATGATACCCTCCTCGCCCACCAATGGTGAACCTTTTTTTTTTGAAGGGTCACCTCCCTATGTTGGGAGACCCCCCTAAAAACCTTTGAAAATATTTTCATCCTTGAATTTTCAAGAAGTCGCCACTTCTGACCTTTCCACAAAGTTTCATGGCTGTACCTTCTGTAGTTTCGGAGAAAAACTGCTGTGACGGACAGACGGACAAACGAACACAGGTCGTGATTGCAATAGGGTTTTGTATTTTAGTAAAACACAGGGTTTTGTATTTTAACAAACCACGAATAATTTAGACATTTTCGTTCAGCCAATAATAATTAGATTGCCCCGTGCCAGCTTGACCAGCCCCAACGAATCGAGCAAATGAATATCTTCATTAGAATTGTTGGCCTCCAGAACTCAAGTTCGGAGTATCTTTTATCTACTCAACCATGGCGTCTTCAAGTATATATGTTATATATGATTGGGACACCGTCAAAATCAAAAGCATGTCGATCCATGTCCAAACATATGAATGCTTCAGGAGGATTGAAGCCAATAGTGAGACAATTCTGTCTGTAGGGTGGAACGGCTGTGAGATCCACGGATTTTTGCTCACAATTGCAGGCATTATGATATGATTCCGAAGAAGTCTCAATAAGAAGATACCGAATATTGTCATTTTAGCAGTTTGATAAAGTGTTTTATACGATATAATGTGCTTCCAATCAATTTCAAGCTTTCTGTATAAACCGGTACATGCATGAGGACATTTCCTTTCGAAAAGTCTCAGTCTTTATATGGTACTAGCACCTTAGTTGTGCCAGATCTGACATCGATATGTCAAAACTGGTGTAGCCAGGGTCTTGACCAATATATCTGGAATGAAAGTAGCCCACGGGGTGTAATGGTTAGAGCACTCAGCTCGTAAGCCGAGGGTCCCAGGTTCAAACCCCGTTGGCCACAACAAGATTTATTTTGAGTGATCCTTCGGACGGGCTTTAAGCCCGTTCAGTTAGGATACGTACTAGTTTCAAATCAAAACATATCGCAGCTGGATGGATGGATATCCGGAAAAGCATGATGCTGACAATATAAACCTTCCTGAGTGTCAATACATTCTATCAAGATAATGAGATACTCTCATTTCCCCTAAGCACAGGCCTGAAAGGGGCTGTGGTGAAAAAGCAAAAATTAACTCTGGAATGGAAGAGTCGTCGAAAGGACTTGACTACTTTTTGTGCTTTACTGAGCATGATTTTGACAATACTGATTGAGATGAACATCGAGGTATCGAACACAGGATTTAGGTGGAGTCCGTTCTAAACTTCTTTTGCCAGCCATAATATGAAATACCTTCCAATTACGTTTCAGGTCTTGACTAGCCCACTGCCGCGCTGTCCAAAACAAAATTGTTTCGCACTTCTACACATTAATTTTTATTCGCCAATTGTCGGTGTAGAGCTGAACATCATTTAACAATTTTTGAAGGTTGCTCTGAACTTTTGTAGCTTTTTAGCCCACCGTATAGATGATCAGATCATCAAGAAATGCTACAAATGATCACGCTGATAAGATGTCAAAACCAAAGCCATTCAATAGATTGCAAATGAAAATTGAGAAAGCAAAGGCAAAATAACGAGCAAAATAACTAGACCCTGAAGTCGCGCATTGTTGTCAGATTTCCATCAGTTACAACAAATGATTTCCCGTAAAATATATTGCACATCACGGCGACAAGGTGTTTGGGTCACTTATCCTGAATGAGTTTAATAATTAGTCCATCTAACCACACCGTATCGCAGGCTTTCTCCATATCAATGAGCCACACTACAACACATTCTCTATTATCTGATTTCCAATAGATGTCTGAGGTGACTTTCGTTATCGCATGTATGGTTGAATGCCTGGCACAGAACCACAATTGGCAATTCGGCATCAACTTGTATTTCTCAATGTGGGCGTTTAATGCTTTGTTAAGCATTACTTCAAACACCTAGCTGATGTTAGGCAGCAAGCTAATTGGGCGACAGCTTTAAAGGCTCAAAATTAATGTTTTATTGAAATGAGGAATTGAGTTACCATTCAGGCTTGATTCGAAATTGGAAGCTTTTGCTGAAACGACTTCTAAAAGTATTTGATTCCCTCTCTCAGGGTCTGGTAGATGAATCAATGCAAAATGTGTTCCATTCGGGGCAAGTATCTGCAATCCATCAAATATAATCCTGTTTCCTTTTCTATTCGGTGTCATACTATAAATTTCGATACCAGTCAGTAGCTAGAGAATACCAGTTCTAACGCACTTTTCTCATGCAAATTTCAAATGTGGTCTAGGCTGTGTGTCTTGGATGTCCGTTTGTTCCGTTTCATTTCGTTCCTATTTAGGGTGGCATAAGTGGGTACCTGGGATAGTAAGGTGCGAATCGGGGATAGGTATGGGTCCCTTGGGTAATTGCCAGGGGAGGGTGTGGATCTTAGGTATATGGGTATGTGTACAAGATTGGTATAGGTGGGTACCAGGGGTGAGTATGTATGGGCCTTAGATAAGTATAGATCCATTTCCCGATAAGGTGTGGTTGGTTTCTAGTCTCCCATACAAAGTTAAAAAATTGATTCATGTCTAGGATAGTCCTAAGTATTTCAATTAATACGTGTAGATTAAAGATCTAGATTTCTCAGCGTGTGTTTACATAACGTTAATATATGTGTTTAAAATTAATAGCCTCTGACCCTTTTAGCGATAGATAATTATACTATCCATATTTTTTATTCATCTGGAAGGGTTTCCTATATATTCATTGCGTTTACTCTTGTCTTAGTAGTAATAATCTATAGAGCTTACATATAAATTTTATTCATCCATTCATTTAATTATTTTAATTTTTCTCATTACAAAGAGAATACGGATATCAATTCCTAAATATTCCCATGATATTTTTTTACCAGTTTCCCAAGTCCATGGGGTAAAAAGGTCAAGATACATGAACCCATAAATCATTTACATGGCTGTTTGTATTCTACAGACGATCCTTTACAATCTCAAGTACCTTCTGCAGCGTTTTTTTCTTATCGCATGCACTCGCATGCAACCATATGTGACATATATTCTTGAGGATGTTTTTTCACACGTGATATGGAGTGAGTTAATCTTTTCCATGTTAGAGAAAGGCTATTAGTACTTGTGGTTAAATTTTATTGGGTGATAATTAGACATGGCTTCTAGTGATCGTATTGATGAGAATAGAAGCTAGTTAAATGAGATAAATGTATGGTGATTACGGAAGAATGATTTATGAGGTGTCGTTTGTGATGATCCCAATAATGGGAAACAGTGAGTAGTGTATACATGCTACTTGATATATGTGGAAATTTGAGTATGGGAATTTTAGATGTTAGAAACAATGTATGTATGGAATGTGTTAAGAAATACGAACATTATGAGTGATAATTTATGGAACACTTTGGGTTTTGTAGCCGCTGATGTTTTAGGCGTATAGATCAGATGTAGAATGTCTGAGAATTTTTTGGGGAGAATTTATGATGTTTCGTCTACAGTGTCCTTTATGGCTGGGAACGGAAGCTAGCTTATCTTAAGATATTTGGAGTGACCTTTTTTGTTTGTATAGAGAATAGAAATAGGTTCAAGAATTGTATAAAAAGGCCTGAAGAAAATAAAGATGGTTATTGTGGTTTCAACGCAAAACGTGTGCGGTTTAGGAGTATATTTGCCTTCAGCGGCAAAAGAAATAAGTTTTGTTTAAAATAAATAGAAATATCGGCTCTTCGGATGCCATCAGCTTAGCGCTTGCGCTGACAAAGTTAAAGCCTAACCTATGATACAAGCAAGTATTGCTTTAAATCTCTGCTTTGTAGTGAAATTGAAGCATATTTGCCTTCAGCGGCAAAAGAAATAAGTTTTGTTTAAAAAAATATAGAAATATCGGCTCTTCGGATGCCATCAGCTTAGCGCTTGCGCTGACGTAGTTGAAATCCTAATCTGCGATAAAGTTAAAACCCTGATCTACGGTAAAATAAGTTTTGCTTTTAACTTCTGCCGTTTAGAGGCATATTGTTCTAAGAGTTCTTAGTAATCTCCAAAGATTACTAAGCACAGAAATATAGGCTGTACAGAACTATAAGGAACCAGTGCCAAATACGCGGCAACCCTGATGTTGCTATAGGTAGAGGATTTATTATTTCTTTTTTATATGTTTATATAGCGAAATCTTTTCTATCTCCAGGTTGAAGATTGCTATCGATTTAGGACAACCAACCTGCTTTTGTCAGCTTCAAAGGAGCAACAAGTCTACTTCAACACACTTCCACGCAGGAGCGAAATAGCATTTGGAGCAAAAAAATCTCCAGTTTGCAGCTTTTTTTGATAATCAACGTAAATTATATTCAGGAAGACGTCGGGAGTTAGTTAAGAATCCTTTGGTTTATACAGTTTTCACTATTTCATTTGATTAAGTTAGTAAAGTCTAAGGAGTAAGATGTCTGTATCCATACATAAACCCTTGAAAAGAAAGTACAATAAAACTCTTAATAAACAACACTGTCACTTTTGCGATGTTGAAGTTAGTCAACGATTTTTCAAGAACCATTTGAAAAGTAATGAGCCTAAAAAAAATGCATCCCAAATCAATAGTTGTGATCAGGGAAAAGTGAAGAAAATTTCACAAGCATTTGCTACTCGAATAGCAGCGTACCAAATCATTAACGAAAATGAGAAACTAAGTATTGAAGAGTTTTTAAAAAATGAGAGCCATTGTTTCAAAGATCTTATTCATGCTCAACTTCAAGAGCTCGCAGCTTTAAAAGTCAATTTAGAACTATTTTCTGTTTTTATAAAATTTGATTTAACTAGCCAGAATGGTATAAGTGATTTAAAATCATTCAATACGAAGAATATTATCATTACCAGGGGTTGCGACCTTGAGTATGTTTACAAAGATTTTTGTGCTGTTATCGTGAAAAAAAGTGAGGAATTTCAAGAGAGGGATAGTGGCTGGGCATTCCAACAGGTCCTTTATTTACAGGTTAACATAAATAAGTATACACCCTTCCATGGAGGATCTTATCTACCTCTACCAAAAGAGGTAATGTTAAAAAGAGCATGTGTGAATGTAAAAAATTCCGATGATGCATGTTTCGCTTGGGCTATCGTTTCTGCTCTTAATCCTGCTGAACGAGATAGTTGTCGTGTTAGCTCTTACCCCCATTACTCAACTGTTTTGAACTTGGATGGTATTACGTTCCCTATTTCTTTTAAAGAGATTCCCATTTTCGAGGAAAAAAATAATTTGAGCGTAAATGTCTATGGTTGGAAAAAGGGGTCTATTGAGGGTCCATTCTATTTTTCCAAAAACAGACAAGACTCTAAAAAACATATAAATCTACTTTATGTGGAAAATGAAAGAGGTACCATAGGACATTATTGCTGGATAAAAAATTTAAGTCGGCTTGTGAATAGTGGAATGAGTAAAGATGGTCATATATCTTACCTCTGTGATGGGTGCCTTGTTAAATTTACCAGCGTTGAGCGATACAATGAGCACATCAAACATGATTGTAATAAGATCCATACAATTTTACCGTCAGAAAAGGAAAAATATTTAAAGTTTAAAAATGTAGGAAAGCAGCTTAAAGTTCCATTTCTAGTCTATGCTGACTTTGAAGCATTACTGCAACCAATAGAGTCATGTTCTCCAGACCCTCATAGTTCATTTACAGAGAATACTCACATTCATCTACAATATAGCGCGACATATTATATAAAGTGCAGCTATGATCCATCATTGAATAAATTAGAAATTTTCAGAGGCATCGATTGTTTTCCTAAGTAGGTTGCAGGAAGATGTAAAACGTAGATTTAGGATCTTAAAGGTGAACAAGCCCATGCAATTGTCTGATGAGGAAGAAGGGAAGTTTTTAAACGCAGTATCTTGTCATATTTGTGATGAAAAGTTTGACTCAGAAACCCGGAAAGTAAGAGATCATTGTCATTTGACGGGATTCTTTAGAGGTGCAGCTTGTAACAAATGTAATATTCTATATAGAGTTCCCAATTTCATACCTATAGTCTTTCATAATCTTAGTGGATATGATGCTCATTTCATATTTCAGAATTTTGGAGGAGATTCTGATAATATTGAAGTTATTCCTAAAAATAAGGAAAAATATATTGGATTTTTCAAATACATCAAGGTTGATGATGAAACAATAACATTAAGATTTATTGATTCTTATCGTTTTATGAGCTGTAGTTTAGATAAGCTAGCTAAGAACTTAAGTTCCGATAAATTTCTCGAGACAAAAAGGTATCATTCAGACGATAGTTTGTTCAACCTCGCGGTAAGAAAGGGGGTTTTCCCATATGAGTATATAGATTCCTTCACCAAACTTGATGAAACATACTTGCCTGCCAAATCATGTTTTCATAGTACACTACAAAATAGTGGTATCAGTGATGAAGAGTATAAGCATGCTCAAAATGTATGGGAAAAATTCAATTGTCAAACACTGGGGCAGTACTCTGATGTTTACTTTATAACAGATGTGCTCCTTTTAACCGATATATTTGAAGAATTTAGGAATGTATGCCAGCAAATCTATGGACTAGATCCAGCTCATTATTTCACGGCCCCTTCACTCAGCTGGGATAGCATGCTCAAAAGCACTAAAGTTGAGCTCGAATTGCTAACAGATATAGATATGTACAATTTCGCGAAGCAGGGAATTAGAGGCGGACTCTGTCAATGCACTAAAAGATATTCAAAGGCAAACAATAAATATATAACTTCATACAACCCTTATCTTGAGAGTAACTATATTCTGTATATTGATGCAAATAACCTATACGGTTGGGCAATGAGTCAATATTTACCCATCAATGGTTTTCGCTGGCTAAGCAATGAGGAAATCCAATGTTTAGATATTCTGAATGTTGAGGACACTGCTTCTAAGGGGTTAATTTTATCCGGTGATTTAGACTATCCAGGAGACCTCCATGAGCTACACAATGATCTTCCATTTTGCCCCGAAAGTCGGATCCCACCTCTTGAAACATCTAAATGCAAGAAACTGATCGCAACCGAATCAAATAAACGTAATTATAATGTAATTACGTTTATTTGATTCGGTTGCGATCAGTTTCTTATATTTATCAACTCGGGTAGTAAGTGTGAAAGAGAAAGCTACCTTGAGTTTGCCAGGCAATTGAGTTAGTAGGTGCGAAAGAGAAAACATATTTCTGTGAAGTGGATCATAGTTCAACTGCTGAACAGACTACGCATGAACCATTAGATGGCTCAACTGATCGGTGATTGTGGATAAGCCTCTTTGCATGATAAAGAGACCAGTCGATTATATGATACTAATACATCGACATTTGATAGCTATTATAATGTACATATCTAGAGACATTTGTCCGTGATGTTTAATCATTTCACAGGTTATGAGTAATGAATCAGCCTCAAGTCATCAAAACAATTCAAACCTCTTTTGAAAATGGACCGATGACGGATTTTTAGCCAATTGGAGGTACCCAAATTTTACGCGATTGTTCAATGATCGGGGAAAAATTGTCCCGGTCATAACATAGTCAGGTTGCTGCATATCCCTGATAATCCAAAAGGGTTGATCATACATGAGAACATCAAGATGACTCAATATAACTAATAAGTTCCACTATAAGCCCTTAATAAATCGGCTAAAAAACAGGCTAAATTAATTCATATTAAGGCACTGGCAATGGTTTGCAAGAAGTAGAGATATATTCAACAAGTTACAAAATGATTCAAATGTCTGATCCAAGGGATCATACGATTTTTTGAGCATTTTGGATGAGTTCATAAGTGTAGCAGCATAATTTCAATGCAATGGAACATTATAGTACGCAATAAGAGTCCCATAGGCCACAAATCCTATGAAGACATGAAAACCTGGAAAACCGAAATCGAATTGCTGTAGAAAGGGGACCTTATAGATTTGATAGATAGAGGTCAAGAGAAAAACTGAGGCACATGAAAAAGGAATTGTGTCTTGACTCAATCTTATGAATAATGCATCAGTGTGAAATAAGATCAATTAATTTTCAAGCAAACAACAATGGCTTCCTCCTAATCGAGATTTGTTCACCTGAACAGCAACGTAAACGTAAAGATTCTTTTCTAACCCATGCATGCCTACAAATAACTTAGAAGATGATGAACATGCAGTCTTGATAACCAATAGGCTGAAAGAAAATCGTAACGAGCATATAACATTCGAAGTAAGGTATGAAAACGCTGACTATAACTGTATGGAAAGTAAGAAGAATTTTCTCATAAATAAATACTTACCAACCAACGCATAAATTTACCGAATGAAAGAAAGCACGTTAGGTCAAACGCTCAACTTGTCAAGTTAAGACCCCGACACCGATCACTCAAGAGATAGCATTTCAACTAAAAAGGATAGGATATCCGCTTAAAAGACAGCTACACAGACAGCATATTAGCTAATCGACTTTATCAGGTAAGTGATTAGGTCAACAGACAGCATACCATTTAAATAGACAGGGCATCAGCTACATAAAACAGCTGTATAGATAGCTTGCCAGGTAAACAGACGGGTTTATTAGCTAGACGGATAGCTCAACAGACAGCATATCAGCTAAACAAACCGGGTACCAGCTAAAAACACTTCTCAAAAGAAAACATTAACCGTAAGAAATATAGGTCATGAGCAAAAGCGACAACTAAATAGCCCATGAGGAACTGAGCTCGACCAAATATTCGAATGATTTCCTAGTGGACAAGGTATTGAAGACAAAAAGTGACATAATCTTTGTTAAATCGTTACAATTTTCAAAAGACCATAATTCATGTATTAACAAAGTTGATTTATTGTAACAAAAATATAATAATAAAATGACTTACTTGATAACATAAAGTGTGTTTTCTTATGAACTAAAACTATGAATTTATCATATGATTGCCCCAAGCTAAAGTATTATAAGAATTCGGAATCAGGAAACGCTTATCATCAACTCCTGAAAGACTTATTTTATTAACTAACCTAGTATAAATAAGGTGCTTATCACATCTAAATGTATACATTTTACTAAGTAATTTTAAATTCGTATCTGATGGCTCAATTTCATTATTTACAACCGATTTTTTGATGCCTTTAATTTTTTTTATAGCTGACTTATCTGTAATAATGCAATATGACTTTGCTTTTGTTCCAAAATAAACTCTGCTACGGGATCTATGGGGCTTTCATCTTTAAATTTACCCAATACTTTTTTATTCACTTGAGGAATATTATGTACATTATTTTTAGGGTAATTGCTGGTATCAAATAAATTTATATTATTTTTAATATCATCATAAATGTCCTCAGTTTTTACATTATAGATAAAACAGTCTGTATCCATATATAAAAGTTAGGCCTCATTATTGTACTTATTTTTGATAAAACTATAATGAAAATCATACATCAGCGTTTTTGACACATCAAGAATTGCCATGCCGATATAAATTGGCTTATCATATTTAACATTGATTCGATCCATTTGAATAAGAACTAAATCTTCTTTAATTACATTACAACTATGAAAATTAGGTCGACTAATGTAGTAATGAGCTCCTTTCTTTCTTCCGACATTATCCCAATGGGTTGAGACCTTAACACGTACATAATTATCTACATTCTCCATGGTTTTTCCAAATACACTATTGTTCATTAATTTGTAGAAGTCTTTTTCAAAATCATTTGTGGCCTTAGTACGCATTTCAGTATTTAAGTCTATATATTTTTTTAACCATGGTGATTGACTAAACTCTATTGCACGATGTATTTTAACTAATTTCAGTCCTGCACGTAAACACTGTTTTAAATTTCTATAGTGGATAATGTAATTACGTTTATTTGATTCGGTTGCGATCAGTTTCTTACATTTAGATGTTTCAAGAGGTGGGATCCGACTTTCGGGGTAAAATGGAAGATCATTGTGTAGCTCATGGAGGTCTTCTGGATAGTCTAAATCAACGGATAAAATTAACCCCTTAGAAGCAGTGTCCTCAACATTCAGAATATCTAAACATTGGATTTCCTCATTGCTTAGCCAGCGAAAACCATTGATGGGTAAATATTGACTCATTGCCCAACCGTATAGGTTATTTGCATCAATATACAGAATATAGTTACTCTCAAGATAAGGGTTGTATGAAGTTATATATTTATTGTTTGCCTTTGAATATATTTTAGTGCATTGACAGAGTCCGCCTCTAATTCCCTGCTTCGCGAAATTGTACATATCTATATCTGTTAGCAATTCGAGCTCAACTTTAGTGCTTTTGAGCATGCTATCCCAGCTGAGTGAAGCGGCCGTGAAATAATGAGCTGGATCTAGTCCATAGATTTGCTGGCATACATTCCTAAATTCTTCAAATATATCGGTTAAAAGGAGCACATCTGTTATAAAGTAAACATCAGAGTACTGCCCCAGTGTTTGACAATTGAATTTTTCCCATACATTTTGAGCATGCTTATACTCTTCATCACTGATACCACTATTTTGTAGTGTACTATGAAAACATGATTTGGCAGGCAAGTATGTTTCATCAAGTTTGGTGAAGGAATCTATATACTCATATGGGAAAACCCCCTTTCTTACCGCGAGGTTGAACAAACTATCGTCTGAATGATACCTTTTTGTCTCGAGAAATTTATCGGAACTTAAGTTCTTAGCTAGCTTATCTAAACTACAGCTCATAAAACGATAAGAATCAATAAATCTTAATGTTATTGTTTCATCATCAACCTTGATGTATTTGAAAAATCCAATATATTTTTCCTTATTTTTAGGAATAACTTCAATATTATCAGAATCTCCTCCAAAATTCTGAAATATGAAATGAGCATCATATCCACTAAGATTATGAAAGACTATAGGTATGAAATTGGGAACTCTATATAGAATATTACATTTGTTACAAGCTGCACCTCTAAAGAATCCCGTCAAATGACAATGATCTCTTACTTTCCGGGTTTCTGAGTCAAACTTTTCATCACAAATATGACAAGATACTGCGTTTAAAAACTTCCCTTCTTCCTCATCGGACAATTGCATGGGCTTGTTCACCTTTAAGATCCTAAATCTACGTTTTACATCTTCCTGCAACCTACTTAGGAAAACAATCGATGCCTCTGAAAATTTCTAATTTATTCAATGATGGATCATAGCTGCACTTTATATAATATGTCGCGCTATATTGTAGATGAATGTGAGTATTCTCTGTAAATGAAGTATGAGGGTCTGGAGAACATGACTCTATTGGTTGCAGTAATGCTTCAAAGTCAGCATAGACTAGAAATGGAACTTTAAGCTGCTTTCCTACATTTTTAAACTTTAAATATTTTTCCTTTTCTGACGGTAAAATTGTATGGATCTTATTACAATCATGTTTGATGTGCTCATTGTATCGCTCAACGCTGGTAAATTTAACAAGGCACCCATCACAGAGGTAAGATATATGACCATCTTTACTCATTCCACTATTCACAAGCCGACTTAAATTTTTTATCCAGCAATAATGTCCTATGGTACCTCTTTCATTTTCCACATAAAGTAGATTTATATGTTTTTTAGAGTCTTGTCTGTTTTTGGAAAAATAGAATGGACCCTCAATAGACCCCTTTTTCCAACCATAGACATTTACGCTCAAATTATTTTTTTCCTCGAAAATGGGAATCTCTTTAAAAGAAATAGGGAACGTAATACCATCCAAGTTCAAAACAGTTGAGTAATGGGGGTAAGAACTAACACGACAACTATCTCGTTCAGCAGGATTAAGAGCAGAAACGATAGCCCAAGCGAAACATGCATCATCGGAATTTTTTACATTCACACATGCTCTTTTTAACATTACCTCTTTTGGTAGAGGTAGATAAGATCCTCCATGGAAGGGTGTATACTTATTTATGTTAACCTGTAAATAAAGGACCTGTTGGAATGCCCAGCCACTATCCCTCTCTTGAAATTCCTCACTTTTTTTCACGATAACAGCACAAAAATCTTTGTAAACATACTCAAGGTCGCAACCCCTGGTAATGATAATATTCTTCGTATTGAATGATTTTAAATCACTTATACCATTCTGGCTAGTTAAATCAAATTTTATAAAAACAGAAAATAGTTCTAAATTGACTTTTAAAGCTGCGAGCTCTTGAAGTTGAGCATTAATAAGATCTTTGAAACAATGGCTCTCATTTTTTAAAAACTCTTCAATACTTAGTTTCTCATTTTCGTTAATGATTTGGTACGCTGCTATTCGAGTAGCAAATGCTTGTGAAATTTTCTTCACTTTTCCTTGATCACAACTATTGATTTGGGATGCATTTTTTTTTAGGCTCATTGCTTTTCAAATGGTTCTTGAAAAATCGTTGACTAACTTCAACATCGCAAAAGTGACAGTGTTGTTTATTAAGAGTTTTATTGTACTTTCTTTTCAAGGGTTTATGTATGGATACAGACATCTTACTCCTTATACTTTACTAACTTAGTCAAATGAAATAGTGAAAACTGTATAAACCAAAGGATTCTTAACTAACTCCCGACGTCTTCCTGAATATAATTTACGTTGATTATCAAAAAAAGCTGCAAACTGGAGATTTTTTTGCTCCAAATGCTATTTCGCTCCTGCGTAGAAGTGTGTTGAAGTAGACTTGTTGCTCCTTTGAAGCTGACAAAAGCAGGTTGGTTGTCCTAAATCGATAGAAATCTTCAACCTGGAGATAGAAAAGATTTCGCTATATAAACATATAAAAAAGAAATAATAAATCCTCTACCTATAGCAACATCAGGATTGCCGCGTATTTGGTACTGGTTCCTGATGGTTCCGTACAGCCTATATTTCTGTGCTTAGTAACCTTTGGAGATTACTAAGAACTCTTAGAACAATATGCCTCTAAACGGCAGAAGTTAAAAGCAAAACTTATTTTACCGTAGATCAGGGTTTTAACTTTATCGTAGATTAGGATTTCAACTACGTCAGCGCAAGCGCTAAGCTGATGGCATCCGAAGAGCCGATATTTCTATATTTTTTTAAACAAAACTTATTTCTTTTGCCGCTGAAGGCAAATATGCTTCAATTTCACTACAAAGCAGAGATTTAAAGCAATACTTGCTTGTATCATAGGTTAGGCTTTAACTTTGTCAGCGCAAGCGCTAAGCTGATGGCATCCGAAGAGCCGATATTTCTATTTATTTTGAACAAAACTTATTTCTTTTGCCGCTGAAGGCAAATATACTCCTAAACCGCACACGTTTTGCGTTGAAACCACAATAACCATCTTTATTTTCTTCAGGCCTTTTTATACAATTCTTGAACCTATTTCTATTCTCTATACAAACAAAAAAGGTCACTCCAAATATCTTAAGATAAGCTAGCTTCCGTTCCCAGCCATAAAGGACACTGTAGACGAAACATCATAAATTCTCCCCAAAAAATTCTCAGACATTCTGTATCTGTTCTATGCGCCTAAAACATCAGCGGCTACAAAACCCAAAGTGTTCCATAAATTATCACTCATAATGTTCTTATTTCTTAACACATTCCATACATACATTGTTTCTAACATCTAAAATTCCCATACTCAAATTTCCACATATATCAAGTAGCATGTATACACTACTCACTGTTTCCCTTTATTGGAATCATCACAAACGACACCTCATAAATCATTCTTCCGTAATCACCATACATTTATCTCATTTAACTAGCTTCTATTCTCATCAATACGATCACTAGCAGCCATGTCTAATTATCACCTAATAAAATTTAACCACAAGTACTAATAGCCTTTCCCTAACATGGAAAAGATTAACTCACTCCATATCACGTGTGAAAAAACATCCTCAAGAATATATGTCACATATGGTTGCATGCGAGTGCATGCGATAAGAAAAAAACGCTGCAGAAGGTACTTGAGATTGTAAAGGATCGTCTGTAGAATACAAACAGCCATGTAAATGATTTATGGGTTCATGTATCTTGACCTTTTTACCCCATGGACTTGGGAAACTGGTAAAAAAATATCATGGGAATATTTAGGAATTGATATCCGTATTCTCTTTGTAATGAGAAAAATTAAAATAATTAAATGAATGGATGAATAAAATTTATATGTAAGCTCTATAGATTATTACTACTAAGACAAGAGTAAACGCAATGAATATATAGGAAACCCTTCCAGATGAATAAAAAATATGGATAGTATAATTATCTATCGCTAAAAGGGTCAAAGGCTATTAATTTTAAACACATATATTAACGTTATGTAAACACACGCTGAGAAATCTAGATCTTTAATCTACACGTATTAATTGAAATACTTAGGACTATCCTAGACATGAATCAATTTTTTACTTTGTATGGGAGACTAGAAACCAACCACACCTTATCGGGAAATGGATCTATACTTATCTAAGGCCCATACATACTCACCCCTGGTACCCACCTATACCAATCTTGTACACATACCCATATACCTAAGATCCACACCCTCCCCTGGCAATTACCCAAGAGACCCATACGCCCATACCTATCCCCGATTCGCACCTTACTATCCCGGGTACCCACTTATGCCACCCTAAATAGGAACGAAATGAAACGGACATCCAAGACACACACCCTAGACCACATTTGAAATTTGCATGAAAAAAGTGCGTTAGAACTGGTATTCTCTAGCTACTCCAGTCCTATCGAGAAGATTTACCATATCTCTAGCGACTTCAAGACTCGACACCTGCACTCACGATTTTTTAGGGAGCAAGCTATTCACTTTCGTAAAAGCAAGATCTGGGTCGTGTGGGCTAATACCCCTAAGTTTTTTCGACCATTGATTGCTGACCTCACTTCTGAAGTATGAACAGATTAAGCTCTGTATGTTCTTCAGGCGTAATTTCAACAAATCCAACGAGGGATGATTGTAGTCCAAAAATCGCCGACAAATATTGCTGACGTGTGTGAAAAGAAGGCTCTTCAATCTTTTGAATCTTATGATGGCAGGTGTTTCATGTCTTTCCATATTGTTACGATGCTTTGTTTTAGGAACTACTTTCTCAATCGTTTCTAACGTCCGCATATCTAACTTTGACAAATAGAGATCTATTTCATCGTTAGTTAGATTCCTGTCAATAATCATCGTTTGCTAGATTCTTGTCATCAGAAGAAGGACACTGTCCTGGTAATCCTGATTAAACTTCTTTTGAAACTTTCCCCGACCCGTTTTTAAAGAGTTTGTACTAAAATACAAAACCCTATTGCAAACACGAATTTGTGGAAACTTCAGAAGTAGTGACTTCTTGAAAGTTTCGGTGTGGAAACATTTTTCAAAGAGTTTCAAGGTCCCCCCTTGAAACTCCCATTATAGGGAGGTGACCCTTCAAAAGCAAATTTTCACCATTGATAGTCGAGGGCAGGGAAAGGGGAAATGTATAAGTATTCTGGGTACCCCCCTCTCGCGATTGGACACCTTTTATTCGATAAATCTGAACAAAATCATGATTATCAGTACAACAAAAACAAACACGAGAAAAGTCGAAATTCATTCAACTTTGTTAGTAATAGTATGATTTATCAATTTTACATTTTCTTACATAAAATTTTAATAGTACCTTTAAATTCAATAAAATTCAGTTGGAGGGACTCTATATCTACATTTAGCTCGTAATTTTCTTTTCGTAGTTTGATCGGTTCTTGCAAATTTCATATTTGCCATTTCCCCAGGTTTCCCCAACGGTGGGAAGCCGTCGGCCTCCTCCATACCAGCAGCTCCGAAGTTGTCTTTGAATTATTCGCTTTTCTTTATACATTGAAGTAAAATAATATTCGATATACATTTTTGTATCGATTGCTTCGAAAATATAAGCTTTTTTAAATAAAAATTAACTTTGGACTGATATTTGAAAAATTTAATTTAATTTTTGAAAATTTTTTGGTAGGATCGATTTAAGAACACATATGTACGCAACGAATCCTAGATGTAGAATGTCCTTTGTCCATCTGTCCGTCCATCTCTACGTCACAGTATTTTAATTTTCTGGTTCAGTCACGTGAACTTAATTTTCCCTATAGCAGCATCCTACTGGCAATGTATATATATGATTCGTTTAAAATTTATGGTGCAATTGTAGTCTATAGCTCAAGATGTTACGTTTCAATTTTTTGACTTTTTTACATATCATCTGATTTTTTTCATTTTTTTATAATTAGAAAACAAGAGTCAAAAAAATAAAACTATATTTCACTAAAGTCCGTTGAGAAACTTGACTGCTAGAAGGCTACAAAAATCTGAAAACCTGCATATTTGAACTACTGACATTTTGAAACCTACAGCTCTCTAAAATGATAAAATCATTGAATTTTTTAAATATCTGTTACAAAACGATGTTTCGTACAAATCTAATAAAAGTTTTGACATGTGAAGTTCTTTAAACTTACAAAATTTGCCTAGCAGCCATTTTGAAATCTTAGGTCTTACCTTGAAATGACTGTTCTGTCAAGTTTCAACAACATCCAATGAAAGATTTGGTCACAAGAACAAAACCATATTTGTGAACGTTTTTGGGCCTTTAAGCCGCAGCGAATTTGTCAGACGATTCCACTTTGGATTTTTTATAGTATATATGGCTCAATAAATTTCTGTCCGGAATTTCGTCCAAATCGGGGCTGCACTTTGGTCGGATCAGAAATTTCGAATTTTTATCGAGAATGCTCGCCATTTAGTTTTCGCTCGACTGACTAAGCTGGCTAGTGAACTTTGCCGAAATGCACACTCAGTACACCTTTTCTCAAAATTTTGTGGAAATCGAAGAAAATTTGTGATCCCCACAGTCACGAATTTCGTTAAATCATATATATATATATATATATATATATATATATATATATATATATATATATATATATATATATATACATATATATATATATATATATATATATATATATATATATATATATATATATATATATATATATATATATATATATATATATATATAGATTGGATATTCCAATAAGTATTGAGCCTTTTTTGTCATTTTTTGATTGAAAATTTCTTTCATTTAAAATGGATTTGATTTAAGTGCATATTTTTGGGTAGAGCCATTATTCCATCTGTGTAGTACTTCTGTGGTTTATCGGCGAAAAACTTGGCCAAGTGATTTTCACAGTCTCTTTTTGAAGTGAATTTCTTTTCACTCAGGAAGTTTTGCAGAGACCGAAACAAATGGTAGCCTGATGCCGCAAGGCCTGGACTATACGGTGGATGCATCAAAACTTCCTAGCCAAGCTTTGTCAATTTTTGCCGGGTCATCAAAGATGTGTGTGGTCTGGATTTGTCATGATGTAAGACAATACCTTTCTATTAATTAATTCTGGCCGGTTTTTTAATTGCTTATTGCAATCTTGTTAATTACTGACAGTACAGAGCCAAGCTGAGTGTTTGGCTAGGTTCTAGCACCTCATGGTAAACAATTCCCTTCCAATCCCACCATACACACAGCATAACCTTATTTGGTGTCAATCCTGGCTTTGAAGTCGTTTATGATGATTCACCTTTTTTTGACCATGATCTTTTTCGAACGAACTTCTCGTGTCTTACCCAGTTTTTGTCGCCCGCAATGCTTTGCTTCAAAAATGGCTCGATTTCATTGTGTTTGATTAGCATTTTGCAAATGGAAATTCGGTCGATCAAATTTTTTTGTGTTAATTCTTGCGCCACCCTAACGTCGAGCTTCTTTGTGTGTCCAATCTTACGAAAATGGTTTAAAGCTGTTCGCTGATGGATATTCAGCTTCTAGGCAATGTCATGGCTGCTTATGTGTCGGTCTTCTTCAATTTTTTGTAAGATTTCATCGACTTTTTCAGTAATTGGTCGACCTGATTGAGGTTCATCTTTGACATCAAAATTTCCAGAACGAAAGTGAGCGAACCATAAATTTTTTCACGAGCCTGCTATGCATTCTCAGCTTGATAGTCTTCTTCTTCTTCTTTTTGGCACTACAGCCCCTTTTGGGCCTTCGCTTCCTGCAAACAGTGCCTCCAACTTTCTCGGTCCATTGACCGCATCTTCCAATTCCGAAATCCGAGCAGCGATGAACTGTCTTCCTCGACCGAGTCAGACCAGCGTTTCCTCGGTTTCCAAACTGGCCGCCGGCCTTCAGTTCTCCCTACGAATACCGTTTTGGGTATCCGTTGTCTTCCAATCCTTGAGACCTCCGGTTCGTCAAAAATTTCATACAGCTCATGGTTGTTTTGAATTCGCCATTGGTCCCCGTCTATCTTCGCTCCGAATATTTGCCTCAATATATTTGCGGATATTTGGATTAGGGTCCATGTTTCACACCCATAGCATAACACTGGTCTTATCACAGATTTGTATACATGGAGCTTTGTTTTCCTGTGTATGCAGCTGGTCTTCAAGATCGTCAATACTGAATAAAATATTTTATTTGCGAGCTGTATTCTTCGGCGTATTTCGTCTCTTTTATTGCCCGCTTTCATTATTTTGGCGCCTAAATACACAAATTTGCTCACATTTTCGATATTGTATTCGCCAAATGTGATGTTTTGTGTATTTGGGGTTTTTTTTCCTCGACTGCGTCATGAGCTTTGTTTTATTTTCGTTGATTTGTAGCCCTACTAGTTTTGCTTCGCTGTCGAGTTTCAGGAAGAGTTCTTTGGCAGTTGTTAGTGACCGTGACAGAATGTTGATATCGTCCGCATAGGCCACTACCTGGCTCGACTTGTATACTAATGTGCCTCGCGTATCGACAGTTGGCTTCCGCATGACGTACTCCAGAGCCAAATTGAATAGCAATGGGGCCAGCCAATCTCCCTGCTTTAGTCCGATATTTGTGTCAAAGGCATCGGTGAGTTGGTTATTGATGCGGACTCGGGAGGTCGTCGACGTTATTGTCATTTTGGTAAGACGGACTAATTTGGCTGGGATGCCAAAACCAAGCATTATTTGGTACGGTACGTTACGACGAGTACTGTCGTATGCTTGCTTGAAGTCAACGAAAATTTGGTGTACATCTATGTTGAACTCCCAGCACTTTTCAAGTACCTGCTTGACCGTGAACAATTGGTCTGTTGTTGATCTACCTGCCCTTAAACCACCTTGATACTCCCCAATAACACTGTTGGCGTATGATCCGATTTTATTTTTGAAGATTCTAGAAAATACTTTGTGCGCCGTACAAAATAGTGATATGCCTCTATAATTTTCGCACTGTAGCTTGTCACCTTTTTGTAGATAGGGAATATAATTGATTGGCTCCACACTTTCGGCATATGTTCTTGTTGCCAAATGTACTGGATGACTTTGTGGATAGCTTGATGAACACTACTGCCACCATATTTGATGAGCTCCACTGGAATCTCATCAATGCCCGGCGCTTTATTATTCTTTTGGGCTTTGATGATGGAACAAACTTCATCCAGAGTTGGTGGGGCCAATGGAAGCTGTCCGCAGACATCTATAGGCTCCGATGTTCTGGAGCTGTGCGGAGGATTAAGGAGATGCTTGAAATATGTTCCCATCTTTCCTTAACCTTGATTTCATCAGCGATTATATTGCCGCTGCCATCATGACAGAGCGTGGTTTTCGGCTGATAACCACGTTTCAGGCTTTTCACTACTTTGTATGCTTGTCTTGTGTTATTGTCCACTAAACTTACATCTATACTTCTCAATTGGTCGTCATAGTATTTTCTTTTCTTAATCCTAACTATCTTATTCGCTACTCTTCTGAGATTTTCATAGTATTCTCTCTTTGTCCTAGTTTTCCTACCTACGTATTCTTTGTACGCCTGATTCTTTATATTTAACGCATTCTGGTACTCATCATCGAACCAATCATTCCTCTTGCGCCGGGCTTGATGTCCGATCATCTGTTCTGCCACGGTTCTGATAGCCGCTTTCACTTCCATCCAGAGCTCGTTGCTCGTCTTAACGATGCGTCTGATAAGATGGGGGCCAGCTGGTTGTCGAGGGTCTCCATAAAATTTTCAGCCACAGACGCCGTTTGGAGCCTTTCGATGTCAAATTTTTGTAGCAGGCTGGTCTTTGCTGAATATGTTTTGACATACGACATCGATAGTTTAATTTGATCAAATAGTGATCTGAGTTACATTTGGCTCCTCGGTATGTACGGACGTCAAGTATGCTCTAGGCCCAACGTTGTTGGATCAGAACATGATCGATCTGGTTTTGTGTGCTGCCATCCGGTGATACCCAGGTCATTTTATGAATGCATCGATGTGGGAAGCAAGTCGAACGTATGACTAGATTTCTGCTACATGCAAAGTCAATCAGGTGCTGGCCGTTGTCATTTGTTTCATCGTGGAGGCTATATCCTCCAGTCGTTCCTCAATGAGATAGCTCATTGCCAACCTTAGTGTTGAAATCACCCAGAATAATTTTTGTGTCGTTTGTGGGCAATGAGACGACCAGTCTTTCCAGGTGATTGTAAGCCGATTCCTTCGTTTCTTCGTCCATTTCTTCGGTCGGGGCGTGAACATTAATCAGCCAGATATTGATGAATTTCGCTTTTATACGGATCGCACACAACCGTTCATTGACTGCCTTAAAATCAATAACGTGTGATTTGAACTCCCTATCCACAATGAAGGCCACTCCGAATTCTCGTTTTCCAGTAGGCTTCCCACTTTTAAATATTGTGAGCGATCTCATGTCTTGAATGTCGTTTCCAGTCCAATTCGTTTCCTGGACTGCCAGTATTTTTAATTGATATTGACTGGCCTGTTGTAAAAGGTCCTTAACAGCGCCAGGGTAATTGAGTGATCTGACATTCCAGGATCCAATGCCATAGTCCTTTTTCCGTTTGCGAGGTCGTTGCCTTGAGTCCAATCCATCCCGAGGCCCATCTGCAGTTTTGAAACAATTGAAGACTTTCTGGGGATGGGGAGTTAGCCCATCGCCCAACCTCCATTCTGGCGGCATGGTTATTACGTCGTCAATTCCGTTATCAGACGCGGAAGATTCGCCTTCACCCTCTTACGTCCTCACAAAGGAGGTGTAAGCAGGATTTAGTAGCAGAGCCTTAGATGTATTTACAGTTATAAGCATTTCTCGACATTTAATGTTACATTATGGGGGAACCAGTAAACCCAATGCGCACCCCGAGAGCATTTACTACCATTTAGTTGGGGGAGTTTGGGATGAGGAATCGTGGAAGCTATGGGTTGGGGAAACAAGGAGTGCCCTCCTCCTTTCTCAAATGGGCTTGGGACCGTCTATGACGGAGTTATATATATATATATATATATATATATATATATATATATATATATATATATATATATATATATATATATACTGTTACATGTGCAAATAATTCTGTGAGCTACTGTTGCTATTGTGCACAAGAATCACAAGAATCCACGAAGCATGATCAACATCTGGAAGTGACATCACTGCTCCATTCAGAATTGCTCGAATATTCTAGACAGTTTGCCAATGTACGAGAAATGGATTGAATTACTAGAGATCCTATATTAAGCCGAGCTTAATGAATGGGGGAGGATAGTTAAACCGCGATAGTAAAACTGCGATATACTGGAGCGCGAAGTAAAGGCGATGCATATATTTTTTTGTGGTAGGGGGGTGAATGCCATTTATGCACAGATTGCGGGACTCCCATTCTCGCAAGAAGGCGACTGGACTACCCACTAAACACTTCCCCTGTCAACCTGAGAACCCAGCCTGGAACCGTTTGACACATTGCTTCGGGCCAGGTATCGTTTTGTTACGTCGTGAGGTGCCTTCAATCTGGGGGATCTCTTTCCTAGCGGGAGGGGAGAGGCAAGAAGGAGCGCCAGAAAAGCATCCCTAGCTGCTGTGAGGCCCTTTTATCTTCAAGGACTGCCCGAGCATAATGTGCCACCTGGTTCCATTTGTCAGTCAATTCGAGCATTACCGCAACTATGTTTTCCGCAGTGAACTCTGCCGTTTCTCTGTAGAGTTCCCTTCGCAGTCTGACCCATTTTGTATACGCAAAAAATGTATGGCAGGCATTGTCCTCCTCTCCTGGGCAAAATCGACAATCGGGGGACCATGGCTTACCAATCGTGTGCAGGTAAGACTGAAAACACTCATGCCCGCTCAAAGGCTGGGTCAGATAGAAGTCAGTCTCGCCATGCCTTTGATGTAGCCATGATCTCACATCCGGAATTAGGCGCGCAGTCCACCTTCCCTTCGTGCAACTCCCCCAAGACTGCTGCCAATCGTTGAGCGAGTGCCGTCTCTCCTCGCGGTCAACCATCTCCCTAACATCCTCGTTTTAGCGCAGGTAAATAGCGCGGTGCTCTCTAGCGAGAAGGGTGACAGGTATCACGCCTGCAATAACTCTCACCACCGAGTCAGAAACTGTTGGATACGAAGATGCGATTGTCAGTGCTCTTCTTCTCTGTACCTGCGCCAAAAACTTTCGGTATATCTCCTTGCTGAGAGCGTCGCCCCATACTTCTGCTCCGTACAGTAGCACTGACCCTACACCAGTCATCAAGAGACGTCTTCTTGACGAGCTGGGTCCCCCTAGGTTGGCCATAAGTCGACTCAGAGGCGATTTTCCCGAAGCAGCCTTCTCAGCCGTTGCCCTGATTTGCTCAGAGAAACTCATCTTCGAGTTGATAAGTAGCCCAAGGTACTTCACTGATGGCTTTGATTCGATTTGCAAACCTCCAATACTGATCATTCTTACTCTAGGGATTCTCTTTTTCTCTTTATGGTGAAGATTACCACTTTGGCTTTCTCCAGTGCTAAACTGAGCTCGCGAGCAGTCATCCAGTCCCTCACTTGGCGCATTAGCATACGTAGCCAAAGTTGCACCTGTTCAATGGTGCGTCCAGTGACTAGAGCCGCAACATCATCCGCATAGCCGATCAAGCGTGACTCATCTGGTATCTCAAGTCTCAATAGCCCGTCGTAAGACACGTTCCACAGGTCCGGACCAAGGATAGATCCCTGGGCAACACCCGATGTAATTTCCATCCTTCCTTGGCCCTGTGTCGTGTCGTAGAGCAAGGCTTCGGTCCTTTAGGTAGTTCCTCAAAAGCCGCATTAGATATTCTGGAACTTGAAAAGAGTTTTCCAGCATATCCAGAATATCGACCCATCTAGCGGAGTTGAAGGCATTTCTGATGTCGAGTGTCACCGACAGGACGATCCCCCGCTTTGTGCGACCTTATGCCTCTGCCTTTTGGACCACGTTCACCACCTCTGCAATCGCGTCAATGGTAGAACGTCCTGCTCTAAAGCCGTACTGCACGAATCGCGTCAGTGAGTCTTCCCTTGATGAGTTTCTCTAGCACTTACCCAGCCATGTCTAGCATGCGTAACGGGCGGTATGCAGACAGCAATTCGGGATTTCCCTTCCCCTTGCTGATCAGCACGACCCTCGCCACCTTCCGTCGTACCGGGAAAACCTCGTCCCGTAGGCAAGCGTTGAATGTGCTGAGCAGCAAGTCAGGACAATGGCGATAGACGGGCTGCAACACCTCAGCCGGAACACCACCTGGACCTGGAGCCTTCCTCGCTTTCAATAAGAGGACTGCTTCCTCCAGTTCCGGCTAAGTGAATAGTGGACACTCGACTGCTGTTGCACCATGGACATCGTCAACACGGACGGGATGGGCGGGAAAGAGTCCCCACGCTACGGCGTCCATCTTTTCCGCGTCATGCATACAAAGCTTCCGTAGGGCAACAACCTTTCGCATAGCTAGCTTGTAGCCAAAGCCCCACGGATCCTTGTTCACATTGTCCACTAGGTCTTGGCAGCAGCGAGCCTTGCTATTGTTGATCAATTTGCGAAGGCATTTCCTGGCCGGCTATATGCTGCCACCCAGTTGCATGCCTCGTCACGGTTCCACGCCCCTTTGATTTCAGCGATTTCAGTTGACACCCAGTACACTGGGGCTTGCCGTGCCAGGGTTTTCGACGGGGCATAGAAGCGCAGCAATCAGTCGTAATGATGTTCATAGTAGAGTTTACCATGTCTTGGTCTGCCAGTTCTTTTGTCCCCTCCGAATCTCCCCACAGCGGCTCACCTGCTGTGAGCCCTCGACGAACCTCTCGACGTCCATCCTTCCGGTGTTCCATCCAGTTGTAGAAAGCCAAGGGCACGGACGTCAGGAGACAACATCACTTATCTCAAGCAGAATGCACTGATGATCACTGGCTGAGTAGTCCTCTAATACTTTCCAATTGTGTATCCTCCGTACTAAGGACTCCGAGGCGAATGTCGCGTCTGGTATGGTTCCCTCACTGCCAATACGGCGGAAAGTCAGCGTATTTCTGGAGTTTAGTATGACGAGTGCCATCCTGGCCGCCATTGATGGGATTCGTTTTCCCCGCGGATTCATTTGAAGTATGTCCCATTCGATTGTTTTAGCGTTGAAGTCGCCCCAAAGGAGCACTTTGCCCTCTGCGTTCGAGACAACGCCCTCCAGAGCATTAAGCTTGGCTTGGAAAGATGATATCGAATCGTTAGGCGTTAGGTACATACTAAAGAAGGTGTTCCCTGAGCACCAAACCCACACGAAACCATCCCCCATCCACAACTCTCCGCTTGGAAATCACTGTTCCGAATCCAGATGGCGGCAATACCAGTTTCGTCAGAACACCATAATGCAGGACTTTTATCATGGTGTTGCTCACTCAGCAGTAAGAAGTCGGCTATCATTTCCCTCACAAACTACTCAAGCAGATTTTGGGCGGTTAAACTGTGGTGTAGGTTTAGCTGCAGGATGCGGGTCATCGAAGTTCTGATTTTGCCTTGGTTAGGGCTTCTTGAAAAACCCAGCATTTCCCTGATCCCAGGACGTGTCCAAAATCAGAGAGGATACAGTGTGCCTCCTTCGTACACTCTTTTCTTTTATGTCCCATTTCATCGCATTTATAACATAGGGAACTCCTATCGGGTCCTTTGCATACTTGTGTGGTGTGACCATAGCCAAGGCATTTGTATTCTACAGACAACCCACCATATTCTTAATTTGCCCTTGTTCAGGAATTGTTCAGCGTCCTATTAGGTCAAGTTTACTATGGCCATGCGTTGTCCCCTGTTGTTTTCTGGTGTCAGTCTCGCTTTGATCCTTCCTACGCTAGGGAACTCCCTTTTGGTGGCCTCTTCTACCTCGGCCAGATCCGTCACGCTGTCAATGTCTCTTATTTCGATCGTTGCAATCGGCTCGAGCGAGGCTATAGTTGCGCTTTTGCCGAGGATTTTCTTTACTGCGTCACAGAATGCTTCCTTATTGCGGGCCTCTGCTCCGAATTCGACCAGTATGTGGCCCGCCCACGTTGGTTGTACTGCTTTAATGGTAGTGTTGGTGTCTTCGAGCCTTACGGTTCCACTAATGTCCCGCAGTACCTCCGCGTAGGATCGGTCATCTTGGGCTTTACGAGCAGTGCCTGCTGCCGGGGTCTTCGTCGCGGCTTTTGCCTCTCCTGTTTTGCATCAGGTCCTTTTTCTGGTTAGGCATCCGTGTGAACTTCACTTTCTGGCACTTCTTGAAGGAGTTTCTTTGCGGCTTTCTTCGCTCCTTTTGTAAGCACTATCTGGAACGCATGATCTACTGCTCCACGCTCATCAAGTGCCTCTTCCATCCTTCTTCTATCCCGATCTCCATCGATTGGGCCAGACGCCATTCTTTTATTGATTTAAATGGTGTAGCTATCTGCATGTGGCCTTTAGACTTCGCCCCCAGCGCGATATTGATTAATAGTGAAGTGTTATAGACAGTTGAAATAAAAAGTTTATAGACAGTAAAAATTAGATTTAAATGCGATATGTAAAATAGTGAAACTTATGATTGTGCATTCTTTGTAAATAAACTCTTTTAACTTAATTTAAAACACAGTGCGTTTTCACTTTCCCGGAACATTAAAATTATTAGCCGCGAACCATAACACGCGCCAGTGGTGTTAAGAAGTGAAAAAGAAAATTTTGGAATCTAGTTAAACTGCAAAGCTAAATGAACAATCAGCGCAGCTAAATGAACAGTCATCGAATTTAACTGCAAAGCTGGACCAACAAGCGATCGAAATCAAAGCAGATTTGCAAAAAGAGTCAACCGAAACAAGAGCGGAGCTCGGTAGTCTGAACAAACAAATTAAATGCGTCGAGCAATATGTTTACCAGGTCAAGGAGAGAATCAACGATGAGATCAGTCAGGTCGGGGGAAGAATCAATCATGACATCAGCTAGGTCGAGGAGAGAATCAACCATGAGATGGAAAACATGAAAAAGGAATTGGAAGCAGCGAATGCAGCAGTAACTACCTCACCAGCCTGGCTTATAACCGCAGCGCAAAGCTCATCCAGAAATGTGCAAGCACCAATATTCGACGGGCAAATGGTCTGGAGCATTTACAAAACCCAGTTTGAAGCAGCCTCTTGGATAAATCACTGGAACGAGAAACTGCATTGATTTTTGCTCTAAGAGGCCCAGCTGCCGAGCTTTTGCAGACTATCTCCGTTGAGTTGCACTCAAACCCGGCGGTGACAATGAATGCGCTCGACATGCATTATGGAGACGATCATCTGAAGCAGATTTATCGGTCACAGCTACGGCATTGGACGAAGAAGTCCGGCAAAAGCCTACAGCAGCTAGCACAAGACATTGAGCGACTGGCACTTTTGACTTACCCAGCCTACAACCCCGAACATCGAGATGATGCAGCAACAGAAGCATTTATCAGCGCACTAAAGGACCAGGAATTGCAACGCGCCGTACATTTAGCTCAAAAGCAAACGGTTAAGGACGAATTGGCTTATAGTCTGAACTATTAGGCAGCAAAAAATGTGACTCGTACCACTGCCCGGGTTCGTGAGGTAGTGGCAGGCGAGTGCTGGTGTGATCGCGTTGAAATTAAACGAGACCTGCAGGCAAATGGTGCGCCTAGATGCTGGAATTGCGATGAGAAGGGGCACTTGTAAGGAGATTGTTAGAAGCGAAGAAAACCAAGCTTTTATCCAGGGTGAAGGAGATCCAGACTGAGTCAGGAACAAATAATGGGAGCCCTTCAAAATGACGCTCCAGCCACTTTCAAACGCCTGATGGAAAACGTGCTATGAGGCTTGACCTGCAAAACCTGCTTGGTGTACCTAGATGACATCATTGTCATCGAGAAAACGTTCGAACCGCATGTGTGGAACTTAGAAGAGGTTTCCTCCCGATTGCGACTGGCGAATTTGAAACTTAGTCCCGACAAGTGTATCCTTTTTACAGCTGAAGTAATATACGTGAGACACGTCGTATCAGCAGAAGGGGTCGAAACAGACCCTGAGAAAATTGAAGCCGTGAAAAGCTGGCCAACACCAAACAACAAGCGCCAACTATGAAGTTTTCCGGGTCTGGCAACCTACTATCGAAGATTCGTCAAAGACTTTGCCAAAATAGCTAAGTGTCTCCATCAGCTAACCGAGAAAAATCGTCCGTATGTCTGGAATGAACAATGCCAGGCAGCCTTTGAGACCTTGCAGGAGAAGCTGTGTGAATCACCCGTGCTGGCATATCCGAACCCCGGAAAAATGTTTGTAGTTGACACCGATGCGAGCAACGGTGGGATTGGAGCTGTGCTCTCTCAGCAGATCGATGGCGAAGAAAGAGTCCTCTCGTATTCCAGTCGAGTTCTCTCAAAAAGTGAGAGGAACTACTGCGTAACCTGGAAGGGGCTATTGGCTATAATAGAGACCACCAAGCAGTTCCACAAGTACCTTTATGACCAGAAAGTCATTCTTCGAACAGACCGTGCATTGCTGCGACGGCTACTTAACTTCAAAAACTCCGAGGGACAAGTTGCGAGATGGATCGAATGATTGCAGTCGTACGACTATAAAATTGTTCTTCGGAAGGGCGGAGTTCATGGAAATGCTGACGCTCTATCTCGTCGTCCATGCCCAGCTTACTGCAAGCATTGCCGACGGATTGAAGAAAAGGAGCCGATCGTTGATCTGCAAGTGATAACGGCTGAATTCGATGAAGGTTGGTCATCGGCGGAGATTCGAACCACACAGTTAGCCGATGAAGACATGGGGCCATTACTCGTACAGGAGGAGACAACTGGGCGGCCTGAGTGGAAGGACGTTTCGATGCATGGCGCTACCCTGAAAAGCTATTGGGCACAATAGAGCTCCCTTTAGGTGGAGTGGGGTGTACGCAAGCGGAAATGGGAAGCGGCGGATGGCAACTGCTATAGGATGCAAACTATATCTCCCAAAAGCCGTGGAGGCCACCTTGGTGTTAACAAGACCTTAGTGAAATTGCGGGAAAGGTTTTACTAGCTCCACGCTCGAGAAAACGTAGAGGATTTGTGCTTCCGCCAAAAGTTCAAAGCGACGACTGAGAGGACAATTGCAAACCTTCAACGTGGTTGTACCGTTTAAAAGGATTGCTGTCGACATCACAGGACCCTTTCCTGAATCCGAATGGGGCAATCGATACACGCTGGTTGTGACCAATTATTTCAGCAAGTGGCCCGAGGTCTACCCCATTCCCAACCAGGAAGCAACTACTGTTCCTCAAAAGCCGCAATATCTAATGCGGCTTTTGAGGAACTACCTAAAGGACCGAAGCCTGCTCTACGACACGACACAGGGCCAACGAAGGATGGAAATTACATCGGGTGTTGCCCAGGGATCTATCCTTGGTCCGGACCTGTGGAACGTGTCTTACGACGGGCTACTGAGACTTGAGATGCCAGATGAGTCGCGCTTGGTCGGCTATGCGGATGATGTTGCGGCTCTGGTCGCCGGACGCACCGTTGAACAAGCGCAACTTAGGCTAGGTATGCTAATGTGCCGAGTGAGGGACTGGATGACTGCTCGCGGGCTCAGTTTAGCACTGGAGAAAACCGAAGTGGTCATCTTGACAAAAAAGAGAATCCCTAGAGTAAGGATGATCAGTATTGGAGATATAGAAATCGAATCGAAGCCAGCGGTGAAGTACCTGGGGCTACTGATCGACTCGAAGACGAGTTTCTCTGAGCAAATCAGGGCAACGGCTGAGAAGGTTGCTTCGGGAATATCGGCCCTGAGTCGACTTATGGCCAACGTAGGGGGACCCAGCCCATCAAGAAGACGCCTCTTGATGAGTGCTGTAGGGTCAGTGCTACTGTACGGAGCAGAGGTATGGGGCGACGCTCTCAGCAAGGAGATATACCGAAAACGATTGGCACAAGTACAGAGAAGAGGAGCACTGAGAATTGCATCTTCGTATCTAACAGTCTCCGACTCAGCGGTGAGAGTGATTGCAGGCGTGATACCTGTTGCCCTCCTTGCTAGAGAGCGCCGCGCTATTTACTTGCGCCGAAACGAGGATGCGAGGGAGATGGTTGTCCGCGAGGAGAGACAACGCTCGCTCAACGATTGGCAGCAGTCTTGGGGGAGTTGCACGAAGGGAAGGTGGACTGCGCGCCTCATCCCGGATGTGAGACCGTGGCTAAATCGAAGGCATGGTGAGACTGATTTCTATCTGACCCAGCCTTTGAGCGGGCACGGGTGTTTTCAGTCTTACCTGCACAAGATCGGTAAGTCACGGTCTCCCGATTGTCGGTTTTGCCCAGGAGAGGAGGACAATGCCTGTCACACATTTTTTGCGTGCACCAAATGGGCCAGGCTGCGAAGGGAACTCTACAGGGAGACGGGAGAGCTCACCCCGGATAATATAGTTGCGGTGATGCTCGAATCGGTTGACAAATGGAACCAGGTGGCACATTATGCTCGGGCAGTCCTTGAAGATAAAAGGGACTCACAGCAGCCGGAGGTGCTGGGGCTGGGGGATCGCTCTTCAGGCATTTCCTCTTCCCCTCTCCTCTCCCGGGACTCCCCAGCTTGAAGGCGCCCCACGGCGTAACAAAACGAGACCTGGCCCGAAGTAATGTGTCAAACGGTTCCAGGCTAGGTTCTCAGATTGACAGGGGAGGTGTTTAGTGGGTAGTCCAAGGGTATCCTCCATGGGAGTCCCACACTGCCAGACTCGGCGGGCGTAAATGCCTTCACCTCCCAACCACAAAAAAAAAAGGACCCTCATTGATTTTGAAGGGTCCTCGTCTATGATTGCTTGCACTTGCTCTAAAAATTCTGCAGATCGGACACTGTCAGAACGTTGTTCGTGCTTTTTGCATTTGCAACCGATTCTGTATTGCCTCCTGATGCTTCCAATTCACGGCGAACCTTTTGCACGAATGAACGAGTGCAATTTCGAAAATTAAAGATCTCTAAATCTGTATGTTTCGCACATATAGCGACGAAGACAGCATGTCTCTTCATATCTTGAGTGATGTTGTAGTCCGCCATTTCGTATCTGAAAAGGAAAAAATATTTTAAAAAAATTCGCGAAGTTGTAGTCACATTCATGCATGTCCTCAAATACCGTACGCACCCTGTATATATATATTGGGTAGTTCGAAAATTCATGCCTTTTTTTTCTCATAGATGACAGGGAGTGCATATTTCATGTCGTAGTAAATGCATGGCTTATATTACTGTATACTATTTTAACGGCTAGACTTTAGACTATCTTCAGTCAAACACTGAGCGTCATTTGTAAACAACGAGTTGGTTAAAAACAGGCTTGAAAATGGACAATCAAAGAGAGCATTATCGGCATATTTTATTATTCAACTTCCAAAGGGGCAAAAATGTGGTGCCAGCCCGAAAAAAATTGTGTGAAGTTTATGGTGAGGACTGTCTTACTGTACGCCAGTGTCAGCATTGGTTTTCTAGCTTTCGGTTTGGAAATTTTAATCTGCAAGACGCACCATATACTGGTTGTCCAACTTCGACTGGTGACGACAAAATAAACAAGCTAATCGAAACTTACCGGCATAGGACAACTTGAGAGATAGCAAAGACACGCGACATATCCAAGTCAACCGTTTATTCGCACTTATAACAGCTTGGTTGCTTAACCAAACTAGGTATATGGGTTCCTCACGAATTAAAAGAATCCATCTCACCAAACGCATTAATATATGCGACTCTATGCTGCATTGTAACCAAAACGCCCCTATCTTAAAAAGAATCATAACGGGTGATGAAAAATGGATTGTTTACTATAACGTAGTCCAAAGCGATCATGGACCAAGCAAGATGAACCCCCACAGCCAACATCCAAAGTCAATATTCACCAAAAGAAGATTATGCTTTCTGTGTGGTGGGATTACAAGGGTATAGTCGACATTGAGCTGCTTCCAAGAAACCAAACTATTGTTTCGAATGTCTAATGTCATAAAGTGTTGAAGTTTAATAAATAAATTAAGAAAAAAGCCCTAAACTGGCCAATTGCAAATGCGTGCTGTTCCATCATCGTGACGTCAGACCCCACACCTGCTTGAGAATCCGTCAAAAATTAATGAAGCTCAATTGGGAACT
>OZ017739.1:200857638-200935138 GCA_963969285.1 Odontomyia ornata
GAATTTTCTCACTCCGGACAGCAACGGGAGAAACAGCACCTGTCCATGGAGAAATTAACCTCCAGATACAGTTGGGAGACCTTGCGTTCCGACATGATTTTATGGTCGCAAACATTATGGATGACTGCATTCTCGGAATGGATTTTCTGCGACCACATGGAATCACATTGGATTTGGGCAAAGGGGTATTGAAATGGCAGAATGTCGAAGTATTGAGAGAGGATCCCAGCGTCCGAATTCCCAAGATGAATGTAGTAGTATGTAGTGAATAAAGAGTTTTCATAAAGTCCGTAAAGGACTGCAGCGATGTTCTGCTGCCTCGGCAGAGGAAGGTGTCGGTATCTGCCGAGAATGCCCTCGTCTGGAGACGCGTGAATGCGCTGGCAGGCTAGCATTGCGGTGTCGTGGGGCGGGTCCATTTCCCCAGCACGAGGACCCACTACAAAGATATTTTGCATTCACGAATTGGACTGCTGATCAAGGGGCGACCGAAGTCTCAAAAATTGTAGATAACTACACAGAGGGAAATATAACTTGTTACGAGAACAAGCGGAAACCTGAAAAGAAAGGCGAACTTGGGGTGGCCTCGCCATTACCCAACGAGATTCATAGCCCACGAATGAAAGAGGGGCAACCGGGTGGTGGTGGAGCCCCTTCGTACCCACCCAACCGGAATAAATCCATAGATATCTTGTTGAAGTGGCCAGGTATTCCTCTTCTGAGTGGAAAACTCATACAACTTGAATTGCATGAACTTTCCCATCAGAAGGGAGTACCCCGGTGACCAATTTATGTCATAGAATTATACAATTGGATTGCATAAATCTATGCCATAAAAAGGCACTCTGCTTGGGCCACTCAACCCAATTGAAATTTTGTATGCACTACATGGACACCGGATTCGGAACTTTTTCTTTCTTCTCTGCAACAATATTTCACACATATATTCGAACTTTCGCTTAATTCACAAAATGTTCAATAATTCGAGCAGCGACAGGCCTTCCCGATATTATGTTCGCGACCCCTAAGCGAGATCTCGTCCGCGGGCAAATTCACTCCCCTATCTCACATGTTATCTTCACCGTTTCTTATCACTCGTTTCGGTTGTTTTTTTTTTAAATTTACGTCGTCGTTTCGTTCTAAGCATTTGCATACCGCGTTTCACCGCAATTCGTTAAATTATATTCAAAAGACATTGTAATAAAATTACTACACATTAAAATCATTAAACAGTTTTAGACTTTTGTTTCCCGGGAGTTAAATCCAAAGGAAATTTTCTTGACTCATTTTTTCATGCAAAAAAAAGCGCGAGCGATCCGATGGGGAAGGTGACTCAATCGTTACTCCCTCATGTTGCTCCAATCATTCTTGCTGTGGCTGTCTAGGTCGTGGATTTTCAATTGCTCGTCGTGGTTTTTTCCTAGGTGTAGGCTCTAATGTGCCATTGTTGCTGTTGTTGTTTGAAATTGGTTGCGGTAAATGTTGTTGAGCTGGAACCGGTCATTTTAATGCCTTTATGTTTTATTTACTAAATAGTTCATCTTAAATCAATCGTATCCAAATATAGACGACGAATCTGACTAAGCTAAATTGTCGAATAGGCGGAGGAGAAACAGATTCTAAATAAGGATTAATGGAAAATAATAATAAGTAACGTGTTTTATTCCGTTTTCTTTTCTCCAAAATCTACTATTCATCAATGTCTGCAAATCAATTCATATTTCCATTGAAAACTGCATAATGCATTCAATATAAACTTAATAATGCTGCTTATCCAATTTGCAGATATCAGGTTTTTCACATTTTAAGTCTAGACTATAACCTTCACATACGGTTTTGCTGAGAATTCTTGTTGAAATTTGATACAGAAGATTACAGATTTTACAATGGACAAATAAACAGTATTTTATCAACAAGCCTTGTTTTATACGAGTGCAGAAATGGTAAATTAACTTCAGTTGGTATTCTTCATATATTACCGCACCAACTATTTAGCAATGATTCGGAAATTTACGACAAAATGCCACAAACCACGACGTGGAGTTGTGCTGTGTGACGGTGGCAGCGCTGGTTTTTAGAGCTATACTCCTCAATTACTACAGGACAGCTAATTTTCTCGCGATCCCAAGGCGATGCGGATTGCGAAAAAGGAGCTGAAGGATCTTTCTGTGTATCATGGGTTGGCTTCGGCGTCAGGACTAGAAATGACGGACAATAAAAGAAAAACACAATTGACAGACGGACGGACTGACTTATGTTTATGTTTGCCTGGAAGTATACAAACCTTGCGCGTTTTTGAAAATATATGCGGACGGACAAACAGACGTGACTAATTATCTATCGGCGCAGGTCTTTCGCTTGGTATATCCCCACTTCTTTTCCCGCTGGATCCGTTATCAGGTAACGGTTAGGTCCCATTACCTTCTTTATGCGGCTTTTCAAGAATCGCCTGTCCAGCTTGGCGTTGTAATGCCCCGCGGCGTCACTTTGGCGGAAATTTCGCCGGAAAACTTCATCTCCTTCTTTGAAATTAGCAGATCGTGACCTGAGATTGTACTGCGCTTCATTTGCACTTCCTGCGGCCTTAATCTTCCATCCGATTTGTTGGCGGAGGTCTCCTAAACGTTCGTGGGGCTCCAGCGCAACGACGGGGTCTCCCAAACACTTTAATTGCCGTAACAGCTGGTATGATTTACCATGGCAAATCATGTGCTGTCCAAAGGCGGCAAAGTAAGGGGCGACACCGGTGACGGAATGATACGAGGATCGCAGGGCGC
Source organism: Odontomyia ornata (assembly GCA_963969285.1). Lineage (NCBI taxonomy): Eukaryota > Metazoa > Arthropoda > Insecta > Diptera > Stratiomyidae > Odontomyia > Odontomyia ornata. Next base: position 200,860,416 of record OZ017739.1, read on the forward strand.
ATGTGATGGCAGACAATCACCGATCCCAACCCTTTTGAGATGGTTGGACGTAGGAACGGATCGCGGCCAATAGGGTGCGGTTCAACCGTTCTGATGCGTTGGACTGAGGAGAGTATATGGGCGTCAGTTGGTGTTCAACGCCATACTGCTCAAGTAGGCCCTTAAACTGCCGAGACCGGAAGTGTACTCCATTGTCTGAGTACACGCTCTCTGGAACACCGAACACATGGAATACCCGGTTCTCTAAGAATTTTACGATCGATGGAGTTGTGAATTTACGGATAGGTTCCACCATTGGGAACTTTGAAAGCTGGTCTAGAACGACTATAGCTCCGATGTGTCCCATGGAAGACCGAGGATATGGACCGAGTAAATCGATGTATAGACGTTGGAATACGCGTTCTGGGACATTGAGTTGGCCCATAGGAGGTCGAAGAGGCTGGTTGGGCGCTTTGGTGCCTTTACAGGTCTCACAGGCGCTCACGTAGTCTTTGACCTGGGATGCCATTTTAGGCCAAAAGAAGTATTTCTTGAGTCGCCGTAACGTCCGACCGTAACCTCCGTGGGCACTTAAAGGATGGTCATGTGCGCGGAAGATCAGATGTTGTGTCATTTCCTCCGGTACCCAGAGTTTCCAAGACTCTTCTTCCTGCCATGGATCACCAGTGGCGTATTCATTTCGTCTATACACGTAGCCGTCTATTACCTTCAAATCAGGCAGCTGTGGTTGTTGGGTCGCTATGGTTTGCCTCAACTCTTTGTAGCTGTCTGATTCGAAATGTGGGCTGTCCAAATCTATTTCGATGGGGTCCTCGTCATTTATTGTCAATTCGGCTCCCTCGGGGGAAAACAACCGTGAAAGAGTGTCGGGTACGATGTTCTGGGTCCCTTTCCGATGTTTGATGGAAAACTTGAACCCTTGCAGTTTAAGAGCCCATCTGGCTAGGCGTCCATTTAAATCTGCCTGGTTCATCAACCATTGTAGTAACGCGTGGTCCGTGATGATCTCGAATTGGTGGCCCTCGATATAAGCTCGGAATTTCTTCACAGCCATTACCGCTGCCAAACATTCTTGCTCGGACACAGTATAGTTTCTTTGGGCCGAATTCAGCTTATTGGACATGAAGGCGATGGGAGCTTCCTCTCCTTCGTCGGTCAATTGCACCAGCACGGCTCCTACTCCATGTTGACTTGCGTCACAATGAATGGAGAAGGGCTTCGTGAAGTCGGGGCTGTGCAAGACAGGAGCTGATGTGAGGGCTTGTTTTAGCTCTTTAAATGCCTTTCGGCTGAGTTCGGTCCAAACGAACTTCCCTTTCCGCAACACGTCTGACAGGGGCGCCGAAACTGTTGCATAATTCCGAACAAACCTTCGGTACCAACCGCACACACCAAGGAAAAGTCGTAGCTGCTTCACAGTTTTTGGTAAGGGGAACTCATCAATCGCACGAGTTTTGTCTGGATCCGTTTTGATAGTGCCATGTCCTATGACATGTCCTAGGTATCGGACTTCTTTCATGACAAACTTACTTTTCTGTACGTTGATGGTGAGTCCCGCCTTACTGATGTGCAGGGCCACTTCTTGTAGAAGTAGGAGGTGTTGATCGAACGTTTCCGTGATGAGTAACAGATCATCAAGGTACACGAACACTTGGTGTTTCAGGTGAGGTGGGATGACCTTGTCCATTAACCGAGTCATCGTTTGCGGCGCGTTACACAGGCCAAAGGGCATTGTGACGAACTGATATAATGGTCGTCCAGGCACTGTGAGGGCGGTCTTGTCCCTCGAGCCCTCATCGAGTGGAATTTGCCAAAAGGCGTCTTTTAGGTCGAGACTGGTGATATAATTGGCTTTCGGCAGTCTCCCTAGTATTCCATCGATGAGTGGAAGAGGGTACGCGTCCTTGATGGTAACCGCGTTTACCTTACGGGCATCAAGACAGAGGCGGACTTTACCTGGCTTCACCACCAAGGTTACCGGTGATGACCAGGCACTTTGGGACTCTTCTATGACCCCCAACTCGAGCATCCTATCTAGCTCCGCATACACCAATTTCTCCATGGCCGGTGAGATGGCGTAGTGTCTCTGTTTAATCGGTTTACTATCGCCAACGTCGATGGCGTGTAGGACTAGGGTGGTGCGGCCAAGGCCTTGGGTAGCGTAAGATGGGAAAGCAGCGATGGATGCTTCCAGGCGTTGCCGTTGGTTAGGCGTCAGGTCATGTCTATCGGGAATAGAAGTGATTTCGTTGACATTTCTGGTTTTTAAAGACAAATCGGTGAATAAATCTGAGGCCAGTCCAAAGCGAAGGACGAAATCGACGCCAAGGTACACATTCTGAGTCAAAGACGGAATAATGTAGAAAGTAATATCCTTCGTCTGACCCCTGAACGTCACGGGCTCTCGAGCCACCTGATATTCCTGCAGTCGAACATGATAAGGTTTCAGAGTGCGTATTTGAGGCTACCGGGGTTCTTCTGGCAGTGACTGCGATGGTCGCTTCAATATTGTCGTTGGCGAGGTCTCCAGAAGAGAGTGAACATCCGCAGTCGTAGTGGTCATGGCTGGTTGGTTAACGTCAGGTTTGTTGGGGTGAGCAGCTGGCTGAGGAGCTACTGCGGGGGCTTCGAGTACCGCTGAGGTGGTCGGGTACTCTTTTGGCCGTTTTTTCGCGCGACACATTCAGAACAGTCCGGGAAGTAAGTGTCCGGCTTGCCGCAACCGTAGCAGAAAACCTTACGCTCTGCTCGGCATGAAATGAACCGGTGTCCGGTTTGATGGCAATTCCAGCACGTCGTAAGACTTCCCACTGCTGCTACAGCAAGCTGGTCCTGGTCCAAATCTTCCTCCAGATCCATGGTGGTATAATCTGGGGCCAATTCCGCGATTCCTCGTCGAGGACCCGTCCTAGCTCTTCCTCAACCCCTTCTAGGCGACGCACAGTTCTCAGCAGGGCCTCCATACTCTGTGGATCGGCGTTCACGATATGGCGACGAATCTCCGGCCTTAGATTGCGCTTTAGCAGGCGCAGTAATTGGGTAGAAGACAACGGCCCTGACAACTGGTCATTCAGCCGAAGGATATCGGCTCGATATTGATGGAAGGACTCGTCCGGACGCTGCCATCTAGCATTCATCTTGTCCAGTACTAATTCGTCCATGTCGACCGTAGGGTATTCCATGCGGAGTACCTCCTTCAACCGTGACCAGCGTATTGATGGTGGGGCCGAATGTATTCGCCAGTATGACTCAAGTGCTGCTCCCCTAAGCAGCATTGGCAAGTATCCTGCGAGCGCCGTGCGGTCTCCTGCTAGCATCTGCTCAATCAGCGACTCCACCCGACTAATGAAGACTTCCACCGTTATAGTATTGGGTTCCCCGCTGAAATGCAGATTCCATCCCTGGATAATGCTGGGGATCTGCGTCGGCTTCAGCCGATACGTGGCGTGTGGATGGATGCATTGGTCCGGCGGAATCTCTGGAGCCTGATTTGGTGGCGGTGCTTGGCTCAATCGGGGCCGGTACACTGGAGCCAACGGATTCATTGCCGCACCGGGCCGGATTCGTTCGTGATCGCGCTGCGAGTCTATCGGAAAATCCCATGGATTTGGGTCCGAATCCCACATCGGAGGCGTTCTTGGCCGAGGTGGTACTGGATTCTCCTTCTGGCTTTCCAGCGAGGCTACCCGGGTGGACAGGTCCTGCATGAGCGCCATTAAGTCTTGTAAAACTGTCGCCTCCAAAGCCATAGTGGGTCTCGCCTCTTCCGCAGGCGGAACTGCTTCGGCTCGGCCCATTAAGTCAGGCTCATCAGCCGCTGTTGAAACCTGCTCCCGCCGGTCCTTTGTTTTGGGCACCGCCCCTTGAGCAGCTGGAAGCTCTAGGTGGCTGGAAGGTCGCTCCGCTGAGGTGGCTGGTTGTCAGCATAGAGGGCAAGTCCGGCTGACTAGTAAATGCTGGGTCACGCAGGCTTCATGGAACTCATGTCCGCACGCCAATGTTTGTACGGACGTTCCATCATTTCGTGCTTGCTGACAGATGACACACAATGCCGTGGGCCCTGCTTCGGAACGCAACCTGCGCTTGTCTGGCGTGCGTTTGGTCGACATCCTAAATAAATCTAATTAGATAAAAATTAATGCTGAAATGCTATAAATAAGATTAAATACTGACAAGACAAAAATGAAATGTTCAAAGAGTGGCCGAAAGTGGCGAGCTATTCTCAATCCTCAAAAAAAAAAACAAAAGATAAAAGTTTTAATTAAGTTATCAAAAACTGTCTCGTGCTCACGACTGATGATACAGCCGGGCTTTTCGGGCCCCACGTTGGGCGCCATTTTGTAGTGAATAAAGAGTTTTCATAAAGGCCGTAAAGGACTGCAGCGATGTTCTGCTGCCTCGGCAGAGGAAGGTGTCGGTATCTGCCGAGAATGCCCTCGTCTGGAGACGCGTGAATGCGCTGGCAGGCTAGCATTGCGGTGTCGTGGGGCGGGTTCATTTCCCCAGCACGAGGACCCACTACAAAGATATTTCGCATTCACGAATTGGACTGCTGATCAAGGGGCGACCGAAGTCGCAAAAATTGTAGATAACTACACAGAGGGAAATATAACTTGTTACGAGAACAAGCGGAAACCTGAAAAGAAAGGCGAACTTGGGGTGACCTCGTCATTACCCAACGAGATTCATAGCCCACGAATGAAAGAGGGGCAACCGGGTGGTGGTGGAGCCCCTTCGTACCCACCCAACCGGAATAAATCCATAGATATCTTGTTGAAGTGGCCAGGTACTCCTCTTCTGAGTGGAAAACTCATACAACTTGAATTGCATGAACTTTCCCATCAGAAGGGGAGTACCCCGGTGACCAATTTATGTCATAGAATTATACAATTGGATTGCATAAATCTATGCCATAAAAAGGCACTCTGCTTGGGCCACTCAACCCAATTGAAATTTTGTATGCACTACATGGACACCGGATTTGGAACTTTTTCTTTCTTCTCTGCAACAATATTTCACACATATATTCGAACTTTCGCTTAATTCACAAAATGTTCAATAATTCGAGCAGCGACAGGCCTTCCCGATATTATATTCGCGACCCCTAAGCGAGATCTCGTCCGCGCGCAAATTCACTCCCCTATCTCACATGTTATCTTCACCGTTTCTTATCACTCGTTTCGGTTGTTTTTTTTTTAAATTTACGTCATTTTAATGCCTTTATGTTTTATTTACTAAATAGTTCATCTTAAATCAATCGTATCCAAATATAGACGACGAATCTGACTAAGCTAAATTGTCGAATAGGCGGAGGAGAAACAGATTCTAAATAAGGATTAATGGAAAATAATAATAAGTAACGTGTTTTATTCCGTTTTTTTTCTCCAAAATCTACTATTCATCAATGTCTGCAAATCAATTCATATTTCCATTGAAAACTGCATAATGCATTCAATATAAACTTAATAATGCTGCTTATCCAATTTGCAGATATCAGGTTTTTCACATTTTAAGTCTAGACTATAACCTTCACATACGGTTTTGCTGAGAATTCTTGTTGAAATTTGATACAGAAGATTACAGATTTTACAATGGACAAATAAACAGTATTTTATCAACAAGCCTTGTTTTATACGAGTGCAGAAATGGTAAATTAACTTCAGTTGGTATTCTTCATATATTACCGCACCAACTATTTAGCAATGATTCGGAAATTTACGAAAAAATGCCACGAACCACGACGTGGAGTTGTGCTGTGTGATGGTGGCAGCGCTGGCTTTTAGAGCCATACTCCTCAATTACTACAAGTATGTGCCGACACTGATGTACCGAATTCTTCTGAAAGCATTGTATGGGCCAAGCTTGATGGTGATTCTGGAGACCAGCGATCTTATCTGATAGAGCCTACGAAGACGTCCGCATTGCACCATTTGATTGTAGGACGAAGCCTTGTAAGATCTATAAGGAACGGACACGTGCCCGTTTGAGCCCTTAACACCGCAGACACAACCACGAGCATCAAAGCGGGAGAAGTCATCGGCAGCTGCCAGCCTGTTTCCACCATCACCTCCTTGGAAGCCACTCACGACCATCATTGGAAAAGGAGGCAAGACGCAGACAAAGCCCGGGAATCCACGTCTGCAATATTGAAGCAGGTCAAATTGCTAATGCAGCTATTCAAGTGAGCCTCTGATCTGGTCACCAAGTACAGAGACATCTTCTCAACAAGCCCGGATAACCAAGGCCGAACGAGTGTGGTAACTCACGTCATAGATACACAGGGAGCCAAGCCAATTCGACAAGCGCCGATACGTCTTCCAATAGCCAAACAAGGAAAAGTGAGCGCACTGATCTTGGACATGGAAAAACAAGGCGCTATCAAACCTTTTGTCAGTCCATGGGCCGCGCCAGTAGTTCTAGTAAAGAAAAAGGATGGTAGCACTCGTTTTTGTGTCGACTATAGGCAGCTCAACGACGTCACTAAGAAAGATAGTTACCCGCTCCCACGCATCGATGACATCATGGATACTTTAGCCAACGCAAAATGGTTTTCTACACTCGATCTCAAGAGTGGCTACTGACAGGTAGAGATCGACAAGAAGGACCGAGAGAAACCCGCATTTTCAGTTGGGACCGGATTGTGACAGTTTGTGGTGATGCCATTTGGGCTTTGCAGTGCTCCAGCCACTTTCGAATGCCTGATGGAATACATGCTAAGTGGCCTGACCTGGAAAGCCTGCTTGGTGTACCTAGATGACATCATTGTTATCGGGAGAACGTTCGCAGAATATGTGCGGAACTTAGAAGAGGTTTTCTCCCGATTGCGACCGGCGAATTGAAAACTTATCCCCGACAAGTGTACCCTTTTCGCAGCTGAAGTAAAATACCTGGTACACATCGTATTAGCAGAAGGAGTCGAAACAGGCCCTGAGAAAATTGAAGCCGTGAAAAGCTGGCCAACACCAAACAACAAGCACCAACTACGAAGTTTTCCGGGTCTGGCAACCTACTATCGAAGATTCGTCAAAGACTTTGCCAAAATAGCTAAGTGTCTCCATCAGCTAACCGAGAAAAATCATCCGTATGTCTGGAATGAACAATGCCGGGTAGCCTTTGAGACCTTGAAGAAGAAGCTGTGTGAATCACCCATGCTGGCATATCCAAAACCCGGAAAAAAGTTTGCAGTGGACACCGATGTGAGCAACTCCCAGCAGATCGACGGTGAAGAAAGAGTCCTCTCGTATTACAGTCGAGTTCTCTCAAAAAGTGAGAGGAACTACTGCGTGAACAGGAAGGAGCTATTGGCTATAATAGAGGCCACCAAGCAGTTCCACAAGTACCTATATGGCCAGAAATTTGTTCTTCAAACGGACCATGCATCGTTGAGATGGCTACTTAACTTCAAAAACTCCGAGGGACAAGTTGCGAGATGGATCGAAAGATTGCAGTCATGCGACTACGAAATTGTTCATCGGAAGGGCGGAGTTCATGGAAATGCTGACGCGCTATCTCGTCGTCCATGTCCAGCTATTTGTAAGCATTGCCGACAATTGAAGAAAAGGAGCCGCCCGTTGATCTGCGATTGATAACGGCCGAATCCGATGAAGGTTGATCACCGGAGGAGATTCGAAATGCCCAGTTAGCCGATGAAGTTATCGGACCATTATTTTTTTTTTGTGGTAGGGAGGTGAAGGCACTTACGCCCGCTGAGTCTGGCAGTGTGGGACTCCCATGCAGGATACCCTTGGACTACCCACTAAACACCTCCCCTGTCGATCTGAGAACCTAGCCTGGAACCGTTTGACACATTACTTCGGGCTAAGCCTCATTTCTCTACGCGTTAAAGCGCCACCGGGCTACAGGGATTTCTAAAAAAGAGACCCCTCCGCCCTGGACGCCTCCAGGCACTCAAATATGTTCCTTTTTATCTTAAGGACTGACCGAGCGTAATGTGCCACACAGTTCCATTTGTCAACGGATGTGAGCATCTCTCCAGTGAGTTCATCCGGAGAGAGATCTCCTATTTCTTCAATGAGGTCACCGCGCTGCCTTTCTCACCTCTTGCATACAAAAAATGTGTGGTAGGCATCATTGACCTCTCTCCAGCACAGAATATGCAGTCAGGAGACCGTGACTTACCAATCTTGTGCAGGTAAGACCGAAAGTATCCATGTCCACTCAGTAGCTGAGTTAGATAGAAGTCTGTCTCACCATGCCTTCGATTGAGCCACGGCCACAGGTCACCAATAAGGCGTGCGGTCCACCTACCTTTTGTATCGCTCACCCAGGACTGTTGCCAATCACTGAGTGAGCGTTCTCGTTCTTCGTGGGCGACAGCATCTCTGTCGCATTCGTTCCTCCACAGGTAGATTCTGCGGCGCTCCTTGGGCAAGGAGAGCAATGGGTATCACTCCTGCGATAACCAGCACTGCAGCACTTCAAAATCCGCATCAGATATTCTGGAACTTGAAAAGAGTTTTCCAGTGCTACCAGAATATCCGCCCATCTAGCGGAATTGAAGGCGTTTCTGACGTCAAGTGTCACGAGCAACACAACCCTTTTGTTTGACTGGCAGTGAGCCTCCGCTCTTTGGACCGCGCTCACTACTTCCGCTATCGCGTCAATAGTAGAGCGACCTGCTCTAAAACCATACTGCCGTGGAGATAGGTCCCCGGCAGAACGGACCGCGTCAGTGAGTCTTCCCTTGATGAGTTTCTCGAGCACTTTCCCAACCGTGTCTAGCATACATAACGGGCGCTATGCAGACGCCAACTTGGAATCTCCCTTCCCCTTGCTGATCAGTGCAAGCCTTGCCACTTTCCAGCGTTCCGGAAATACACCTTCGTAAAAGCAAGCGTTGAACATACTGAGCAACAAGTCAGGACAAAGCTTGTAGACAAGCTGCAAAATGTAGACAATCTGCAAAACATATCGGACCGTTGCTCGTGCGGAAGGGGACAACTGGGCGACCTGAGTGGAAAGACGTTTCAATGCATGACGCAACCCTGAAAAGCTATTGAGCACAATGGAACTCCCTTCAGGTGGCATACTCAATCGGAAATGGGAAGCGGCGGATGGCAGCTCTTATAGAATGCAAACGATACTTCCCAAAAGCCGAATCCACGATGTGGCTAAGGAAATGCATGAAGGATCCTCGAGAGGCCACCTTGGTGTTAACAAGACCTTAGCGAAATCGCGGGAAAGGTTTTGCTGGCTCCACGCTTGAGAAGACGTAGAGGACTGGTGTCGCAGATGCACCATTTGCGCTTCCGTCAAAGGTCCAAAGCAACGACTGAGGGGACAAATGCAAACCTACAGCGTGGGTGTACCGTTCGAAAGGATTGCTGTCGACATCGCTAGACCCTTTCCTGAATCCGAATAGGGAAATCGATACACGCTGGTTGTAGCCACTTATTTCAGCAAGTGACCCGGGGCCTACCCCATTCCCAACCAGGAAGCAACTACCGTAGCCGAACAGCTGGTGTTAAATCGGGTCAGTAGGTACGGCGTACCTTGTGAACTACATTCGGATCAAGGCCGAAACTTTGAGTTGCTAGTTTTTGGTGAAAAGTGCGAACTACCGGGAATACAGAAAACGAGGACAGCATCACTGGATCCCCAATCCGATGGAATGGTCGAACGTTTCAACGGCACGCTCCATAAACATCTGGCCAAGATGGTTGACGAGAACCAAAAGGACTAGAACTGACATATCTCACTATTTTTGATGGCATACAGAGCTGCCGAACATGCATCGATGGGGCAAACTCCAGCCAAAGGCATTTTTGGAAAGACTATTCGTCTGTCAGCTGATATAAAGTTCGGGACACTCCCTGAGAAGCCCCAAACCATCTCGGAGTACGCAAGTGAGCTAAGACAACGGTTGAACCAGATACATCGGACAGTGCGAAAACACCTCGAATCGGCTACTGACCACATGAAGACCAGGTATGATCTAAAGGCGAATTCTACTGGCTTCCAGCAAGATGACTTAGTGTGGCTATATAACCCACAGCGACGGAAGGGTAGGTCTCCAAAGTTGCAGCACAATTGGGAGGGACCATACTGGGTTAAAAGCGAATCAACGACGTCGTATATTGCATGCAGGAACACCGTAAGACGAGAGCCAAAATAAAAATTGTGCACCTGGACCGTCTTGCCCCATTTTACATCCAAGGAGAATTGACTACAACTGGCGACACATCTTTTCGGGGCGAAAAGAACTGCGGTGGGGGCAATGTTACATGCACGAATAATTCTGCGAGCCACATGCACGAATAATTCTGCAAGCCACTTCTGACAACACTGTCGCGTGTTATGGTTCGCGGCCAATAATTTTAATGTTCCGCTAGTATATTCGAGCAGCTTAATGAATGGAGTGACGTCACTTTCAGATGTTGATCATTCTTGGTGGGTTCTCGTGGTTTCCAGTAAATTCACTTTGGTGATCATGAGGTTCTTAATGGATGTGAAAACAATTGCAACAGTGGCTCGCGGAATTATTCGTGCATGTAACAATATATATAACTTTGTATATAACTTTGAACACCGTACAAAGTAGTGATATGCCTCTATAGTTTTCGCACTGTAGCTTATCACCTTTTTTGTCGATCCAGAATTTAAATAATTGGCTCCACTCGCTTGGCAGTTTTTCTTGTTGCCAGATGTGCTGAATGACTTTATGGATGGCTTCCTGAACACCGCTGCCACCAATTTTAATGAGATCCACAGGAATCTCATCGATGCCCGGTGCTTTGCTATTCTTTTGGGCCTTGAGGCTGGAGCAAACCTCATCCAGAGTTACTAACTTCTATACGTTTACATTTAGTCCATTGATAAAATCCTGATTAGAATTCCATTATTATCTAAAACGTTTGGAATCTGGTGCTATTTATGAAGGTTTTTTTGCATTTGAGCACATTTTGTCATGTGTGTATTTTCTTGTCGAATCCTCCATCAGCTCGGTGCAAAATGTATGAAATTTGGCATGTTAGAGTCGCTTCTGTCCGTTCCTAGTATTCTGGGTGTCTAAATGAAAAATTTTGGAGTTACGTACAGGGTTTTTCACGGTATCATTTACTGCATCTATCTCTTTCCGCCTAGTTAATACCAAAGCTATCGAATATTTTCTTTGTATTTTGTAGTGATAAATATAACACGATGCCCCTGTTCAAACTACGATCCTGCTGCGGAAATCCTGAAGTGAAGAACACAGTGTTAATGGAATGTGTGGTTATGGTGTGAATGTATTGTGATTTGCACATTGGCTCTAAATTAATTAAGAATACCCAAAGCCACGTGGTTCAATTTGAGTGAGATGCTTTCCTTCTGTATAAATCTATTCTGAGGAAAGGACGCAAAATCAATAGGTCCTTGTAAAATTATTCATTACAAACCATTAAAAAGATCCGTTACCGATGTTTCCTTTAAAAATATGTTTTGGTAAAAGTAATTTGTACTTTGATTTAATTTGCAACTCATCCCGCCCAGTTTATGTTTCATCTCAATATGACTTCTTCATAATTCACCATGATAAGTATATCGAGGGGAACGGATTTTGGATTATGTTACAGTTTCTCATAATGTTTTGACGAAAATTCAATTTTAAAATTGAATTTACGACTCATGCTGGATAAGTTCTAATCATTTTGTCTTAAGTAAAAAGCACACCACTGAAAGGCAATCTAAACTATCGCAAAGATGAAAATTTGGAAAATCAGATGCGTGATTTTTAGATGTACGAGTATGTGACTGTTAAATAGTTGTTTTCATTGCAATAAATGAAGTATATATGTATAACGATTCATGATAGCGCAATAAAGCTTGTTATCAAAAGAAAGATAATTTTCGTACGTGTCGGCACATGTGAATACCCAGTGTTAATTTGTTTCAATCTGAAAAGTGGCCGATTCATTTGTTGAGAAAAAAGCATTCAACACAGCTGCAGCAATTAAACGATTAAGGAAATTGGTATTGTCTGCAATGACTAGATTGCGCAGAGATAAGGTAAAATACTCATTGAAAATTATCAAACTTCAAGCTAGTCAGTATGAAATTAATTATGAGTCATTAATATGAGGTATTCAGGGGTGAAATATTTCAATGCGATCAGTCAATCAAGGGCATCAAACGTTTCATAAAATGCGAAAAATTAGTAATATTCTGCACTATCTTGTGCCGTTAACTCATACTTATCTAGATACTTTTCTTAAGGGAGTCTTTAGTAGAAAAGAGTGATGCAATGTTGAGAGTGATGCAATGTTACTTATTTTTGGTCTTTTTGTAACATTCCAGACATAGACATATTGCAGACATATTTCCAGACTGTTTTATTTCATTTCACTAAAAATTATTAACGTAAAGCTAAGGCAATATTCCTTTTAAATAAAAAAAAACGTATTAAATACTTTCACAACTTATTCTGTTGATTAAACAAACTGATGCACATAATAGGATAGTTTGGATAGCAAGGGAAGATAACCTTTTGTACGAATTCATCTTATCTAGTAAAATACCGGTTTGTTCGGAAGTTCTCACAGCTTGCCTTCGATGATCAAATGAAACTGGATATACATGTATCGTGAGACCTCTTAATCTTCTTCTTCTTTGTAGCACTACAGCCCCTCTCGGGCCTTCGCTTAGACATAGTTAAAGTATCTCATTTTCATAACCATATTGATTTGTTCTGAAGTTGGTTTGGTCAGCAACATGCTCCCGTGTACCTGATCAGCTATGATATTGATCTGATTAAATCAGTACATATCACCACTGAGTGAACACTCAAAGTTTGTCTGAAAAATCCCCTGAACTAAATCACGTTGCTTCCAACGTGATTTGAACCTGGGACCTTCGGCTTATGGGTTCATGCTCTAACCACTAGACCACACAGACTCCGAGATCCCTTAATAGCTAGATACTCATTAATTTACTCTGATTGAATTCTAATTTATTCCAAAATGTCCCAGAACTGGTCGTAATATTCTCCATGAAATTGAGACAACCACCCATGCTTAGCATCGGTCATAGTGTGGTAGTAGGTGAGTTATGAGTCTGAAGCAAACGAAAAATAGGATTCTGTCAGTTTATTGATTGCCTTTATCTGCACGAGTATATATTTTGACGAAGTTTGCATTAGAAATGCAAGATAATTGAATTCAATGTCTTATATATAAATATTTATTTATTTTATTTAACGTATGTTTTAGCACATACTTGATACTTCAAATTCAATTTCGTACAAACATTTTTTCTAAATTTTAATCACAGTTATTACAATTATCATGAATTAAAAACGGTGAATTCGGAACGAAGTTGAAATGATTTTAATTATATTAATGTTCTTATTTTGAATGTAGGAAAAGTATCACAATCAATTTGAACAAGCACGATAAAAATTTTTTTGCAGTGTAACCCAATGAAAACTCTTCATTGGGAGCACCTAAAGCAAAAAAGCCTCAACACTGCAATTAAAACTGCACGCGGCCGGAAGTGATATATCCCAGAATGTGTAGTAATTGAGGAGTAGGGCGCTAAAAGCCAGCGCTGCCACAAGCACACAGCACAAAATCAATTTAACAAGTAGGAACGATAAAATCATTGTATCATTTAAACCCCTCAAAAATTGTCAAATTTTACCCATTCCAAACATAATCTTAATTAAAAATTGTTTTGTTTGTCGGTAATTCAAGTGTGCTTGTCTAACTCTTCCGATTTTTCTTTTTCCCTTAACTACGCCTAATCATTATAAACGGAAATTGCATTCATTTGTTAACTTAAGCGAATCTACAAAAGACGACGTAAATTTCCAAAAACAACGGAAACGAGTGTGCATTATCACCATCGCGGATCCACACATAGATGTCACTATCCACTACTGTTTCGTTGCTTAATGGTTCGTCTCCGCCATTTGCGACTTATCAGGAAACCGCATGACAACCGCGCAGTGCAAGTGGCTAAAATTTAGTAAAATTTCACGATTTCCACGGTTTAATTTTACGACGGCAAACTACTGAGTTGTGTGGCAGTGATTTTGCGGCCACTAGTGCCCACCACAACGCTTAATTACTTCGTTCTGTGCGTGAAGTTTCCTGTCATTGAGCGGCTCGACCGCAGTTTTCTCGCCGTGTTTGCGATGTTGTGGCAATCGACGACTTAACACAATTTTCATGGGCGGCCTCCGACACTTCGGGTGCCACATCTGGATTTCTGTATCCACCCGACTTTATAGTAACGTCGAAGCAGTTCAAACCGCCCAAAAACACAACATTGCCGAACTAGAAAGTGCTAGTCGGTGACAGATTTATATTTCCGTAAACGGCGGCCATTCCGGCAATAAATTTCAACGCTGGCAGTGACACACGGAAATTTAAAATGACGAATTCAGTGCGGAGTTGTATGGAGGTAAGTTCTCAAGTAATCCTAGTGTAGTCGCATAGGACTTTACGTGAATTAAGCTGCAGCTTCTAGACACTCATCGTCGGTATTTTTGATAGCTAAAAAGTCAACTCGCGACGGTCGTAAGTAGGATATCCTGATACTGTGGACGAGAGATCATCTGGCTCTGGTCTAGCTGGTCTTCAATGGTATCTGGCAATACAGCAGGAGGATACCGGGATAAGTATATCGCAGATCAACAAATTAATCACTTTATTTTTGTTAACACATTAAGAGCCCTATGCACAGTGTTTGTGTATTCGGTTATCTACGTGAGTGACATGAAACACACGTTTGGCTGAATCGAATGCAACCAAAATATTTGAAACAAAAGAAAATGATTTCACATCTACAAAAAAAAAATTTCTTCATAATTTATTGATATTATTATCTAAACGTCAACTTGAACAGGCATCAACCAGCAAACAGAACAAATATGCAAATATCATCATCGAAAAACAATATAAAATATTTTTATTTGTTTGGGAAAAATTATAATGCTTCCTTAAGGGAAAAGTTAACTTGCGCAGTCGTGTGTGATAAAACGTTAAATTTAAAAAAAAAAAAAATTCTGTTTAATCAAGAAATGCGAAAATATCAACACTATCAATTCAGAAGAATTTGATAAGGATGAGATTCTTATAAATCTATGTTCATATCTTTATTTTCATTTCCTTAATTTCATTTTCCCGTTAACAAACAGATTTTTCCTACATTCGACTCAAATTAATTTTAATATTTTAAAAGTTTAATACAGAAATATCACAGTTTATCGAAAAGTTTTCGCTTCCGATGGAAAATTTGATAATTTTATATAATGAAATACGTAGAAATGTTTGTTAGTTTTAAATTACTTCCTCTACTTTTTCTGTTTGAAAAGAGAGTGGGAGTGCGTGGATTGTATGTCTCACAGATATGATGAACGTAAATTGCCTGACAACCACGTTAAGCGTAATGATGATAGTGTCATTGGGTAACTTTTCAATGCCTACATTTGTTGTAAAAATATTCTCTTCATTATTGTATGAATCGATAATAATTTAGAATATACTTATTATATAATATGTTCACAACTTCTTTCCTTCAGCTATCATTGATTTATAAATTGCTAACCAACTAGAGAAATAACTTCAAGTTTATATGTAAGTTGATTGCAGTTGTTTTGGAACAAATCTTTATTGCCAAAAATGTTTTCCAATGACACTACGGAATTGTGTGTGCTGGGAGTAAATTGTATTTACTGAGTGCATGTCAGTCCGCTTTAGAACACACACACCATTTCATCTTTTCACTGAGATACTAACGATATAATAGTGCTAATGTATGAGCGCGAAGAATTGTTTGTTTAGTTGCAAAGTTTTTGAAGTTGTTTGAATGGGTGCGAATGTCTGCTGCAGTATTTTAATTTTTTTTTCGCTAAAAAAAGATTTGAAACGTGAACGAACTTCGTAAAACGATAATTTGGGACAAGGGTGCGCAGTGTAGATATTCTCCTATTTTGTGCCGTCGATCAGGGTAAAGAGAATCGATCCTTAAAATTAATAATTGCCTTTTTATTTTATGTTAAATTTCTGAAGAAGGAACCTTCATTGCTTTTCCTTTAACTTCGTTTTGGTTAAATTTTATTGCTTTATAATTGAACGTTATGAGAAATACATTCCAATTTCGATAGTGCTCTCTATGTAACGGAAATTCCATGATTAAATACGAGTGTTTATGGTAGGAGCAGCCTCCACTTCGTATCCCTGAAAGATTCGACATCAATAATTTCATAAAGAACAATAAACCGCCGTTTCAGGTCTTTTCCTTTACTCTCATTATTCAAGCATCATCGTGGAAGTATTCAAGCATCATCGTGGAAGTATTCAAATGGAAGAAAGCGTGTTTGCAGGTGATAATCTGAGAGATCTGATTTTTGGTTGAATAAAAAAAAAAACTAGCTTTTACAATAAATAACAATCAAAATAAGAGAAAACATCGTTTTATAATTAAATTAAATTTACACTTATTCCTAAACGCGCCTGAAGTTGTAGACGTTTAAACAGTTATATATTTTTTTTCTACATTATGATATTTGTATATTATGGGCTTTAATTTGTGTATTATTTAGAACGATAATTGATGTAAAAATATTCTTTTCATTTGTCCGTCTCAGTATGATAAGCTTTATATCATCAATTCTTTATTCCTCTTACTTTTATTTTTTCTATAAATCCTACAATGAATTACAAATAACACAAATCTTTGTATCGATTTGAGGAGCAAGTGTCAGACTCGATACTAAAATTTCATACTCACATTCTTAGAACGCTACATTTAAAGAATCTTCTTATGCCAATAAAACGAAGCTAATGGTTCCTCAATATCATGAAAATATCAGGCATAGATGTATAACTAACTAGCAAAGTAGATTTTTTTTGATTGTTATCAAGAATTTTCAATTTTCTAAAGAACTAAAACAAAACACTGAAATTCAATTACTGAAATTTTGAATATAAGATATAAGAAAAATCTTCCTACCACTGTTAACGAATATCGAAATTCATCAAAAATTTCTTTATTAATAATTTTTGTTTTTGTAAATGAAATAATAATAAAAATGATGAAGTAAATGAACCACGAGTCTTTCCCTTCCGATTTCTCTAACCGAGTATAGGACCCGGTACGGTGGCAGGCTTCAACCCCAAAACATGAGCCAGCCACCGGGTAATTAATAATCCTTTCTGTTTCAGGTGACGTCATGGGTTGAGTGGCCCAAACAGAGTGCCTTTTTATGGCATAGATTTATGCAATCCATTTGTATAATTCTATGACATAAATTGGTCACCGGGGTACTCCCCTTCTGATGGGAAGGTTCATACAATTCAAGTTGTATGAGTTTTCCACTCAGAAGAGGAATACCTGGCCACTTCAACAAGTTATCAATGGATTTATTCCGGTTGGGTGGGTACGAAGGGGCTCCACCACCACCCGGTTGCCCCTTTTTCATTTGTAGGCCATGAACTTCGTTGGGTAATGACGAGGTCAACCCAAGTTCGCCTTTCTTTTCAGGTTTCACTTGTTCTAGTAACAAGTACGTCTCCTTGGGTGAGGTAATCTACAACTTTGCGACTTTGGTCGCCTTTTTTTTTTTTGACCTGAAAGCAATTCGTGAATGCGAAATTTTTTTGTAGTGGGTCCTCGTGCTGGGGAAACGAACCCGCCCCACGACACCGCAATGCTAGCCTGCCAGCGCATTCACGCGTCTCCAGACGAGGGCATTCTCGGCAGAAACCAACACCTTCCTCTGCCGAGGCAGCAGAACATCGCTGCAGTCCTTCACGGACATTATATGAACATCTTTTAATTCACTACAAATGAAAAAAGTAAACTTGATCTTTATTTATTGGTACGGATTTTGGATTATGTCTCAGTTTCAGATAATTGTTTTTACGAAAATTTTAATTCAAAGTAGAATTTACCACTCAGGCTGGAGAAGTTCTAATCACTTTATCTTAAGTCTTTCAATCGTTGAAAACCAAGGCTTTGTCAAGTTTGTAAGAAAGCTTCAGGTAGTGTACGAAATATCCAACAGAAAGGCCTTCGTTCAACAATTATTCCCAGTGCATTGTACATTGTACATTGTTTCCAAACTCAAGGAATTGTTGATAGGTATATAGTATGTAGTGGTGACCACAGATATGTGGTCATTAGAGAGCAACAAATCCTACTTAATAATCACAGTTCATTACATTACAGACGAAAAATTACTAAGCAACACCTTAGACACAGAAGAGCTATCCTGCAGCCACACTGCTTAAAATATTGCTTTTGCTTTGAAAAATGTGTTTCACAGATGGGAGATACAAGATAAAGTTGTGGCTACCATTGCAGACAATAGAGCTAACATCAAAGCAGTTCTAAACAACGACATGAGGCTATATCACGTTCCCTGCATGTCACACATGCTGAAAGAAAAGCTTTAAATGTCATAGTAAAAAAAAGCATCCAAATTGTAAGCTACCTCGAACCAAGTCAGCTGAAAAACTAAGGGGAATGCAAAAGTAAATAGGGTTACCTATTTTGAAATTCAATCAACGTGTGACAACAAGATAGAACTCTACGCTAATATTGAAGGAGAGCCTAATCAAGATAAAAATTCCCATGCTAGCTTCTTGCAGAGGCATCGTATAAGTATACCTTGTCTAAATTAGACCGTGCATCTTGAAACTAGCGCCACAACCCTATCAACACAGCCGATCAAGTGAGACTCATCGAATAGCTCAAGCCTCAGTAGCCCGTCGTAACAGATGTACCATAAGTCAGGAAAGAAGATGGAGCCCTAAGCGACAGCTCGATATGACTTCCACCTTCCTGCGCCCTTTCTTCGTGTCGATATGATCCTTCAGAAAGTGGTTTTTGAGGTTCTACAGATACTCTGGAATATGATGAAAATTCTTCAACATTTTTCTGGCGGAGTTGAAAGCATTTCTAGCGTCAAGGCTAACCAGCAGGATAACTCGTCAGGTTGAACTACTGTATACCTCCACATGTTGGACTGCACTCACTACTTCCTCGATTGCATTGCTAGTAGAGTGACCTGATCTGAAGCCATATTGCCGTGGAGACAGGTACCAAGTAGCTTGAATCGTGTTAGTGAGTCTTCCCCTAAAGATTCCTTCAAGCAATATCCTAGCCATGTATAGCACACATAATGACGGGTATGCAAACGGTGACTCAGGATTGCCCATCTCCTTGCTGATCAGTATAAGCTTTGCTACCTTCAAGCACTCCGGGCTCTTGTTCTGTTCTAGGTTTCATAGACATGATCGCTTCCACCAGTTCCATCTTCATAAAAGTGGGCATTCCACAGGGTTTTCATTGTGTACAGTAGCAACATGGACAAGATGCGTAGAGAAAAGAGCCTATACAACCCACTCTATCTTTTTTGCCTCGTATAAGCAGAACAACTTTTGGGTTTCGAGCTTTCGTATGACTAGCTTGTAGCCCAAGCACCACCAGTCCCTATTTGCGTTGCTTACCAGATCTTGCCAGCAGCAGGTTTTGCTGTTATTGGTATATTTCCGGAGCTGTTTTCTGGCCGATAAGTAGCACGATGGTAAAACTCTTTTGTAATAGCAGCGTCATTGGGCGGTGAAGCTAAGTACTTGTTGAATGACCCACGTATATATATATATATATATATATATATGTATATATATATATATATATATATATATATGTATATATATATATATATATATATATATATACATATATTTATGTATATATATATATATATATATATATATATATATATATATATATATATATATATATATATATATATATATATATATATATATATATATATATATATAAGGAATATAACGAAATTGTTGACCACGGTCCAATTTTGCTTTGATTTGCACCAAATTTTCAGAAAAGAGGAGTAAATAAATATCTCAGTCAAGTTTGTTAGCCAGCCAAATTGGCTAAGCGAAATAAAAATGGAGGCCATTTGACACAAAAATTCGTGGTTACTGTTCTGACCAAAGTAAAGTTCCGATTTGGATGAATTTTAGTACAAAAGTTTATTGAATTATGTAATCAAGCTGACTTTCAATCTTCATATCTAGAATGAATAAACAAAATTGCAACAATTATCTCAAAACTCATATCTTACATGCACTTATTATGCATACAATACTTTGTAGTCAAAACAAATTTTATTCACATAACATTTCATGCATAAACGATCTAACAAGATGCATGGAATGTATGTATCTACCGAAATTAGCTGATTAAGCATTTACGGTCCCACGAGATGCATGGAATACATCAATCAAATATATAAAAATTAAGCAAAAAACATGTATAAACGTAAGTTAGTTGAATAAAGCAAACCAGTTATTAAGCAACAAATGAGTTGTTAACATCTGTTGGACCCGATAGAGTGTATCCAAACCTTTATGAGGACCTAGTGTGAGGCCCCACCAGGGTGCTCTATACCTTCGATCTAGAAAAGTATACCAATTTCCACTTTGCTACTACGCTGGATCGCACTTTCCATTGACGCTCAGAAAGTACCAGGATTTTTACCAGCGACCATCATACTACGTGGTTGGGTCTTCGCTGGATCTCACCTTCCATCGATGCTCGGAGACTACCAAGAAGGTTGTCAGCGACCATCACTCTACGCGGTTTTTTCTTCCCTGGATTGCACCTTCCATTGACGCTCGGAAAGCACCTGGGAGGTTGCCAACGACCATCATTCTTTGCTGAATCGCAACCTTCCATTGACGCTTGGAGGAGAGTACTAGGAAGGTTCCCATTGAACTTCGCTCTGCGCTGTTTGGTTCTTCGCTGGATACTGCACCGCACCTTTCATCGACAATCGGAGGAGCGTACCAGAGTAGATAGAGAATGTATGTTCTAATTCACTTTTTTCATACGAATTGGGATTGATTTTGCGCGCCACCTAGTGGTGAAAATTGGAACTAATAGCGCTTGAAGCGGCCGGCAACGGAACTAATGGTTTGAGTCTTGGGTATGTGGGTGTGGATCTCTTGGGTGGCTGCTAGGGGAGGGTGTGTCTAGGATATGTGTATCAAATTAGTGTAGATGGGGCGTTAGGTATGTGGATATGTGTATAAGATTGGTATGAGTTGGTGCCAGGGATGAGAAGGTCTGTGTCTTGGTTAAGTAGGTAAGTGCTCCGGCTCTTAGTACCCTCTAGCGGTTAGTAGAAGTAGTCTGTCTTGATAGTTACGTTCTAGAATACACATATGTCTTTAGATTACTGGTGCACATCCTTAGCCTTTACAGCCTGTGATAGTAAATAGTGAAACTAGAAAGTTGATTTCTGTCTAGGATAGTCCCATATTTTCAATTAAAAGATTTCTCAGCGTGTGTTGTATAGGGTTAATATATGTGTTTGAAATTCATAGCCTTTGACGCTTTAGCGGTAGATAATTATACTATCCATGTTTTTTTATTGATCTGGAAGGATTTCCCATATATTCGTTACTTCTGGCCTTGTCTTAGTCATACTCGTAGTTCGTAGTTGTAATAATCTTTCGAGCTTACATATAAATTTTATTTATTCATCCATTCATTTAATTATTTGAATTTTTCTCATTACAAAGAGAATACGGATATCAATTCCTAAATATTCCCATGATATTTCGTTTTTCGCTCATATGCATGATATATACATTTATCGGCGCCTGATGTGGCATCAGAGTCAGACCATTCGCAGGATTCGTAATGCTTGCCGTATTGACTTTCCCTCCCATATTTTTGTATTCAAGTAAATAATTCTCTGTGAATGCACGATGCTCAGGAAAGATGTCAGGATATTCACTCAAGGAATATTCGAGAATCATTTTGAAGGTTTGATGTACTGTATCTATCCAACAATTTGACTGCCTTCTTCACAGGAAATATGTCTTGTTTCATGGCCTACTTTGAAAAGACAAATAACTGGTAGTTTATTGCTTGTTTCACATATTGGGCCCATTATAACAACATCTCTTCCTAGAGAAAAATACACCATTCCGCACAGTAACATATGAAACTTGAATATACTTACCAAATGTCTCAAACTTAATATGTTGCGATGGCTTGAATTTGTAATCTATGTTGAAACTTACAAGGATAGGTTCTCCATTTCTTAAACGCAGCAGCAATGACTTATGGAGGTCACAACCGTTAAATACAACTCGAAATATTTATCATTAACAATTATGTCTATCATTCGAAAATAAATTCATGAATGTTGACGAATATGATATGTTCAAAAAACTGCTTGTCTCTATTATTTTCAGTAGGCTTAGTTTGTCTTGATCGGATACAGTAACATGAGGCATATACCGCTACAGCTTATAAGTTTTCATTGAACATGATGATTCGGTCATGTAAAGTTGTGAATTCACATCAGTTCTTGATCGAATTAGAACTAGCTCATGTCATGCATTCATTATAATTTTTATAACGTTCGCTGCGAATCCTAAGAGCATTTTCAGTGGAATGCAGAAATTAAGAGTTGCATCCGCGCTTACACTCAAATTCTCAATTGATCAGCAAGCGTTGACAAGCATTTTGCTTTCATTTTCTAACAGAGATATGTTATTTTTAATTGTTGATTCAATTCATATCGAACCTCTTTAAATAGAAAAGCGATATCATTATTTGTTAGTTGAACTTCATTCGACTTTGCAGTCTTGTCTCCTTTGAATATTTGTCCCTCAATGTAAATGTAGCTCTCGCTTGGGTGTAAATAGAGATCTTGATTTTGTATAGCAATTCTTATTTCATCATTATTGTTAAACGAGCTAACGAATGGTGAGTAACTATGATATTCAATTTTCGATATACATCTAGCATGTCGCCCATTTTCACTTAATTCAATTTTTTTTCAGAATAAAAACCTGCGATATTAGAAATCTTTTGTTCTTAGCTGATAATGTTTTTTGCTGAGCAGCCTTTGTGCTTGATGTTTCGTAGCTATGGACTGAATGTTGTTGATGTAACTCGCGTTAAGGTTTTTATTTATTTTCACGTTATAAATTTGTATAGTCTATAGGTTTCAAGTGAAGTCTTATTGTAATACTCTCGCCTCTAAAATTCACTAAATCACCGTCCTGGTCCACAAGTCGTAAGACGATTGTGCTTATTCTCCTAGAGTTGACTGGTAAATATATCACATTCTTTGGCACTTCCACTATTTTATACCCTGGCGCAACTGTTGGTGAGAACTCGTAAACTGTATGTACGTTTGAGCTATTTGAAAATGATCCACTTATAATATTACATTCCACCCGAGTTGTACTGACTTTGGATTCTACGTCTAGCACTCATTGCGTGTAGACGTGTTTTTAATCGCTCCTGTCATTAATTTTAAAAATTAATTAATTTTTCGCAAAAGTCAGATTCAAACAATTGCAATATTTTTTTACGAGCCAGTCAAAGGCAAATTTTGATTTTATTGGGAAAACCACCACCGTCGAATTATTCGAGCATTTATCGAATACCTGAAATTCATTTTCTGAAGAAATATCAAAAGTGGAAATACGTTCAAGGGAAGTCCCGGTCTGAGAACATTCCCTCTAGTCTCGCTGCAAAAGCAACGAGATGGAGGAGCCCGATGGCTTTAGCCATCAATCAGAAGGATCATGCCTATCGCTAATGATGACGGGCGAAAAAAGCTTAAAAGAAGTTACGAGAATAAAGCAGAAAAACCGACAATCCTATCAGTTATCGAAATCAAGCAGCTTATCCAAGAAAAAGAGAAAGCTGAAAAAATCGAAAAAGAAAACGAAGAACTCAAACTTCGAGTTAAATCGCTAGAAGCACTTGTTGGAACGTTAACGTTCAACAAAAATAAAGAAACGAAGAAAGGCCGACAAGCAAACTCAAAATCTGAAGACAAGAAAACTAAAAAGCTACAGGAAGAAGCTAATCAAGAGGATGTCCTCAGCGCATGAGGTGCAAACGACAGCAGAAATTACTATGCAGCGCTAGCTGGTCTTGAAGAAACGATGAACGTTGAAGAGGATACAGGTAAAACGTCTAAGTTAGAGAATGATTTCATTGAATACCTTAAAATTAAAAATCGGGAGAAAAAACCAAAAGGTTTGTCCATTGCTGGTCCATCCGTTAAGATTAATGAAAAAAAAAGAAAAAGTCCCACCAATCAATGTATTTGGGCAAACGGGCAAAAATATGGTTCGGCTTTTGGCAGCCGAAAATAAGCTAAAAGATTTTCAGATAAAAAGAGTCAATGCCGATAAATTGACAATAAGGACTAAGCCGCTGGTTGATTTCCAGGCAACAAAAAATTCCTTAAATTCTGGAGATGTTCCGCATTTCACGTACACTCCGAAAAGCGAAAAGAACCAAACCTTTTTATTGAAGGGTCTGGACTGTGGTGAGGACACAGTTGATCTCCTTCAGGTGCTCCAAGAAGCTGCACCAGAAATACAATTTATTTCAGTTAAAAAACTTTGCATCGAGAAGATCGATTGTGGAGCGCAAAAACTTGCCTCACTACTTAGTCCAGATTTCCAGCAAAAGTAGTTCGAGTGCCCTGCAGAAAATACGGTACTTGAACTTCCGCGTGGTGAGGTGGGAACGCCTCCAGAAAAGTGAGGTCAACCAGTGCTACAGGTGTCAAAGATTCGGGCATTCGGCTGCCAATTGCGCCATGAAATATAGGTGTGTTAAATGCAAAGACATTCATGCTCCCGGCGAGTGCAAATTGGCTCAGGCGGAGCCAAAAGAAAAACTATATTGTGTGAACTGCGGTGCCTTTGGTCATCCAGCATCATATCGAGGATGCCCCTGGTATCAAGATGCAAAGGTTAAAGTCACTCCGAAACAAAGTCAAGCACACCGCAGTGTGATACCTACCAACTTCGTCAAGCCCGGGGTGTCATTTGCACTTACTGTGAGAGGACCAGCAGACAATGTAAATAAAATAAATAATGTAAGTGGCAATAATGAGCTGCTCCTTAAAATTTATCAGCAATTAAATTCCTTATCGGAGCGAATCGATAAACAAGATTCGAAAATTAACATTGTTTTTCAGCGTTTAGGGCTTTCAAATGCCTCAAAATAAGTTGTCATCCAGCCATATTCCCACGGATAGGACTCATCTCATCTCGATCAACGTCAACTCCATTGTTACTTTACATCGGCGTGATTATCTCCTTGAATTCATTGCCAGACAAAAGCCAGACATCGTGCTTCTCACCGAAACCCACCTCAGTTCAGGGCACTTCATGAGATTCAAGGATTTTGAGTTCGTAAGAAACGATAGGGTAACAGGTGATGGGGGAGGTGGCACCGGGATATTGGTTCGAAGACCCTATCGTTTCCAAAATATTGAAAAAGTCGAATTCAAAAGCTTTGAATCTCTTGAAGTGTCCGTTATCAAAATCTCACTGCCAGGTGGGGATAACCTCTTCGTTATCTCTGCCTATGCAACTGGTGGAACTGTTCTCAAGCTCAAGGAGGAGCTCAATTCCTTGTTCGAAATACTCGAATTGAACAGGCTGCATAGCTATTATATTCTTGCTGGTGACCTGAACGCCAAGCATACATCATGGCTGAACGCCACCAATAATCCAAGAGGTGTATTCATGAAATCGTGGATAACAGAGCACCAAATTGAATACAGGTGCAATCTATATGGGTCGGAGCTCCCAACATACCCTAGGACAAATTCATATTTTGACCTTTGCATTGCTGACGCAAGACTTGAATTCAGCTTTAATAGTCCTCAACGGAAACTGCAGGTGCTTCCTTATGATAGCGACCATAACGCAATTGTGATGGAAATCAATCATCACAGGGATGATTTCTTCCTCATTCCAGTTCAACATGAAAATCATCGGTTGAATTTTAAAAAAAACAGACTGGGGAAAGTTTCAAAAGAAGTTTAATCGCGAATACCAGAAGCAATGTCCCCCTTCTGATGGTGGCAACTCTTGCTCAATAGTTCCTAATGACAGGAATCTAACTAACGATGAAATAGATGTCTATTTGTCGAAGTTAGAGAAGCTGACGTTGGAAACGATTGAGAAAGTAGTTCCCAAGATAAAACATCGAAACAATATGGAACGGTTGAAAAGATTGAAAAGCCTTCTTCTCACACGCGTCAAGCCTGAGACGGATTGGAAACATTATATTATAATTTATATTGAATTTTAATTTAAAACACATAGTTTCAATTATATTTCACAAGGTTTATTACTTATCAGGTCAAGCTCACCGTTACGACTAAAAACTTAATTCAATTTTACAATGTATTAATAGTATGAAAGAGAAAGTATAGTAATGATAGTACAGTAAGTAAATGCAAAGAGAGGATATGATACATACATAGTATTTGATTGTATTCCAATACCCCCACTCAATAAAATACTTGGTTAATTATGACAACAATTCATAACTTTAGTTTTTAAATATGTAAATTTTTCTTTAGATAGACCTTTTGTTAGAATATCTGCTTTCATTTCATTAGTTGGAACAAAAATAATATTAATTACACCAGCTTCATTTAATTCTCGAATATAGTGATGTCTTATATCTATATGTTTTGTTCGCTTATTTGTTGTGTTATTCTTTACTAAATTTGCAGCTCCTTGGCTATCAGAAAATACATCAATTGGCAATTTAACATAACTATTCAAGTATAATTCATTTAATAAGCCTTTTAGAAATACAAGTTCTTTAGATGATTGGCTTAATGCCATGTACTCTGCTTCTGCATTGCTCAGCGCCACTGTCGGTTGCTTTTTCGTTTCCCAGCTAACTGGTCCATTAGCTAGCTCGAATAGGTAGCCAGTGTAAGACCTTCGGTCTGTTGAGTTGCTTCCCCAGTCCGCATCTGCATAACAAATAAGGGACTTTCCTGTTTTCTGGAAATATAAACCATGATTGGTTGTTCCCTTCAAAAACCTTAAAATTCGTTTAGCTGCGTCGAAGTGCTCCTTGTGAGGCTTCTTATTAAACTGCGACAAGTAGCTTATGGTGATATCTGGCCTCGTGTAGATTCCCAAGTACATCAATGATCCTATCAATGATTGATATTTGCTTGATTTAATTCGATCACATCGATCACAGGATTCTGCTTTGCATTGCTGTAGCTGAAGATTTGTTTCAACGGGTGTTGAAACCTCCTTGCAGTTGGTCATATTATACTTTTCCAAAAGGGCTTTAATATAATTCACTTGTGTTACAGACACATTATTTTTATCGCGATTAATTTCAAGTCCAAGTATATATTTTAGTTCACCTTTATCATCAAGTTCAAATTCACGTTTTAATTGATCTTTTACATTATTAATTTTATTTAAGTCTTTTGACAAAATAATTATGTCGTCCACATATACTGCTATTATTATTTGCTTATCCTTTATGTAAACACACGGATCAGATTTTAATCGTTCAAATTTCATTTTTTGTGTTAGAACATTATTAAGGGCTGTATTCCATTCTCTACCGGATTGTTTTAAACCGTATATGCTTTTATTTAATTTGCACACTTTATTTATATTATTCGCGAAACCTTTCGGTTGTTCCATAAATATTTCGGCGTTTAGTTTGCTGTTTATATATGCATGGTTAATATCGATCTGATGCATGATAAAGTTTTCTTCAATTGCAATGGCTATCAGCACTCGTAGAGTCGAACTTTTAAACACAGGACTAAAAGTTTCATCGTAGTCCATCAGATATTTTTGATTAAATCCTTGCGCCACTAATCTCGCTTTGAATTTTTCGATTTCACCATTTTTATTATACTTTGTTCTGTAGACCCATTTCGATCCTATTATATTTCTATCCTTCGGACGATCCACTAATGTCCACGTATTGTTTTCAATTAGAGAGTTAAATTCCTGTTCCATTGCTTTTATCCATTCCTTTTGATTTGGACTGTTTATTGCTTCACAAAAGTTTTCGGGATCTTGACATACACTAATGTTGTTTAAGTGCAATCTTACTGGTTGTTTTAATTTCTCTCTATCGCGCAACACAATTTCGGACTTCGGTGTTGAGAAATCTTCGTTCCCTTCGTCCTCATCGAGATCATTATAATCATCATCCTCCTTGAAAAGCTGTTGTAATGCAGTGTCTGCTTGCGCCTTGTGATCCGATCCTTTTTCCACTTGATTTGAGTCTTGCGGATGAGCTAACGGGGAAGCCTTGAGATCCGATACCTTTTCCACTTGATTTGAGTTTTGAGGATGCTCTTCATCTTCTGCTGGGAATTGGCTAATGAATACACTGCTTGGCTTAACATCTTCGAAGAATTTAACATCTCGCGTGATAATTATTTTATTAGTTTGCTTATTCATCACCCTATAGCCCTTCTGTTCCTCCGAGTATCCGACTAAAATGTACTCATGTGCTTTCGGAAGGAACTTATTATTCCGCTGACCGCTTCTTATTGCGATAACTTTGCTACCGAAAATCCTCAAATGATTGACGGTTGGTGTTTTGTCATAATACATTTTGTATGGTAGTAACCCATTTATCGCTTTACTCGGACACCGATTTCTAATATAAACAGCCGTACTGACTGCCTCGCCCCATAATTTTTCGTTCAAATTGTGTTCAGCTATCATACATCTCGCCATCTCAACCATGGTGCGATTCATTCGCTCGGCGGTTCCATTCTGTTGCGGTGTATATGGAATGGATGTCTGATGCTTGATTCCGTTTACTTTCAAGAAATCTTGGAATAAGTTATTTTTATACTCACTGCCATTATCAGTCCTTAATGCTTTGATTTTAAAGCCAGTTTCATTTTCGGCAACTGCTTTGAATTCTTTGAATCGAGCTAACGCTACATCTTTTGATTTGATCAAGAAAATTTTGGTGAATCTACTTTTATCGTCAATAAATGATACAAAATATTTTGCTCCGCCATACGATGAGCAACTAGCTTGGCAAATATCGCTATGAACGAGCTCCAGTAGATCCGTCGCCCTGTTTTCACTTCGCTTAGGAAAAGGCTTTGCAGCAAGTTTTGCTCTAGCACAAGTTATGCAATCAAAATCGTCAGTTTCCACGTTTGTTATGCCACGCACTAGTTCATTTTTTATTATAATATTTAAATCACTTTTATTTAGATGTCCTAGTCTTTTATGTCATTTAAAAATTTCAAGGTTTTTAGCACTGATTGCATTCAGTTGATCACTTTTACAGTCTATTATGTATAAACCATTTCTATTAGTTGCACTCAATATAGTTATTCCATTTTTCTGAACATAAGCTTTGTTTTTTACGAATTTCACTATACATCCACGCTGTACTGTTTTAGATACTGATACGAAATTCATTTTTAACGATGGGATGTACAATGTTTCAGTTAAATCCACTCCTCCATATATTGTATTGATTGACGCTACACCGCTGATACTAGTTGTCACTTTTCGTTGGTCCGCTAGTTCTATTTCGGCATCAATTTTATGTGTTTCAGTAAGCAAATGCTTTTTGTTAACCATACGGGAACTCGCTCCACTGTCTAAGCACCACAAGTCAGTTGATTTACTACAATTGTAGACTGATGCGAAAAGAACCTGTTTAGTATGAGTGTTTTTGTATCTACACTCATTTGCGTAGTGCCCTTTACGCTTGCAAATGTAGCATATACCTTTCCTTCTTTTAGTAGAAGCTGATATATCAGTATTACTAGGAGGATTGAACGATTTTTTATTTTGCTTAGTGTATAGCACCGTTTCAATTCCACTCTCATTTACGTCATCGTTGTTCTTTCTTTTTTCTTCTTCAATCAACTTCAATTTTAGGTCAAAAAGTGATGGCAATGAGTCTCTAGTTTCTATAGCGATTACAAAATTTTCATATTGTGGTGGTAGTGAACATAGTAACATAACGGATAATGTCTCATCATCAATTTTGATTTGGAGTTCACTCATTTTGTCAACTATTTGCCCAAAGTTACTTAGATGGGTTTGCATACTATCGCCATCCTTTAAACACAATTATATTAGTGACTTATACAAAGATACCTTTTGCGCGGGAGAATCCCTCTTGTAAACCTTCTCGAGGGTCGACCATGCTTCCTTTGAAGTCGAACTATATTTTATATGCATAAGTTGGTTAACTGTAACACTTAATCGGATATTTGCAAGAGCCTTTCGATCCTTCCTTTTCCAAGCTTCTTTTAATTTTTCGTCTTCGTCTGGACACTTAGTTTCACCGGACACATAGTCCCATAGATCGTAAAACTCTAGACTACTCTCCATTTGCAATTTCCAACTTTCGTAGTTGGACTCGGTCAACTTCTCGAAATTCGCCATTAGAGTCGCCATTTTAATCGATCACTTTTCGATCACCACCGATTTTAATTATTTATTTTTGGGTTTTATTTAGAGCACTTTATTTTAATAATTATAGTTATAGAGCGACCTGGGCCCATAACCTATTATAATTTATATCGAATTTTAATTTAAAACACATAGTTTCAATTATATTTCACAAGGTTTATTACTTATCAGGTCAAGCTCACGGTTACGACTAAAAACTTAATTCAATTTTACAATGTATTAATAGTATGAAAGAGAAAGTATAGTAATGATAGTACAGTAAGTAAATGCAAAGAGAGGATATGATACATACATAGTATTTGATTGTATTCCAATACATTATATATCGAATAGTAGAATTTATCAAACTGCTGAAGTGACGAGAGTCGATATCTTCATATTGAAGCTTCTTCGGAATCATATCGCAAGATCTATGACTGTGTGAAAACCCTTGGATTTCGCAGCTTTCTATCCTACAGACGGGTATATAGCGACTTGCCTCCAGAAGCATTCGTGTATTTGGACATGAAGCGATATGTTTTTGATTCTGACGGCGTCCCAATCAAATGTCACATATATCGACGGGCCACCAATAAGAAGATAAAGCATCCTCCGAATTTGAGTTCACGAGACCAACAGTTCCAATGGAGATACTCATTTGCTAGATTCGTTGAAGCTGATCGAGTTGAGACGGGGCAATCTAGGTATTGGTGGCTGAATGACAATGTCTAACTTATTCGTGTTTATTTTCAGTTTTGGTGTTTTTCGTTATTTAGTTTTTGAGTTTCAGCTCATTATTGCTACATTTAGTGTTATTGTTTATTTTTGTTAAAAATTAGGTATAGGTTGGGTTTATATTATGTTTATTATATTAGGTTAGAGATAAGGTTTAACGCTTAGGTTAAGAACATTGTTTTAGATTTTTTATAGTATACGATAAAGTTTTTGATTGCATTTATTAGAATTAAGTTAAAACATATCAGGTGTAGGATCAAAGTTCACTGTAGTGTTAAGATGATAAATAATTTTAGAATAGTGTTGGTTGGTTTTTTCTCCTTTTTCCAATTGAATTGTAAAAATATGTAATAATCTTCATTGATTTGAATTTGCTATAGTTTTTTTTAATGTGTTTAATGATAACGTACAAATTTAGAGAGCCATTTGGGCCATTAAGTTTTTTATTGTTATTGTTTGGATTTTGCTTTATATTCTTTTAAAATTTATAACGATTAGTATAAAATAAAGCGCTTTTGACTTTGACTTTGTACTGACTTTGATTATATTGGCTGGCAAGTCTGATTTATATGTAAGATTTGGGGTGAGTCCTTGCTTACTGAATCTAAGTAGTGGCCCAATAGAATTTTGCTTGTTGAAATATATAGGTGGATTGCTCCTGATTTCAACTCGTAGCGTGTTGTTATTCGCAATCATAAATACATGAAAATTTCTTCTGGACGTGTCCAAGGCATCGGTAATATACTTGGCAATATCATCAATTTCATATGATCCTATTGGTATTTCAATCAATAAATTGCCGATGTGAAATAAGTTATTTGTTGAGTCAACGTTGGGAATCGAGTTGTAAGTCTGAAAATCAACCAGCCCACACAAGTAATCAGATTGAAGTTCCAGTATAGGAAAGTAGTCAGCGCTTAGCACTGATTCATTGCCTGTGAAAGTTAATGCATAGGACATGGTTACTTGAAACAAAATAGCAAGTTTTCTGTAAATTACCTTTATTTATATGATTCATCTTTCCCATGCTGACGCACTAAGAACATTAAGCACATATGACCACAAACTACTGTATCAAAACTCTGATACTTCATATAGTTATAACTAATATTTCGTCCAAGATACATTATGATCTCCATTGAAGGCTGAAGGCATAAACACATCTCTACAATGTTTAATGTGATTTCGACAGAATTTATTCAGGTCCAGTTCATTGAATGGTCTGTTGGGTAGCGTCTCTATAAGTTTTTTGTAGGTTTCAGGAAAAGTCCAAGTCCATTTTTGTATGGCTTCAAATAAACACCATGGCCGATCGCTATTTCTTCCATTTTTTTATTTTGTCGAATAGCTTATTCCAATTTTTTCTTAGCGTTTCGTGCCGTATCAATAGCATTTGCAACTGCTAATCCACCATCAATGAGTGATCTAATAGCAGCGATTATCGGAATTATGGGTAGCACTCCTCCAGTTGTCGGGATAGGTATGACCCGGGGAATCTTGATGGGCTTCTAACGATTTTTTGCTTCGTTTGTAGTGATTGTCATTGCATCTACAGTGCTTTGAGGATTGGATTGCTTCAATACATGATATGTTCGTCTCACAACATGCTTGAAAGATGAAGCTTTATTATTTTTTATGACCTTTGTCTTTTTCATTCCCTGTTTTTTGTAGTTTTTCTTCCGTCGTTCAAGTCCCATCCCTAATTTGGCCCAACATTGAACTTTAACAGACGGGTTTATCAGCTAAACGGATAGCTAAATAGACAAGACATCTGCTAAACAGACAGCTAAACAGAAATTTACTGAAAAAACCCAGAAATGCAGAGCAAACTGATTTATCGTAAGAAAAGACCTTTAAAAAGTAGACCTAATACGAAGATTGAAAATGATGAACGAATAATCAAAGACATAATTAAAACTTCCAAGATCATACGAAAGAAATTCAATTTGCTCAAGACTGGTTGGCAAATAAGTGGGATAAAAGTTGAGCAAGACCTGAAACCGATCACAGAGCCGTTGAAAGAGCTCGCTAAGAAGGCAGAGATTTCGAAGGATACCCCTGTACTTAAAAAAGAAGAGCCTAGTGATGAACAGACTTTTATCAAAGATGATTTACTAGATAGGACTCTGCAAACAAGTGATGAACTTTACAACACTGCTTCTACGTCAATATCTATTAAGCAAGAATCAAGATCTGATCCATATTCACCCAACTTGTACAAGTATATACAATCAATTGGTGATAAAGTTTCAGATACCAAATATGGAGTATGCAAAGATTATAAGAGTCAAAAGTTGAAAATTGGGAATCCATTCATAGACTCTGCTCCTGACAGTACGATTCAAGTTGCCAATGGAAATTATGATTGAACCAATGGACTACTAAAGTTATTGTTCAAAAAATTCCCTTGGAACTACACCAGACTTGATTTGGATGCGTATGAAGATATATTGCATAAGACCAATGCATTTTATCGGAACTATGATGAGAATTAATGAATATCGGGAAGCAAATCATACAAATACAGGAAGATTATTAAAGGTCTCACTGGAACAATAGCGTACATACTGAAGAGGAACTAATGCAACTGCCAAAGGAACGAGTGGATTATATCTATTGGGATGATCCTAATGAGTTAGTTGAAAGGTTAATATTACTGATAGGCTCTACACAAGCTGGGAACAATAGTCACAACAATGAAAGCTTAGCTATTATCGACGAGAAGCTGATATCATTATTTAAGTAGTGTAGAGGTAGGTATCTCAAACATTTTCATTGTGAGTATTGATAAGTTTGGATGTATTGCTCTAGGTCATGCAGTTGAAGGAAGGCCTGGACCACCAGGGAGAACAAGACCCCGAGGACTACGTGGTGAAGGATTTCATCCAACAGCAGACGGTGATGACGATCTAAAATTAAAACGAATGAAAAGACTTGCTGACCCAATTGATGAGAGTGACTCCGTCACCAAGAGATACGTGTTTACAAATTTGGTAGAATTTAAAAAAGATGTAATAAATATTTGTACAAAACTGGATCAATCCATTTCAATGCAACTGTCTAAAATCCAAGACGTTGCTACTGACCAGAGTATAAATACCAGGAATATGATTGAAAATATTGGTGATGAAATTACACAGGCTAATCTAACACATGAAACAGAAACACGAAAATTCTTGCATGATCAATATGAGCTTATTAAAGAACAAAATGCCCTATTAGAGAAAAGATCAGAAGAAATGTATGCTGCCAGCAAAGGAAGAATAGAACAGTTTTATGTTAATATTATGGCGGAAATGACAAAATTTTATAACAAAATAAACGAAAATTGGGCGCCCTCTATATTACATAAATAGTGTATAAAGACTAATTATGACCAGAGCTGTATAAAACCTATTAAGGAGAAACATGAGTAAAATAAATGTTGTCAATGAGCTACACAGGCCTGCTAGAAAAAATTTCACACGACGACGAGTGATCATAAAAGGGCTCGATGATTTATGGCAAGCGGATCTGGTTGAAATGGGATCATATAGATCTGAAAACAGAGGCTATTCATTTTTACTTACCGTAATAGATACTTTCTCAAAATATGCTTGGACTGTAGCAATCAAAAACAAAACCATAAAGGAAGTACAGGCTGCAATGCAATCCATTTTCAAATGTGGTAGAGTACCTAACAACCTGCAAACTGATGACGGCAAAGAGTTTTTCAACCAAAATTTCCAACAACATGGAAACATATAACATAAATCATTACACAACGTACAGCATTAAGAAAGCATCTATAGTCGAATGATTTAACAGAACTCTCAAAAACATGATGTGGCATCAGTTCAGCATAAATGGCTCATACAAATGGATTAATATTATCAAGAATCTTACCAACCAATACAATAAGACCATCCATCGTACAAGCAAAATGAGACCAATTGATGTCGACAAATCAAATGAATTACTCATCGCTGCATACAATCATACAAAGGCTTATAGCTGGCCAAAATACAAAGTAGGAGACTATGTCCACATCAGTAAATACAAGCATCTATTTGAAAAGCGTTACACTCCAAACTGGACAACTGAAATATTCAAAATACATAGAGTTCAGCTCACAAGCCCTGTTACATATTTATTGGCTGACTTTCAAGGCAACCCTGTTGAAGGCGATTTTTATGAGAAGGAACAAAGTAGGACCAAATATCCAAATGACTTCTTAGTGGAAAAGGTATTGAAGACA
Organism: Odontomyia ornata; assembly: GCA_963969285.1. Classification (NCBI taxonomy): domain Eukaryota; kingdom Metazoa; phylum Arthropoda; class Insecta; order Diptera; family Stratiomyidae; genus Odontomyia; species Odontomyia ornata. Next base: position 200,895,639 of record OZ017739.1, read on the forward strand.
AAAGGAGACAAAATCTTTGTTAAATGGCTTGGATTCAAAAGACCATAATTCATGGATTAATAAAAATAATTTATTCTAACAACCATATTATAATCAAATTGCTTACATGATAATACAGTATATTGTGTGTTTTCTTATGAACTAAAACTATGAATTTATCATATGATTGCCCAAAGCTGAAGTATTTTACTTTCGTATCCTCTACACATTTTATAAAGTCTATTGGCTCAATTTCATTATTTACAACAGATTTTTTTATGCCTTTATTTTTTTTTATACATGACTTATCCGTAACAATACAATAGGACTATGCTTTTGTTCCAATAAACTCTGCTAAATTTACCCAATACTTTTTGGTTAACTTGAGGAATATTATATACATTATTTTTAGGGTAATTGCTAGTATCAACTAAATTGAAAGAGTCTGTATCCATATATAAAAGTTGTGCCTGACTATTGTACTTATTTTTGATAAAACTATAATGAAAATCATACATCAACGTTTTTGACTCATCCAGAATTGCCATGCCGATATAAATTGGCTTATCGTATCCAACATTGATTTGACCTATTTGAATGAGAACTAAATCTTCGCTAATTACTTTAACTCTATGAAAATTAGGTCGACTAATGTAGTAATGAGCTCCTTTCTTTTTTCCGACATTATCCCAATAGGTTGAGACCTTAACACTTACATAATTATCTACATTTTCCATGGCTTTTCCAAATACGCTATTGTTCATTAATTTGTAGAAGTCTTTTTCAAAATCATTTGTGACCTTAGTATTCATTGCAGTATTTAAGTCTTTATATTTTTTTAACCATGGTGATTGACTTAACTCTATTGCATGATTTATTTTAACTAATTTCAGTCCTGCACGTAAACACTGTTTTAAATTTCTATATTGGATAATGTAATTACGTTTATTTGATTCGGTTGCGATCAGTTTCTTACATTTAGAGGTTTCAAGAGGTGGGATCCGACTTTCGGGGCAAAATGGAAGATCATTGTGTAGCTCATGGAGGTCTTCTGGATAGTCTAAATCAAAGGATAAAATTAACCCCTTAGAAGCAGTGTCCTCAATATTCAGAACATCCAAACATTGGATTTTCTCACTGTTTAGCCAACGAAAACCATTGATGGGTAAATATTGGCTCCTTGCCCCACCGTATAGGTTATTTGCATCAATATACAGAATATAGTTACTCTCAAGATCAGGGTTGTATGAAATTATATATTTATTGTTTGCCTTTGAATACCTTTTAGTGCATCGACAGAGTCCTCCTCTAATTCCCTGCTTCTCGAAATTGTACATATCTATATCTGTTGGCGATTCGAGCTCAACTTTAGTGCTTTTGAGTATGCTATCCCAGCTGAGTGAAGGGGCCGTAAAATAATGAGCTGGATCTAGTCCATAAATTTGTCGGCATACATTTCTAAATCCCTCAAATATATCTGTAAAAAGGAGCACATCTGTTATTAAGTAAACATCAGAGTACTGACCCAGTGTCTGACAATTGAATTTTTCCCATACATTTTGAGCAAGCTTATACTCTTCATCACTGATACCACTATTTTGTAGTGTACTGTGAAAGAATGATATGGCGGGCAAGCATGTTTCATAAAGTGTGGTGAAGGAATCCATATACTCGTATGGGAAAACCCCCTTTCTTATCGCAAGGTTGAACAAACTATCGTCAGAATGATACCTTTTAGTCTCGAGAAATTTATCGGAACTTAAGCTCTTAGCTAGCTTATCTAAACTACAGCCCATGAAACGGTAGGAATCAATAAATTTAATGATATTGTTTCATCATCAAACCTCATGTTTTTGGAAAATCGAATCTACTTTTCCTTATTTTTAGGAATAACTTCAATATTATCAGAATCTCCTCCAACATTCTGAAATACGAAATGAGCATCATATCCAGTAAGATTATGGAAGACTTTACGTATAAAATTGGGAACTCTATATAGAATATTACATTTATTGCAAGCTGCGCCTCTAAAGACTCCTGTCAAATGACAATGATCACTTCCTTTCCGGGTTTCTGAGTCAAACTTTTCACCACAAATATGGCAAGATACTGCGTTTAAAAACTCCATTTCTTCCTCATTGGACAATTGCATGGGCTTGTTCATCTTTAAGATTCTAAATATACGTTTTACGTCCTCCTGCAACATACTTAGGAAAACCTTAGGGCGATCGCTCCCTAGGAAAATTTCTAATTTATTCAAGGATGGATCATAGCTGCACTTTATATAATATGCAACGCTATATGGTACATGAACGTCAGTAGTCTCCATAAATTAACTATGAAGATCTGGAGAACAGGACTCTATTGGTTGCAGTAATGCTTCAAAGTCAGCATAGACTATAAATGGTATTTTTATCTGCTTTCCCAGATTTTTAAACTTTAAATATTTTTCCTCTTCTGACGGTAAAATTGTATGGTTCTTATTACAATCATGTTTGATATGCTCTTTGTATCGCTCAACGCTGGTAAATTTAGTAAGGCACCCATCACAGAGGTAAGATCTGCCACAATGTTTAGTCATTCCACTATTCACAAGTCGACTTAAATTTTTTATCCAGCAATAATGTCCTATGGTACCTCTTTCATTTTCCACATGAAGTAGATTTATATGTTTTCTAGAAGCTTGTCTGTTTTTGGAAAAATAGAATGGACCCTCAATAGACCCCTTATTCTAACCATAGACATTTACGCTCACATCATTTTTTTTCTCGAAAATAGGAATCTCTTTGAAAGGAATAGGGAATGTAATACCATCCAATTTTAAAATGGTTGAGTGATGGGGGTAAGAGCTAGCCTTCTCAGTTCTACTTTCAGCAGGATTAAGAGCAGAAACGATAGCCCAAGCGAAACATGCATCATCGGAATTTTTTACATTCACACATGCTCTTTTTAACATTACCTCTTTTGGTAGAGGTAGATAAGATCCTCCATGGAAGGGTGTATACTCATTTATGTTAACTTGTAAATAAATGACCTGTTGCAATGCCCAGCCACCATCCCTCTCTTGAAATTCCTCACTTTTTTTCAAGATAACAGCACAAAAATCTTTGTAAACATATTCAAGGTCGCAACACCTGGTAATGATTACGTTCTTCGTATTGAATGATTTTAAATTTCTTATATCATTCTGGCTACTTCAATCAAATTTTAAAATTTAAAAACAGCAAAAAGTTCTAAATTGACTTTTAAAGCTGTGAGCTCTTGAAGCTCAGTATCAATAAGATCTTTGAAACAATGGCTCTCATTTTTTAAAAACTCTTCAATACTTAATTTCTCATTTTCGATAATAATTTGGTACGTTTCTTCACTTTTCCCTGATCACCACTATTGATTTGGGATGCATTTGTTCTATGCATGTTACTTTTCAAATGGTTCTTAAAGAATTGTTTTTTAATTTCAACACCGCCAATGTGACAGTGTAATGTATTTTGGCCATTGGTATATTTTCTTTTCAAGGGCTTATGTATGGATACAGACATCTTACTCTTTATACTTTACTAACTTAATCGAATGAAACAGTGAAAACTATATAATACAAAGAATTCTTAACCAACGCCCTACGTGGTCCAAGATTAGCTATGATGTACTCGTACACAGATATTCGGTTAGGAGAATCATCTTCGTGAATATAATTTACGATGATTATCAAAAAATGTCTTGATTGAAAGGGAATGCTGCAAACTGGAGATTTTGTGCTCCAAATGCTATTTCGCTCCTGCGTAGAAATGTGTTAAATCTGGCTTTTTAATCCTATGAAGCTGACAAAGGAGGTTAGTTTTCCTAAATCGATAGAAATCTTCAAACTGGAGATTTGTTGTCCAAATTTTTTATTGCTCCTGCATGGAAGTGTGTTGAAGTAGACTTTTTGCTCCTTTAAAGCTGTCAAAAAAAGTTTTGACTCGGAGGGTGGTCGCTCTAAATCGATAGATCTTTAAACTGGAGATTGGTTGTCCAAATACTTTTTTGCTCCTGCATAGAATTGTGTTGAAGCGGGCTTTTTGCTCCTATGAACCTGACAAAAATGTGTGAAGCATTCGCTTCTTCCAAAGATGGTGGCGTAGTATAAGGAGCCTAATAAAAATTTTGAATATTCTTTTTCAGTCAAATTTCCTACGTAAGCGGATAGTCCGCAGATAGAGTGGCGAGGACCGAAAATTATTCGTGTCCACTACGCCGTGATTGCTATATATAATTCGAAGAATCGCTGTTTCAAATAAAATTTCGTAAGCAAACGGAAAGTCCGCGGATAGAGTGGCGAGGACCGAAAATCATTCGTGTCCACTACGCCGTGATTGCTATAGTTGCAAAAATAACTTTGCAAAAAAACTCTGATCCAAACTCAAGCGTTATTCAGTCGCAGAGACGAGCTAGACCAGAATTGATTTCAATAATCCTTCAGCTTCTCTTTTATACTTTTCCAAAGCCATAAATTATGAATTAATAGCATGCTCCTGTCACGATTTAATGGCAACCTAGAATTTCTAATCCCATCCTTAAACATCACTGCAGACGAAACATCTTAATTCTCACCAAAAAAATTATCATACCTTCTTGATCATATACACTATGCTCTTTTCCATAGGTCTAAAACATCAACGGCTACAAAAAACCAAAGTGCTTCATAAATTATCACCCATAATGTTCTTATTTCCTATCACTTTCCATAGATACATTGTTTCTAACATTCAAAATTCTCATACCCAAATTTCCACACATATCAAGTAACATGCATACACTACCCAATGTTCCCATCATAAGGATCACCAAAAGCGGCACCTCATAAATCATGCTCCCGTAATCACCATGCACTTATCTCACTTGGCTAGCTTCTATTCTCATCAATAAGATCACTAGAAGCAATGTCCAATTATCACCTAATACAATTTCACCACAAGCACTAATAGCCTTTCCCTAACATGGAATAGATCAACTCACTCCATATCTCGTGTGAAAAAAACATCCTCAAGAACATATGTCTCAAATAGATGGGTGGTCTAGTGGTTAGAGCATGAACGCATAAGCCGAAGGTCCAAGGTTCAAATCTCGTTGGGAGCAACGTAATTTAGTTCAGGGGATTTTTCGGAGAAACTATGAGTGTTCACTCAGTGGTGATATGTACTGATTTAATCAGATCATACCATAGCTGATCAGGCACACGGGAGTAGGGTACTGACCAAACCAACTTCTGAAAAAATCAATACGGTCATGAAAATTAGATACTCTAACTATCTCTAAGCGAAGGCCCGAGAGGGACTGTAGTGCTACAAAGAAGAAAGAAGATGGATGCTGCGGAAGGTACTTGAGATTATAGAGGATCGTCTGTAGAATATAGACAGCCATGTAAATGATTTATGGGTTCAAGTATCTTGACCTTTTCACCACATGGACTTGGGAAACTGACAAAAAAATATCATGGGAATATTTAGGAATTGATATCCGTATTCTCTTTGTAATGAGAAAAATTCAAATAATTAAATGAATGGATGAATAAATAAAACTTAAATGTAAGCTCGAAAGATTATTACAACTACGAGTATAACTAAGACAAGACTAGGAGTAACGGATATATGGGAAATCCTTCCAGATCAATAAAAAAACATGGATAGTATAATTATCTACCGCTAAAGCGTCAAAGGCTATGAATTTTAAACACATATATTAACCCTATATAACCCACGCTGAGAAATCTGGGTCTTTAATCTATTAATTGAAAATATGGGACTATCCTAGACAGAAATCAACTTTCTAGTTTCACTATTTACCATCACAGGCTGTAAAGGCTAAGGATGTGCACCTGTAATCTAAAGACATATGTGTATTCTAGAACACAACCATCAAGACAGACTACTTTTACTAACCGCTAGAGGGTGCTAAGACCCGGAGCACTTACCTACTTAACCAAGACACAGATGTATATTTACCTAAGACCCATACCTTCTGATCCCTGGCACCAACTCATAGGAATCTTATATACATATCCACATACCTAAGGCCCACATCCACACTAATCTGATACACATATCCACATACTCCAGACACACACCCTCCCCTTGCAAGCACTCAAGAGATCCACACCCACATACCCAAGACACAAACCATTAGTTCCGTTGCCGGCCGCTTCAAGCGCCATTAGTTCCAATTTCCGCCACTTGGTGGCGCGCAAAGTCAATCCCAATTCGTATGGAAAAAGTGGATTAGAATATACATTCTCTGTCTACTTACCAGGAAGGTTGCCATCGATCATCATTCTGCACTGTTCTTTCTTCACTGGACTTTACTGCAAACATTATTCAGAAGATTATTCACTTTACTGTCGTTACGAACGACCCTTAATGAGGCAAGGAAGTTTGGCAACTTAACATCAACACAAGCAGAATCAGAGAACGCAAGTCGTAAATATAGTTTCCATACAAGAATTTTTTTATGTATGTATAACTATATATAATTAGAAATAAGAAGATACCCAGGATTGCGTTGCTCAAGTTGAGGAATCAAGTCTACACCCTCCAATTTTTAAGCACATAAAATTCATGGACAAGCTATCTTCAGATTTCAGACGCAAATTTTGATACAGCTTAGGAAATACTGAAACAACGGTATGACAACAAGCGTCTGATGGTATCTGCTTTCTTGACAACACGTTCTCATTGAATAGTATGCCAATTGGATATTCAGCTGGAATCAAGCAACTTCATGATCTAGTAAGCGAATCGATGTTAGGCATCAAAAAGCAAGGAGTTGATACTACCAACTATGATCTATTAATCCTTCAGTTGCTCTTGAAGAAAGTCGGCCATGAAACTCATAGATTATTCGAAGAAGATCTCGAGCCTCCAAAAGAGATTCCAACTCTTTAATTAATTCTTAAACTTAATCGAAGTCAGGTTTCAATTATTAGAAATTCTTGGAGACCAATGAGAAAAGAATTAGCAAAGAAAAAAGAAATTAAAAAGTCAAATACTGTTTTGACAGCAGGTTAAACAAATTCTTGCCAGTTATGCAAAAATCAGACATATGCGCTGAAATATTGTACAAAATTTCTTAAACTCACTCCTGCAGAACGAATAAATGCAGTAAAAACACTACCACTTTGTGTCAACTACCTAAAAAAGGGAAATTAAACTTGTACTCGTCCTTCGAGAAGCTACTTTAAATGCAATCCGCGACATAAGATGACTCAAAAAAGTCAAAACGCGTGTGCTTACACAACAAAGCAAGGTCCGACGACTTTTAAACAAAAACAAGTTGGGTAAACAGACCTACGCTCATGTCAGAAGGGTATTGTATTGAATTTACAAAATACAGTCACCAGATCGAATCAAATCAAGATACATGTCAAAGACGATTTTATTGGAGAAAATATGATACGAAGATCATACTTTTATTAACAAAGTTTAACGAATTTCGATTTCTGAGGTTTTTGTTATTGTTATACTCATAAATTTCTCCCTTGATAATTATTTCAGATGTTCATTCGCTAGGGAGGAAACACATTTTTCATGTATTTCCCCCCTGTGCCCCACTGAAGCAAAAACTGACAGTTTAAGAACTGTTTTGAAATGCTCCCATGAAAACGTTCATTTCATACTCATATCGGCTACGTTTGATGAATTTTTTTTCAGGGGCTACTCTCCTGTACTGTTATCATCGATTCATGGCCAATTTTTTCGAATCCTAGAATAGTTACAAAGCCCTTTTGCCAGGAGCTCTCTCCCGCCTCCTTGACTTGTTTCACTTATGAGCATTAATTGTAGGTACTCATCTTCAGTCATTCATTAATTTGAATCAAGTGTTCAAAGCATGCACCTTAAACGTTGAAGTTGGGAAAAAATAACTCAAAATTATCCAATCTTCGCATTTAAAACAGCAATTATTTTGTTTTACGATTACTGATACCACTAGCTGAACCGATTCTCAAAGATATACATGATACCTATCATTCAATTTACAAAATACAGTCACCAGATCGAATAAAATCAAGAAACATGTCAAAGACAATTTTATTGGAGAAAATATGAAATTCGAAAATCATACTATTTTTAACAAAGTTGAACGAATTTCGACTTCTGAGGTTTTTGTTATTGTTATACTCATAAATATCTCCCTTGATAATTATTTCACATGTCCATTCGCGAGGGAGAAACACATTTTTCATGTATTTCCCCCCTGTGCCCCCACTGAAGCAAAAACTGACAGTTTAAGAACTGTTTTGAAAAGCTCCCATGAAAAATTTCATTTCATACTCATATTGGCTACCTTTAATGAATTTTTTTTTCAGGGGCCACTCTCCTATACTCTTATCATCGATTGATGGCCAATTTTTTCGAATCCTAGAATGGTTACAAAGCCCTTTTGCTAGGAGTTCTCTCCCGCCTCCTTGACTTGTTTCACTTATGGTTATTAATTGAAGGTACTCATCTTCAGTCATTCATTAAATTGAATCAAGTGTTCAAAGCATGCACCTTAAACGTTGAAGTTGAGAAAAACTAACTCAAAATTATTCAACCTTCGCATTTAAAACAGCCACCATTTTGTTTTTTGATTACTGATACCACTAGCTGAACCGATTCTCAAAGATATTCATGATACCTATCATTCCTGAAATTTTCATGCAAATCCTAGCAAAACTGTAGTGTCGTGAGTCGGTAAAAAGCGCATGTTGTTCCATAGCCATATGTTCTTATAGTAATAAATGCAGCGCATATTGTTCCATAGTAATACAGGAAAATTCAAACCAGGTACCGTTAAGATTTCATTCAAGAAAACATAAAATGCGTAAATCATACTATTACTAACAAAGTTGAGTGAATTTTGACTTCTCACGTATTTGTTGCTATTGTACTCATCAAGGCCTACTTTCATGATTTTTTTCAGATTTTTCGGATCACAGGTGTCCAATCGCGAGGGAAGGGGACACAAATTTTTCGTGTATTTCCCCTCCCTGTGCGCCCCTCGAAGCAAACTTTGCCAAACTAAGACTTGTTTTGAAAAGTTCTCATCAAGACCTTTCATTTGATACCCATAACGGCTACCTTAAATTAATTTTTTTTTTCGGGGGGTCACTCCCCTATATGGGGAGACCCCCCTTAAATACCTTATAAAATTTTTTTGTAGTTGAACTTTAAAGAGAGCGCCACTTTACACCTACATACAAAATTTGATGTTTCTAGCTTAAGTAGTTCCCGAGAAAAACTGCTGTGACACACGGACGGACGGACAGACAGACGGACAGACAGGACGCGATTTTAGAAGGGTTTTGTAAAATTATTTTACAAAACCCTAAAAACCAAAAAAGGCAACATGATACTTTACTTTACCTCGAATAGCCCGATAATACTCAAACAGAAAATACAGAGGTAATTTGGGCGAGGGCAATAGTGGAGTCACTCCATAGCCATGCTACGTCAACCATCAGAGTAAGTATTGTTTGCTAATATGTAAGCCGCTGATAAGTCGAGTCGGGGGAGGGTTATTTCTTTAATAGGAGCCACTTTCGATTTGGCAAATAGCAGTCTTACTAGCGGTTGACCATAACAATTGGTAGTTTGTACGTAAACAGCTGTGCTCTTATCCTTTTTTCTTGCATAAGTGAGCCCATCGAAAAATCAAACCACAGATAAAAATCAGAGTAATAAAAAGCAAACCCCAGTCCGCGCTGCCTCCAAAAATTATTTTCTTCTCTTAAGTTAAACATTCCTTGCAACGGCCATGGTAAACATTTTAAATATGCTCGGGGAAAACGTAGCCTGTAGAGCATTATTAGATTCTAGATCTCAACGAATTTTGTGACACAAGAGTTAGTGAAGCGCCTAGCTATGTCAGTTACCCGTGATTGGCCAAGTCCAAAAAAATAAATAATTGATGCACTTTTGGGTGCTGGTATATATACAAATCTGATATCTGTATGTCAAATCAAGATATCTACTGATCCGTAATAATAAAATACAATACTTGGTTGGGTTGTCTTGGAAAAAGCTCGTCAACAAGCTTCAGTTTCAGTTGCATTCAGTGGGGTAGCTACTGTATCAATAGAATCACAACTCAAAAAAATTTGAGAAATCGAAAAATGCAATTCAGAAAACAAGCAAATGACGAAGGTTAGGAAAATGTGCGGAGATTCTTCAGTCAAAAGATTCGTTTTAAAAATTGGTCAGAATTCAACATCAGTATGTTGTGTTCCTGAGAGCTACTTACTCTAAATCACATGGAGCTGTTTTCTCTAGTAACAAAACAAAACTATTTTTTGCCTCATTACAGCATATTAAAGTCCGAAAGCACTAGCACAAAGCTAAGATTAGTGTTTGATGGATCTTGCAATACATCAAATAACTTATCTTTAAATGATATACCAACGGTAGGCCAAACTATTCAAGATGAATTAATTGTAACTTTACAACGTTTTCCACTAAACAAATACATTTTTGCAGCCAACTTTACTAAAATGTAAGCCAAATATTAGTTGATGAAAGGGACAGGGATTTTCAACTTCTTGTTTAGCGTGAATCTCTTGATCAAGACTTAAAATATTACCGCCTGCATACGGTAATCTATGCTACCGCTTCAGCTTCACATTCAGCTACTAAATGCCTTCAAAGATTAGAAGAAGAAGAAGACAACAGATATCCACTTAGCCGTCAAATCCTTAAACGTTAGACATGTCAACTCCAAAATGAGCTAACCAGTCTTCGTCATGAGGGAGGTTTCCAACTCCATAAATGGAGCGCGAATCATCCAATACTTTTGGAATCAATACCTAAAGAGAACATTGAAGTCATGGTCAATATTGGGGAAACAGAAACCACTCAAGTCAAAACAATAGATTTATCGTGGTGCCTTAACATTGATCAATTTTCAATTAAAATAAACTTGCCGATGGTACTATGCTGTACAAAAACAACCATATTAGCAGATGTGGCAATGATTTACAATCCATTAGCCATTCAGCCAGATGATGATTTTTCGATAATAGTAAGTAGTAATAATTTTTTATGATTTTCAAACGTTGCTGGTTCACAAGTTCAACATGATGAAAATGTTGACTTTAACTAACATTTTGACATTGACATTTCAAATTTTAAGAGTGCGCTTATGCAAAACCCTATATTTAGTGGCGTATATAACAGCACACTATTTTTAAGCGGTGTTTTTTTGCAATTGGCAGATGAAGGCTATTTACGCCCTTAGTGTGAGGCTCTTAGATGCGCAGGATTTCTAGACTACTCACTAAACACTTCCTCTATAAGCATAATCCATTTGACACATTATTTCCGGCTGAGCCTCGTTTTGCTATACCGTGGGTAACCTTCAAGTTGGGGGACCCTCCTCTAACGGGAGTGATGAATAAAGAGGGATAGCTATTGTAGAAACGTGAACCGCCCGAATATAATGTGCAACATGGTTCCATTTGTCAAGCAATGCAAGCATCTCCCTGATTAGTCTATCTAGGGAGAGGTCTCCTGTCTCCCTATTGAGGTCCTGGCGCACCCTGCTCGATCTTTTGTATGAAAAAAATATGGCGTAGGTGTCGTCTTTCTCTGCTGCGCAAAACCCATAATGGAGGGGCCATATCCTACCAATCTTGTGTTCGTAAGACTGAAAGCGCCATACCCGCACAAGAGCTGCGTTAGGTAGAAGTCAGTCTCAGTGTTCGATTGAGCCATGGTCTCAAATTTTGAATGAGGCGCAAGTCCATCATTTCTTCTGTTCATCTAACACTGCTGCTAATTGTTGAGAGACTGTTGTCTCTCCTTGCGAGTAGTTGCTTGCCTCCCTCATATCTTTGCTTTGACGAAAGTAGATAGTACGGCTTTCTCTAGCAAGGAGGGCGACAGGTATCATGTATAAGGTGACTAGCACCACTGAACCAGAGACTGTTGGATATGGAGGTACAGTCCTCAGTGCTCCTCTTCTCTGTACCTGTACCAAACGTTTTCAGTATACCTCCTTACTGAGAGCATCGCCCCTTATTTCTGCTTCGTACAGCCGACCCTACAGCACTCATCAAAAGCCGTCTTCTTGATGTGTGGGGCCCCCCTAAGTAGGCCATAACGATACGCTTGAAGCAGTTTAATCAGTCGTTGCCCTGATTGGTTCAGAGAAACTCATCTCCGAGTTGATCAGTAACCCCAGGTATTTTCCTGATGGTTTCGATTCAATCGGTACTTCCCCAATACTGATAGTTCTAACTGTAGGGCTCCTTTATCAGGATGATAATTTCGGATTTCTTTAGTGCTAGACTGAGTCTGTGTGGTCTAGTGGTTAGAGCATGAACGCATAAGCCGAAAGTCCCAGGCTCAAATCTCGTTGGGAGCAACGTGATTTAGCTCTGAGGATTTTTCGGACAGACTACGAGTGTTCACTCAGTGGTGATATGTACTGATTTAATCAGATCACACCATAGCTGTGCAAACACACGGGAGCATGGTACTGACCAAACCAACTTCCGAAAAAATCAATACGGTCATGAAAAATGAGATACCCTAACTAACTGTAAGCGAAGGCCCGAGAGGGGCTGTAGTGTTACAAAGAAGAAGAAGAAGAAGACTGAGTCCATAAGCAGTCATCCAGTTTTTCATTTGGCACATTAGTATAGTAGCCTATGTTGCGCCCATTTGGTGGTGCGTTCAGCAACTAGAGGTGCAAAATCATAAGCATACCTGATCAGGTACAACTCGTCTGGCAGCTCTAGTCTGGTATGTTCCACAGGGTCTGGATCAAGGATAGATTCTTGAGTAGTAACGGATGTAACTTCCATACTTTGTTGGGCCTGTATTGTATCATAAAGCAGGTTTCAGTCCTTTGGGTAGTCCTTCAAAAGCTGCATAAGATGTTCTGGAACTTGAAAAGGGGTTTTTAGCGTATCCAGAATATTCACCCATCTAGCGGAGTTGAAGGTGTTCGGAATATCAAGCGTCAGCAACATAACGACGCGTTGCTTCATACGCCTTTTAGACCGCACTTACCACCTCTGCTATTGCATCAATGGTACATAAGCAATGTTTGACTCTCGAATTGGCGGTCAATTAAATTATTATTTGCTTCTTAAAATAAGGATGATGGTGGTACCAGTGGGGATTTTTTCCTTCATGCAGGAGCTGCTTATTTTCTTTTTTCAGTTTGAAGCAGGTTTCTGTCGGCAAGTGGCTTGACTTTGAGCTCCTATCCTGCCCTCAGGCACTTGCATCTAAAGTGTCCAAATCTATCAGAGCTCTTCCGTATCCAGGACACAATACATGATGCTTTTGTTTACGCTTGCAGCTAACTTTTAATTACTTAAGGGCCATTCCTGCTTTCACTATGAATTGCTCCTCTTCAGAACTGTCAAGAAAAATCGAGCTGCTCAGCATCTCCCCTAGAGAGGATGTAGACACTTGCATCCCATGTCTTGGTCACTTTGATGATGATAGAAGCAAATTCATACACATGTACATCTTTGGACTCCTTCGCTTCTTGGCTCTGTTCTACTGTTTATTCTGACATTTTGAGACAATTTGTTTTCTATTTCAGCTGCGTGAAACTGCGTCCAAATGCAGTAATAATATTCAGTTGGTCCATTTTCTCCAAATTTGGGCTTGTTCATCAGCATCATCAATACAATTCAGTACACAAATGGTTATTTATAAGGTTGACCTGTCCTGAAACTTTCACAAAGATTGAATGGTATTCAACGAAGTTATAGCAGTTTGAATTTTCCTATTTAGTACGGAACAATATGCGCTGTACTTGTATTACTATGGAAACATATGGCTAGGGAACAATATACGCTTTTTCCTGACTCAGACACTGCAGGTTTGCTAGGATTGACATGGAAGTTTCAGGAATGATAGGTCTCATGAATGCCTTTAAGAATTGTTTCAACTACTGGTATCAGTTATCGTAAAAAAAATTGGCAGCTAATTGAAATGACAACATTCAAAATTTAAGGTACATGCAATTGACATTTGATTCAATTTAACGAATGACTGGAGATGAGTATCTATAATTAATACTCATAGTTGGAACAAGTTGAGGAGGCAGGAGAGAGCTCCTAACATAAGGGCTTTGTAACCATTCTAGGCTTTTTTTCTGAATGCACGGCTCATGTTTATGAACATCCGAGGAAAATAATAGTCCCTTGGACGATTTGAAATATATATATTAACTATCAACATGTGTTATTGTTGTTGTAATGCCATATAATTGAAATAATGAAATAACTCACTTGATTATAATTTGATTTCTATGAAACCTCGTAGTCATAACGGTTTTATATCAACCTACATAAATTTAAAACCTTAAGAAGTTTAAAGGTACCGTTTCGATGTTCGTGGTAAAATGTAAAATTTTCAAACCATACCGTTATTAACAGAGTTGAGCGAATTTTGATTTCTGAGATTTTTGACCTACCTTTGTGATTTTTTTCAGTGGTATCATATCGTGAGGGGAGAGGATGCAAATATTTTTCGTGCATTATGCCTTCCCTTGGACTCGTAATGCAAAACATGACTTATTTCTCCGATTCTAAAAGTGCTAAGACCATTCATTTGATAACCTACTCGACTACATTTAATGAAAAAATTGTTAACGGCCGCTTCATTATAAGGGGACCCCCTTTCAAAATTTTGATATATTTAATAAGACCTAAACTTTTGAGAGACCACCATTTCTGATCTTTTCACAAAGTATGAGCTTTATAAGCTTCTACAGTTTCGGAAGGAGTTTTTTGTGACGCATGGATAGGCAGACGGATTGACGGACTGGTAGCCAAATAGGATGGGAAACTGACAGGTTTTTGCAAATTTTCTATCAAAAAGTCCCAAAAATCATGGAGCTAGATCCAATAGCAAATAACTTAGAGGCTGAAATTCGTTGAAATTTTCTAATAATAGTAGAATTTAACGTTTTCGCCAGTAAAACTATATAAGTATCATTAAATTGTATGAAATCAGTCATTTAGGTAGCCCTTCAAAATATCATTTTATTCTATAAGTTCCAATAAAATTTACCAACATTATAGCCACTTGAATTTCCTCCGATTACATCAACCATATTCGATTTTTCTACTACATCGGCTTTCCATCGAACCATACATTACAATTTTGATTGGATCTCCTTCAAATTTTGATATCAGATGAATAACAAAAATGGATTTAAGATTAAGGTCAGTCAATGATTTTAGGGATATTGGAAATGTTGGCTGGTTAAAATTGAGTTATTTTAAAGCAAGAATATATTCGTTGTGCATGTCATAAAAGTTTTTCTTGAATTAAATCATTCTATTTATCCCCACTTTGTAGTTTAAGTACAAAACCCTTTGGATATGATCGTAGTTCTGTCTACCCAACTTGTTTATTGTTTTAATTCTACAGCCCCTTATGGATCTTCACTTAGAGATAGTTAAAGAATCTCATTATCTTCATTGCATGCGTTGGCACTTGAGAAGGTGATATAGTGGTTACCACGCTTTGGCGGTGTGGCCATCCACCCAGCTGCGATACGTTCTGATTCAAAACCAGTGCGGATCAAAAATGAACGGACTTAAAGTCCGTCCGAAGATTCACTCAACATAAATATCGCTGTCACTGACGGGAATGAACCAGGGACGTTTAGCTTACACGATGAATATTCTAACCACTACACCACGTGGACTATGGATTCTAAATGATGCTACGTATATATTTCTTCATATTACAGAGAAGGAAATGGTAGGGGCAAAACTTCCCTTTGGGACTCTTCCTTTTCCGCCAACTTTTGTCCAAGGCTGCTTATTAATCATTCGAGAAAGGTCTTCTCCAATCCATAAGCCAGAGGAAGCGTTGTTCCAGGGTTTGAAATCACTGTCGACAACCGAAATCACAGACTGTACGTTCGAACAATTATTTATCATCCTTAAAACAATCAATCAACGGATTCATATAATGCGTATCAAGATGAGATTCTTCAATGCCAAGACGATTGATGATTTTTAAAGCTCGTTAGAACATACCAATGATCAAATCGGTCGAACGCCGTAATCAACTTACCCTACTTTTAGAGCCGAGATATTCACAAAAGTAAGTCGACGTACCCCAATGACTGTACATATAACCAAGTTTACCAGGGTCTCATAGAAAAATGAGCTTCTTTCTAATACCCGTTCGTTCCATAGTAAATCTGTGGATTCAACTATAACCTATTAAGGATCAACGTCTGATACCATATCTGTAAATATCGAAAACAGTTGAAGAGGCCAATTACAAGATTTGAACTAAGCAAGTAAGATGAAAGTTTGTAAAGTCAAAATATATTTTATCACTAAAGACAACAACCCTGCCGGTGGAAAAAATACCAAAAATATAGAAACGATGTGAAATATGTTGAAAAATTTGATAACAGACACAGTTCTTGTGACAGTCACCAAAAAATGAGCGAAATGACTGGTTCAATGAAAACCGTTTATTGGAAGAATGAACAAATCAAAGCCAGGCTAAACAGATTCCAGAGGGATACATACCACAAATGAACCTCTGCAAAGATGCACAATGCACAATTTTAGGTAGCTAAATATGAAATAAAAACAGAAGCAGGCAATTTTGGCACTAGCAGCACCCACGACAGTTGAAGGACCGAACAAGATATCTTAGTCAACTACCAGAAACAGATAAAGTAAAGGCTGTGATTTCCCAACTAAGGAAAAATAAAGCTCCTGAAATTGATGGTATGCCGGTGGAACTGGTCCATACCGGGGAGTGTGTTTAATTAATTCTGTCACTAGAAAGTACGTAGGATGTGGACAGATCCAGTAATTTGTGGGAAAACATAGTGTGTCCTTATACAAGGAATACAAGATATGCTACAGAGGAATAGCTCTGTTGTACATATCTTACAAAGTGTTATCTAAAATCATCGAGCGAAAACTGAAGCTTTACTATTGAAAAAATAAAGAGTAAGTACCACGGTAGTTTCTGAAGTGTTTCAGTGAATAAGGTGATCAAAAAGCATAAGAAATATAACATCGGGCACACTAACTCTTTGTAAGCTTCGAAGAATCGTACTGTTATATACAGATATATCGTGAACAAAATGATGCTTGATTTTAGTGTTCCAGCAAAACTTCAGTGTATGATTAACGTTGCAATGCTCAACACCGGGTCTCAGGTTAGAATCAATGGAAATTTAACTGAAAGCTTCCCAGCTATAGTGAAAGTTCGATCATTATAGTATTGAAACGTCTTCTAATTGAAGGAATTTCATATAAGAATAGCAGATACATGAGCTTTAGACACGTATTCTTCGATCTTCTTACGGGATTTGTTCTGTTTCCGTATCACAGTGCACAATTCAACATTAAGGACCCCACTTCGCATGTAAAAGTGAAATAGGTGCGTAAAGACAAGCGATAGCCTTGCGGTGTTATTTTGAGAGATTGGATCGTGTGTATTAAGTATTGCTATTGGAGTTTCTTGGATTTAAGTCTTTTTATCGTCCCTCGATTCTTATTATACTCTGGTTCAGTAAACAAGATACATCGTATCAATTATCTGCAATCAGGTCAAACGTGAGTCGAAAATATCCATTATTGAAGAATTTTTTAAATATCTGATGACCTTTATCCAGATAGTTGATTCCTGTACCTTTGAAAAGACTCAAGTATTTTCGGGTGCTTATCGGCTTGGTTTTTGAATAATCAAATTCTTTTGGCTGATTCGCTACTTGTACGCCATTAACTGATAGATTAAATCTCATACTGTTGTTACGCTTGAAGTCATATGGATTCTTAGTACGTTTTCCGGTATAGGCATCGTTGTCTACCATTGTGAAAATAATCAAGTTTAGTAACTGTCCAACCACTACACTCTCCAGTGACAGGGTAAATGTATTTGTTGGTAAAGTGTAGGTTTTCCCTTCAATCACTTATAAGGACAGGTCGCATTCGAACGTTGAAGAACTAACTTATGAGCCAGAAGAGTATTTGGATTGACAGTTATATGATTTATGTATATTGTTATCTCTTGTAATTTGATGCGGGGATGAGAATTTGTTGTCTTTCTTTTCCTGGTTGAATATATCACTGTGGATTTTGCGCATTATCTCCACCTGATTACTCCCCGCAAAAAGTTTGGATCAAGCAGGATTTTCAGGTTTTTGACCTCCTCATTCAATCATCTCCATTTCATTCTCGTCGAGATTCAAGATATGTTGTTGTCGAGCCCTTACCGCATTTCAATAAATTTTGAATGTAAGCTCTGTACTACAATTGTTGTCTGTTTGTGCAATATTTCTACCATTTAGCTGAACTATACATTGTTTAAAAGATGACGCACCAAATTATTCACCGTCCTGATTGGATCAACTTCAGTATCAGTTCCATCAGTTTTCTCCCGTAAATATTTCTTCTTTCCCCCCCTCCATTTTAACCAGTTGCACTTGAAGACGCAGACATATGCTGGACAAATTACGATACGTATTTCCATGATCGAGAGAAATAAATTCCAGAACTGATGTATTGTTCAATGAAGCTATCGGTTTATAAGTGACTTCTTCAGATTTCAGAATCTTTCTCTGAATCGAGAAAGACGAAAAAATATCTAGTTTGGATTTCATACACTCCTGGAAGGAGACATTTTTATTTATCAAATATTGCTTGCACGCTTCTTGGCAATTTTCCACTTGCTTGTCACAGTCGATTTCCCTCTTTTTTTATATGACGTCTATTTTTGCACTTTGGACCTTCTACGTTGCTTAGATCAAGACCAAGATTGAATTGATGTAAAGGGGTTACATATTTTTATAGGCACGCCGTTTCCCGCACCAGCCATCTTATTGAAAAGCTTGTTTATGCCTCTGTGTGCTAACTCCTGTGCTGCAGTATTACCGTGTTATCTGAGAATCGCCGACTTGCTGTAGAAATGATTTCCCTACATGCTGTTTATAGCTTTCACACCCGACACTGCTAGGGGTTTTAAATAGCGTAATAAACCACTGAAAAAACTACTGGTTCCTCGTCCTCGCTAGTATATTACCAGTGCTCGATGGAAATCCCTAATATCTAACAAATTACCACCACTTTGGACTAAATAAGAACGTGTGTAATATGAATTCATCTCGCCAGCACTAGTATCGATTGACTTAACACTATCCCACTGTGAATATTTATAGGTTTCTCTAGTACCGTCTGAAGTGAATCATAACATAGTTTAGTGTAAAGCTCGGCGAAAAGTCAATTAATTCGACATGATGGTATGTACGAGGGTCATTCAACAAGTACTTAGCCTCACCCCCGATGGCGCTGCTATTACAAAAGAGTTTTACCATCGTGCAGTACATTCTTTTAGTAGCCTACTGTCAAAGTTTCAGTCAATTCCCTTCATCAAATGAACTGCACGATGGTAAAACTCTTTTGTAATAGCAGCGCCACCGAGCGGTGAGGTTAAGTGCTTGTTGAATGACCCTCGTATACTTTTAATGAAGGTTTTCTCCATAGGAAAGTATTCTACATGCTTGGACCTGAAAACACTCTCACAGTCCAAGGTAGGAATTATTCGCAGGTTTCGTACTAACTTCTCACCTACAATTCGAGGTTTGATAATGTCCGCATCAACGTGTACCAGGCTCGCTGCTTTGCATTGATCTGTATTTTCCGCCGGCTCTTCTTGTCAAGCTCTTCAACATTTTTTTCGAACTGCGTAATACTACTTAAAATCTTTGCTTTATTGAACGATTCCTTTAGTGTGGTATCAATGAGTTCCGGATCACGTTTATGAACAGGTGTTTTTAAAAATGCATCGATGAGAAAATCGACAATATTTTCGGTTTTTTCCACTTCTATATAAGGGAACAGGAGTTGTATCCACTGCCCCATCAGACTTTCTATTGAATCTTGAAAAGTTGATGTTATTAAGTTGACTCTACTGGATTTGGTGAAGGTAGTAGCATTTTAACAATGTTTTCAACCTCTTCGGGCTTATATGGTATAGAACGTTTAAAAGTACCGCTACTGACACTTTCAGTTTTCTCGTTTCGGTAGGGCGATCTTCTTTATCCCAATACACCAGTCACCACCAAACTTGAAATTGTTGGGAAGTTTGTTCTTAAAAGATGATAACATATTTTCAGGATAGGTGTTAAGTGAACTACTACTTGAAAGACATGCATAGAAATCATCTGTACCTTTCTTAGTCAGCAGCATTTTTAAAGTATTTCCCAAATAAAATCTGGCACACTGAAAGTTTGCGAATTCTTTTCTTTTTCAGCTGCTCGCTTTGCCGCACAGGAAGTTTCCTAGTATCATAAGGACTGGCTATTGATTAGCATCGAGTTGAGAATGTCTCAATATAGATTGTGCACCAAGTTCTGCCATTTCTACATCATGAATTCCTCCAGAGTCCTCTGTATTCGTTGTAATTTCACACGGAATTTTGATTACCTCCGGGTCTGCATTCTTAAGCTTAGCGTTCCTCAAATTTGGTTCAGCATGTCTTAACACATATAACATGTGCTTTTTGTCCTTCAATCGTTTCATCCGTGACATCGTCCGAATGTTTAAACTGTCTTTTGAACAATAACACGTCACAGTATTTTTATTAAATAAATCGGTGTGGAAACGTAAAACCTCATTTATATCCTGAGTTAGGTCTATTAATAAATAGCTGTGGAGGTCTTGTGTTTTTTCTATATATAGCCTCATAAGCTCCCTACTTTTTTCCAGATAGACTTGTTTTGCCAAATGACGAAATCGACTTTCGTCGCGTGGATTCTTGAAACATACATTCTTGATTCTTGAAACCTACAGAATCGCCCTTGATGACAAATATTCTGTGTTACCCATATGATTGAAAAATTCTGGTGATTTGATCCTTTGGTAAATAGCTTACATACCCGTCTTGAAAACGATTTCAACATCATATCATCCAAAACAATGAGCGTGGGTTCATTTGTATACTTTACGAATTCTTCAGGAATTACATTTACATATTCGATATTATTACATACGGGTTTCTTCGGTATCGGCTCAGTTTCAGCATTATATCAGATAACCTTCTTCAATTGGTGATGGATCATGGAGCTATTTTTCAGAAGGCTTTCTATAAAACTCGATAGTCAGGCACACATCATTGTGAAGGGGTGAATAAAACGCGTCGTTTTTACAAGTTCTTACAGATGTTAACATACAAATAAGTTCACTACTCATATTTATGCACTTAATCATCATGAGTAGAAAGCAAATTGACAACGAGCTACGCAGGTCGGCACGCAAATTGTTCAAAAGACGTCATGTTACTATTAGACATATTGATGACCGCTGGCAAGTAGACCTGGTTGATATAATTGCATATTCGAGTGTAAATCAAGGCGACAAGCTCTTGCTCTTACTTTCAAAATTTGCTTGGGCACTACCATTTAAGAACAAAAGTGGCAAGGAGGTAGCCAATGGAATAGAATCAATCCTCGAACAAAGACATGTCCCCAGAAACCTGCAAACGGACGGCGGAAAAGAGTTTTTGAATAAAACAATTCGCTATCACATAAAAAGATATGAAATTGACCACTACTCAGCTTTTAGCCCCTTAAAAGCATCGATTGTAGAGCGCTTCAACCGAACTCTTAAAGGAACTATGTGGAAAAAATTCAGCATGAATGGAAACAACCACAGGATCAGCCTGATATTGAAACTAATCGACCAGTATAATAGAACTAAACCACGTGTTATTAAAATGCGTCTTATTGACATCAACTCCTCCAATGTAGTACAAATTCTTTCTGGTGTGTATAGGAAAGTTAAGGCTACCTCAAAACCTAAATTCAAGATAGGTGACTTTGTACGCATAAGTTAACATAAATACGTCCTTGAAAAAGGCTGCACACCAAATCGGTCCACTGAATTTTTTTCAATTAGCGAGGTAAGAAAGTGACACTCACTGGAAGACAATCAAGGAAATTTGAAACAAGGTGGGTTCTACGAGGCAGAGTTAACTAGAGAGTGCGAAATACCTTCATCTATACCTTGTTGAGAAAATTATCAAAAGAAAAGGAAACCGTGTTTTTGTTAAATGGCTTGGCTTTTCTTCTCATCTTAATGACTGCATAGATACAAAAGACGTGCTCTTAAGTGAGTGACATTCATTCAACATGTTTTGTTTAAAGCGAAAATACGACCGAGTCAAAACATTCACCAAGCTAAATATTGGTGAACGAACAATACTTAAGCTTGCCCGAAGTTGTTTCTTTAACACAAACATAAAGGACCAGGTTAGATGTTACATTTGCTCGGTTACCATGAATGCATTCAACTCACCTGCTGATGTCGAGCACACTTGCGATTGTCGCCAAAATGTTTCTACGCACGTGGAATAGACGAATGCGGAATATTCAAAGCAGCTGTGATGCCAACGGTTGTCAAGCGAAATATAAAAATCTGGCCTACATGCGGAATCGTCGTTACCAGACTAGGACTTATACTTACATCCTGAGAAGTTTTTAATATCTGTAAAAAATTATATCATTCGTAAAATCAGAAAACCCTGTATATTGTAATATGCAAATATCCAGAAATAAAATTCTTATGTGAAAAAAATTTCTTGTTTCTTTACTCCAATAACACAAAAAATATGGAACCTAAGACTTTCACTTAATCACGATAACATTATCCCTGACCTACCTCCATATGCTACAGTTCCTAGATCCATTTGAAACAATCACCAAATCATACCCAAGGTAAGAAGGCTAGCTCAATTTGCTATTTTAGTAGCAGCTAAAATAATGAATATTTTTTAATGGCTTAATTTTGAAGTATTTATACAACAGACAATTTTTAGGGTATTGTTAAATATTTTTACTATACCCTACTAAAATCGTGACCTAACTGCTTATGTCCATCTGTCCATCTGTACGTCACAAATAATTTTCACGCAAACCTTCTACGTAGGTCAAAAGTGGTGCCAAATCATGCCCAAAGTTAAAAGGTTAGTGCAATTTGCTAGTAGAAGTAGTAGAAGCAAAAATATTAAATATTTTGCATGGAATAGTTTTTAATGGGTTAACTTGGAAGTATTTATACCATTTTAAGGGTATTGTTAAACATTTTTAAAATACCCTACTAAAATCACAACCTGTCTGTCCGTCCGTCCGTGCACCACAGCAAGTTTTCTTGCAAACCATATAAGGTGTTTTAGGGGGTTGTCCCAATACAGGGTGTTACTCTTGGACATTTTTTAAGGAAGACAGCTAATATGGGTGTCGAATAAAAGGTTTTGGTGAGAACTCTTCAAAACAGGCCCTAAACAAGGCCCAAGGAAAGGCGCAGTGTGAGGAAAGGTATACGAAAAAATTGTGTTCTGGCCCCTTGCGATTGAACATCTTTGGATAGAAAAATCTGAAAAAAAATCATGAAAGTAGATCTTTATGCGCACAAGGCCAACAAATACCATAGCAGTTAAAATTCGATCAACTTTGTTAATAATAGTACATTTTACCAATTATTCATTTTCATCTATAAAATAGAAAGATGACCCTTAAATTTGCCAAAAATGTGTATCTCAATTTTCTAATGTAAAACGCCTTCTGAAAGTATCATTAAAATCAAGCCGTAAACAGCTAAGTCATAGACGATTGAAATTTATCAATAACAACAACAATTACACGTGATACTGTGTAAATACAAGTTTGAAAAGGACCCAAACACTGCAGATGTGTAAGGGTTTTGATAAAAATTATAGAAATATTTTAAAGCGTTGATGTGTTGTCATGATTACTCAAATATTGAAGTCAACATACTGAAAACAAAATGGCGGCAAATTAAAATACATAATAACCACATAATATTTTTCCAACCTCAATTCATAGACGCTACTTTCAGTTGTCCTTAAACAGTGTTTAACTTTCAAAGTGGTGGCGAATAAAATGATTATTTGCTTTTAAAAATACGGGTACGTACGAAAAATCTGCCTTTTCGGCTGGTGGTGCCAATGGGACTTTTTTTTAATTTTATGTTTCACACTTTGTAGTACAGTTTTTAGGGTATTGTTAAATAATTTTACAATACCCTACTAAAATCGCGTCCAGTCTATCCGTCCGTCCGTCCGTGTGTCACACCACTTTTTCTCGCAAACTACAAAGCTAGAAACACAAGATTTTGTAAGTAGGTGTAAAGTGATGCCCTCTGCGAAGTTTCATTACAAAAAAAAATTGTAAGGTGTTTAAGAGGGGTCTCCCCATACAGGGGAGTGGCTCCCGGAAAAAAAAATTTCACCGTATGTAGGCAATATGGGTATCAAATGAAAGGTCTTAATGAGAACTTTTCAAAACAGGTCTTAAAATGACGAGTTTTGCTTTGAGGCGTGCAGGGGAAGGGGAAATGTACGAAAATTTGGTGTCCCCCCCCTTCGACCCGAAAAATCTGAACAAATCACAGAGGTGAGACTTTAAGAGTACAAGGGCAACAAATACCTTAGAATTTGAAGTTCGATTAACTTTGTTAATAATAGTACATTTTATAAGTTTTACATTTTTGCCTATAAAATCAAAATGGACCCCTTAGATTTTCCAAAAACTACTATTTAAGTTTTTTGAAAGCAATTGTATGTGTTCTGAAAATTTCGCAATAATCTAACAATAACATAAATAGCTTAGTTATAACCGATTGAATATTTAACAATTACAACCACATTAACACGCAAAAACTAGGGAGATACACATTTGCAACAGACTTAGACACTATAAATATGCAGGAATTTAGATAAAAATTTTAAAAATGGGTTGTAATATTGATGGGTTATCATGACTAATTAAGCAACGGGGTCAAAACACTTGAAACAAAATGGCGACGAATATAAAAATAGAATAACCATAATAATTCTTCGAACTCAATTTATGGAATCTGTATATTAGTCAAGTTTTGATATGCAGAATATATTGTTTGATTTACTTATTGTTTTACAATGCCCTTCTGGCAGGAGCACTCTCCTGCTACTTCAACTTGTTATTATTTGATTTCTTTCAAATTACTTCTTTTGGCTACATGCTCTAAGCTCCCACTACTCTACATGCGCTGAACTTACACTGTTGAAGATTTGATTGTGCCTGTTTTTAAGTTTCTTCTCATTAGTAGGCCTTCAGTTTTCTTATGTTTTTAATAGCTTTTAGGGCAAACTTTGAAAAGCCTGATAGAATTTTAATGTTGATTTGCAGGATTTTAAACTAAGTCATGCAAAAAACAGAGAATATCTTTCATACAAAAATTCTTTACATATTTGGCTTCAATGAATATGGAACGGTGTAATGTTTGTCAACCTTTTTAGGTTCGAACGCGGAACCGACCTCTCATCGGTTCTAGACGTTAAGTCTGAGTAGTGCCAACGGATGGTACCAACAGGTCAACCATTCCGTGCACCGTAGCCCATTCACGCGGTGGCTGCTTGTCGGCCAGCTAGTTCGGAGAGGATTTCGGTCGCGGGTCTCCGAATGGGTTACGCTCAATTACAATATCTCAGCCACCTGAACATGCCCGTTTTCCAAAACGCGTTATCAAAACAAACCATACGGAGGAGAAACCTACTTTACGTTACTCCGTATTTCTTCTTATAACCAGTCAAGAATTCAAAATCTAATTTGTATTTCACGTTCCCGAAGTTTCGACGCGGTACCGAAAAGTATACTACCCTAAATCAACCCGACGAAGACTACTCTAAATAAAATAACGAAACAGCAAAGGTACCGCGTACCGCGCGCGACGCGAAACCGACCTCAGCGGATTTGGCGAAACCCTACCCTCGCGACGGCATATCTACCCTGCACTCTCTCTTCCCACTGAAAAAGAAGAACCGCTGAAAAAGAAAGTCGTTGTTCCATTTAGCAATTCATGTTGTTTATTTGTGAATTTTTATTTTACTGTTCAATAGGATAATTTTATGATGTCATTATTTTGTTTGTTTCACTCTTTTTCTCATTTCTTCTGTTTTATCTACAACATATTCATTTCGTACATAAAATTTTTTTCTCATAAATATTGTATGCTTACTTTTTTGCTATTTTATATATTTATTTTAAGTTAATTTACTAGAAATAAATGTAAAATTAAACTTCCTCTTCAGTTACACATTTTATCGTATGTATATATTTAGGTTTTATTTATATTTTACCTCTCCCGCCATTCACTAACTCGTCAGTTGTCATTTTATTTTCATGTTCATGCTCACTTAATCATTTAATTTAATTTTAATAATTTGCGTGGTCTAGAAAACAAAATAACAAGCAATAACTTAGGTTTTTCATTTCTTTCTTTCTTCATTAATATTAAATTAATTATTAAATAGCATTGTTTGATTCTTACACAAATTTTTGTTTTCATTTACGAAATTGGAAGAAGAGTTAGTTCGTTTGATACAGTTTTTTTCGCTTTTACACATTTTGTTTTTGATGTTTTTCTTTTCCAAATTTTTTTTATTTACTCCTCTAAATCAATAAATTAAATTTAAAATCGAGGTATTCTGTGTCAATTGTGGTTTTTCTGTGTTCTCGTTTCCGTCATTTCTTTTCGTCACGTCGTTTAAATATATAATTATAATTAAACATATAGTTAAAACAAATTAATGTCTGTCACTCATTTTTCTACCATTTCTTTCTTCCTTTTTTCGTTAATTTTAAAATTAATTCTCTTCGTTTTCTCTTTTTTCAACAAGGGCATATTTTCTAGGTTGGCATTTTTTTTAGCAATTTACATATACAGCAAATTCCGGTAGTTGATTTTTGTTTTCTTGATTTGATCGATTTTAAAAATGCTTATTCAATTTATTTTTATTTAACTATTGTTTGTTTAATTTTTTTCTCTTTATCTGAAGTTTGTTTGATATTAGAACAAGTACGATAATGTGTGCTACAACCAATTTCAATATTAGACTGTATGCCATGTGGGTAAAGAAAAGTTAAATTATCTTTAAATAAGTTTTAAGCAACATTAAAATCATTACGTTTGTGTCCGCCCGTGCTTCAAACATATTTTGAACAGAAACGTCAAAACTACTGTCACCAAATTCTGCGGAAATTTTGGTATATTTTGCCACCACCTGGACTTTGGCTGCCACGAAGCACCATGAACAACGAACCCACTCTTACCTGTTCTGTTCAAAGCTTGTTCTAGAACAGTGCTATAATCGTTTGCTTTAGATGGAAAAGCATCAATGCCTTGAAGAAACTCTCTTTCCAAACCCAAAATATAATCCTTCGCTTCTAGCTTAATATACATACATGTATACATCCTTCAATCAGGCACATATGAGAACAAGCCTATGCGGGGCAGCAGCAAAAAAGATCCTCGGAGCGATCAAACGCAACGCCACCTGTCAAAGATTCCAACTGTTAAAAACAAACGGTACCGTCATTTTTTGTTCGCACCTACGTTTCGCCACGAAGCGCACTCAGCGCTTTCCATTTGAAACTTAACATCACTGATCATTTCAGGAATAGTATTAGTCGAATCACAAGCAATTTTGCGCAGTTTTTCACATTCAAAGAATACTATAGAACCAACTGCTAAAATTAATTCCAGCGAACTAATGAAATGTCGCGGAAAAAAAGTTTTTCACTTTGCACTTTTTCAACTTCTTATGCACACGACCAGATGATGGCAAACACAAATCAGAACGATAAAGAATTTCTCATTCCTCGTGGCGACGAACTGTCAAACCGACAACCGCCGACAAAACAGATGTGCGGAGTGGAACGCCACATGGAGGCAATGTGCATTTCCATTTGTCGCCAGTGGCATAGTGTTTCGATGGCCACGGTGGAGGGGGGCATCCCCAGATGAATATGCCTCGAAATGTGTCGGGGTTTTGATTAATATTATGTTTCAAATATTTAAATCCACAGATCTAAATATTTGGAGAGAAAGAAAAAAATATTTTCTGCGCAACGATATCCGCACGAATGATGAAGTCCGCTTGCATTTCGAGGTCATACCCATCTGGCCGGGTGCAAGGGTTCGGGATCGGAATCACTTCGATTCCCGGGCGTAGGCGTCACATTACAACGGATGTAAATATTTATAAATGCATATGTTTATACACGTATATATATATATATATATATATATATATATATATATATATATATATATATATATATATATATATATATATCCATACAAATATATAGATATATATCTTTTCATAGTAATTAATTCATTTGCAAACGTTGCATTCTCATAATCCTCATCAGATGATTAACAAAATGTTGCCCCTAATTTCGGAATTAGCTTCAATCCTATACGAATTTTTACTATGACAAAGGCAAAAGCTCGCGGCTTCGTGAACTTGATCTTTCGCCGTCTCCTGTATGTACCTCAATGAGCTGACATATGAAATAAAGGAATTGCTTCCAGTCAACGGGGAAATCTTTTAATAGTTTTAAGGCAATAATTGAATTGAACGAATACTATGATGTGCTAATAATTAACGAACTGATGCTGTTCACAAAATAGTACCTTTAGTTGGCTTAGTTTAATTTTAAATGTGATCTAGAAAACATTTGTTAAGAAATTTGTCAATAAAATCTTGGATTCAATTCCCATTCTATCTTAGCACATCTACTCAACCTTAAGTTGAATGCCTAAACTACTTTACACGTAACCTAGTGTTTCTTTACCTATTGGAAAAATAAAAATTAACAAGATTTCTCAGGAAATTAGTATTAACCTCGAGTTTAAACCTATCACTTAATTCTGGTTCCTATAATATCCCGGACACGAAACTCCAATTACCTTATCACTAATTGTGCGATAACTGGTTCAATTTCCCTGAATTACTCCCAGGGTCATCTGGAGAGAACTATTTTCATAATTTGAATTACGATGCCTAATAACTTATTTTTAAAATCTATAATCTATCCACCATCCTGATTATCGTTCAATCCAAGCATGATTATGTATGTGCTGTTATTCCATTTCAAGATTAAAATAAAACTTAGTTCTTAGCCTATACCTTACGTTACTCTACTAAATAATTCATGTTCTTATTTTTTTCAATTCTTATACTTAATTATACTTTTAATAATGCACTTAGTACCGACTTTCACTAACTTTTGAATTTAAGATTTCGTTTTTGGAGCAAGAGACGGAGGAAATGAAAAATTTAAGACAACAAAATTTGACCGATAGTGCTAAATTGAAGGGAATAGAAACAAAACGAGAAAAAAAGCTGGATCGGATCCGAAGCCTTTAGGTTATACTACTTATATAAATTAAAACAGAAAACGAAACAATTTCAAAGCCAATCAACAATTTCCTAGTATTTCTGTCCTGAGTTACGAGTAACTTAATGACTTTACTTCAACTTATCTTATCCTAGGTATGGCGTACCACCCTTAAGACTCTAACACCCAATCTTCAACATATCCTATGCTACATTAAACTCGCTGACCTTAAAACTCTCATCAAAGTACGAGTGAACATATGCTAACGCTCTCTGCATTTTCTTTTGGCTCGGACCAGTCCCCTACGAATGAGTTTAAGAAGGGGGGAAGAAAAATAAAAACAAAGTGAAAAAAATTAGACGACTAGGATGGCACTGCAATCCTACGATCGAGAGGGGAAGGACTAAGAATTTGCACTTCTGACACCGAATCAACGGACCGTTCCACAAGAGTAACTTCCCGGATTGCATATCTGTTAAGGTACAGTTTATTCACGTCTTCTTTATTTTTTACTGTGTCATCCATTTCTTATTTTATGTAAAATATTCTGTGCTATGTTTTCCTTCATGTCGACCTTTTCTCTTTTCCTCCTCGCACCTCTCTTTTCTCTTTTCCGCCTCGCACCTCACTGCATCTTTATAAATGAATGCGGATACCTTTTGGGCAATCTTGAAATGACCCAGAAATGCTGCCGCCAATTTTGTTGAATGAAATCGCGTTGCATCAGGAAATGAGAAATTTCGTCGTCAGACCATGGCATTGGCCAAAAAGGCCGTAACCATCTTCGCAGGCTATATCAATGTGTGCTCATTTCCGTGGCCTCCTTGAGGTATCTTGTGGTGCCTTCTCTTACTTCTCTAGCAGCCTTGCTCTTTCCGCTGGGTCTCTGGTTCCATTTTCCGTGGTTATTCTCGAACCCTTCCGCGGAACAATCATTTTCTTGCCGAAGTTAACATAGTAATGTGTAACTCTCATAGCCTCGTGCACTTCCCATCCAACCACCTTAGAGTGCAGTGCGTTTCGCGAGTGATTATGCAGGAAAGTTAACCTAAAAAGTCAAATAATAACCATAAATTGAGTTAAATCAAATTTTTCATTTCGGCTAGTTTAAATAATTTCCAATAAGGTTGGCAATTACCCCAACCAACTAAGATTTAACCTCATTTGGCTACAAGCAATCAGTTAAAGTAGAGAATATCGAAATTTCAAGGAAAATTAATCCAAGTTCCTAACAGTTTACTAGATTCAGACAAGAGCTTTTACTCTAATAATGCCATAATGGAAGAACCTAACAACAAAAAGAAGGTACCACCCGACCCGGGAGAAAGCAAAGATGCTGAAATCAGGAAAATTATAGAGGAGACGGATGCAAAAAGAATAAAAAGAAACAACAAAGGGGATAGCAAATGCAAGGTCAATAACCAAAAGCATAATGATAACGGTGAACTTAGCGAACCAATGGACACGTTCGAAACGGTAAAAACTAGTGAATTCGCCAACGGTTTAATATCAAGCACGCCAAATAAAAGCGACAAAACAAAGGCAACAAAAACCACGCCAACCATATCAACGCCAATGGAAGACAACGAAAACTTTATGTCGGATACACTGAACAAGACGATCAAACCCAAAAATACGATAACCCAGATTCTAAAAGATCATATGGCTGAAATGAAGGACAGCAAAAATCAAAACACCGAAAAAGCAAGAACTAGGAAAAACAGCAACAAGTACGACAAAAACGACAACAGGAAAAAAATCTTCGTTCTAATGGATCTATCAAAAGAGAAAACAAACGAGAAAATGAGACTCACTCCAAAGTCCTTCCACTCAATGAACAAAAGTATGAACATAAAGAACATAAATGACATCAAGCAGGTAGGATACAACAGGATAAAAGTAATGTTCAACAGACCTAAGGAAGCCAATGAGGTAGTTATGAACAAAAATATCAAAAACTTTGGAGTGAGAGCGTTCATACCAAACAACTATATAATGAGACACGGAATAATAAAAGATGTGTTACTAAACATGACAGAAGAAGAATTCAAAATAATCACTTCAGATTCCAAGTCAAGAATCTATCATGAGTGTCACACGCCAAAAATCAACGTCAAAGAACCTACCCAAGTATGCTAAACACCCCACTCAATCCTAGAAAATCTATCTATTTCTAATTTTTATCTGATAAACTCAAACTAATTGTCAAATTGACAACAGGGCTTATGTCTAATCGAAAATATCTCCTATCTTTACAAATGGAATTCCAAGCAACTCCCATGGCATACAACAAAAAAATATAAAAATCATGAACGTGTACAGGATCAAAAGAAGAGATCCAGAGAACAGAGAAAGGTTAATACCAACACAAACAGTAAAGGTATCATTCTCGGGAGATGAACTGCCGGACGAAATCAGATTAGAATACCTGAACATGCCAGTAGAGTACTATTACCTCAGACCAAAACAATGCGTAAAACACCTCAAACTTGGAAACACTCAATATTTCTGCAAGGAGTTTCAAGGAGAAAACAAAAGATGTTCAAAATGCGGAGACAAAGAATGTCTAGACAAGTAATGTAAAAACATGAAATGATTCTTATGAGGAGACCTAAGTCACAGTGCTATGTACAAAACCTGCCCCAAATGGATCAATTACGATATGGAGGTGAAAGTCTGTTCCATAATAAACATAACCTTCAAAGAAGCCAGAAATATCTTAAACAACAACAACCAATTCGAACTGCTGAAAGACAACGAAACCATGGATTCAGCTTTCCCTCTCCGATCAAAATCCAACTTAACGAATAATAGAGACTCGAATAATGCCATAAAATAAACCTTACACTAAAACCAAAAGAACACATAACACAAAATCCAAAGAGTAGTCATCTACTACTACAATCAAACAACACGCTGATGGAAAGAAACACATTAGCAGAAAATATTTCCAAATCAGCTAATCAAGTTACACCAATAGAGAAACTAATTAATCTATTAAACAACAGCTGCAAAAACCAAAGTAACGCTTAGTAGTTACAAATAGAATCCAATTAATTAAGGAAGAAATACAAACAGTTTCAAACCACTGTCTGAAAAGATCTAACACCAATAACTTACAATATAAAGACTGCCTGACAAATAGTAACACTTAAAAGCATGAGAGATTATAAAAATATCACTTTCTCCAATATAACATCCAAAGCATTTCCAAAAATAAAGATACACTAGAGTACATTATGTACAAAAACAATATAGACATTGCACTTCTACAAGAAACACTCCTAACAAAAAAATCACCCATCTTAAGAATCAAAACCACCAACTAATCAACGAAATAAGAACAGAAAAAGAAGGAGGGGGAGTCTCCATAGTAATGAATAAAAAAATAAAATTTAAAGAAATACCACTCAACAACAAAGACATTGAAGCAATAGTAATTTCCACAACAAATCTAAGACCAAATATTCACATCTGCGCGTGCTATTTTCCACCTGACCTAAGCAGCACAACTTTCAAAGACCAAATTCATCAAATTTTAAAAGCGGTTAACGACAAAAACCTATCATAATTGAAGGAGACTTCAATGCAAGGCACAAAGTCTGGGGAGACAATACAAACAATGCAAAACGAAACATCCTTGGAACAAGTAGCTAACAGGAACGGCCCGATGCTAATGGAACACTGATTTTTCTTGTCATCAATTCTCGCTGTCGATAAGGAGAAATCTTCATATTATCATATGATTTTTTTGCATTCGCTGTCAAATTCGGCTGTGAAAACGCGTAAATAAACTTGTTTGCTGTATAATTTTTATGTTAAAATCAGTGAAAATTTGTGATTTGTGCGTTGTTCGTTAACAAGACAATAAGAGACAATCTATCGGTTAGACTGCAAGTGAGAACACGTTATATTTCGACGGAAAAGTAAGAAAATGCAAAGAAGTTTCCAAAATCATGCGCATTGTGAAAATATGCAATAATAGAACGTACCGTCAGCCCACAGGAGTAACATTTCCTAGGTTAGTATCAACATAAAGCATAGAAAAGAAAATACAATATTTAGAAGTGTTTTTTCACTCAAAATCACTGCTTCCAATCCATGCATGATTACGTTTACATTTCGGGGGCGACCATTTTATTCGATTAGTTTTCGCGTAGTAGCGCCTGCATTCTGGGGGCAAGTTTTCCTAGCATATTGCTTGAATAATTTTATTGATGAAATCAATTTTATTTCTTTTTCCAGGAGTCTGTTAAATGGTACTGGATATACGAATAAATGGAGATGAAAAAATAATTAATGGATGACAATCGGTAAACTGTTTACTTTTAAAAATCTCATCGGGACCTCAGACATATTTTTTTTTTTGCAGGCAAATGCAACGAGCTTAGCGACAATATTGATTTCAAGCACCTCTCTGGATGTGGAAGCCATTTCATCCTCGAAAGCGGAAAGTAGAATCCCGGAGTTGTTAGTATTATTCTTTTAACTGTAGGCATATATTGAATGAGTTCCATTTATCATATTTTTGAATTTTCAAATGAATAAAAGTAATTTCGAAATCATTAGTCTTTATATTAACAAGCAGAAGGATATATGAACTCTTCAAAAAGATGCTTTGTACAAATAATTCGAATTTTATATTAAAACATTTGATCAATTTTATAGCCTATATCAAAGAGATAAATTTACTATCGGGGCGCAGGATAATTCATTTTGGGACTAATCACTGGTTTGAGAAATTCAACAGTACTAGACGACGTGTTTATAACCAATATATGCTCAAATGTGTTCCCTCATATAAATTGAATCAATATATCATTAAGCTATTTTTGATCCATTCGATCAAGTCTCGTCTATAGCAGTATACTGACAGTAAGGCAATTTACTGCCAGCTACGAGAAACTTTTATTTACTCTAAATAGTATACTTAAAAATGATCAAGTGGCATGCATCGGAAAGCAATTCTTTGTTACATATGGTGAGCACATGAACAACAAACGACACTTCAGCTTGTTAGTTAAGCTTATAGCAGTAAAATACATCAACACAAAATACTATTTTATTGCAAAATTAAAATCAGAATAAATTTCTGTTAGGCGATATCTTAACAAATTAGTACACTTTAAAGGCATGTAGTTCTCTCACACATAGCGAAGGTCAAGCTCAACGATTATACATTTCACCTTAATTCCACTGAAGACGATTATGAAACGAAAAGGGAGGTGAAAAAGTATAAAAGAATTAACGATTATAATTTTAGTAGTAGTTGAATTTGTAATTACCTAAGGAACAGATTTAGTTTTTGCTCATTAAATGTCGCTGTGAGTTTCTTTTTATCTAAATAAAGTTTTACAAACTAATCAAGTCTGAAATAGTAACATTATCAATCAATTATGCAATGGCAGTTAACTTTTACATTTTCAAATATTTCTAAACTGTAGCTCCCTTTTTAGACTACACCCTTTCAAAATTAAATCGAAAGAGCAAATTTGAGTTGATGTTCCACTCCAGAGTTCCATTCTCAAAGGAAACATCCTTAAATCCTTACTTAACAAAAACAAAATAGCAACCCTCAACACAGGCATGGACCACACAAATGTCAGCCCCAGGCGTCACCCTAACAAACAATTTAAACTACTGGAATCAATGGAATACAAAAAACCATAAAATAGCGAGCGAGCATGTCCCTATTGAATTTACACCGCAAGTCGAAAATTGGAACAAAAAGAAAAGAAGAATACCAAACAGAAATTAAATCGTAGTGGACATCAACACGATCAATTTCAGTAACAATCTTGCAGTGAACATGAAGAACATCAATGAATTGATCAAAATCAACCAAGTAAGCACGAAGAACTTCAAACACAGTCCAAAGCCATGGTGGTCAAAAGAGATAAACATCCTTTGGAGAAAAAAACAAAAGCTTGGACAAATTTCCAAAATATAAAAAGCAACGAAAACGAATCAAAGTTTCTAGAGATACAAAATAAATGCAGAGAAACTGCAACTAAAGCAAACAGAGAACTGTGGGATTAAAAAAATTAATGACATAAACCAAAGTGGAGATGTAAACAGTTTTGGAATTCGGTCGATGCAGTCAAAAACAACAACAACCCGAGATCGCAATGGGACAACAAAAACAATAAAGGCTTTCTCATCATAATAAAAAATAAACATCAAGCGCTAAATACCAACTGGACTCCTTACATGCCCAACAACATAGAACCAGCTGAACCTTTTGAAGTACAAGAACTGCTCATAGTACTAGATAAACGAAAAAAAAAGATCATCTCCAGGCCTGGATGCAATTGATAACAATTTTATAAACTCCCTAAATCATTACAATAAATCAGCTCTACTAAACTCTATAAACGACAGCTTCAAAAATAACAACATACATGATGAACTAAGACCCGTCAAAATTGTACCCATGCCCAAGAAAAACAAACCATTGCATAAAATAGAAAGTTATTGACCTATTTCTCTCATAAGCATTCCGCTGAAAATAATTAACTGCCTAATCAAAAATAGGATTGCTAGCGACATTGAATACCAAAACATCCTGAGCAATTTCTGTTTTGCTTACAGAAAAGGAAAGTCGGTAATCGCATACATAAACACTGTAATACACCTCCTCAACAAAGGCAAGAAAGCGAAAAACATCATGATTATTAACTGTGATATTTCTAGTGCGTATGAGAGAGTAAATATTCCGGAACTTTTCAAAAAAGGCAAGGATTCGACCGAAATAAACAGTGGACTTCCGCAAAGAGACGTACTAAGTCCACTCCTCTTTAACCTCTACACATCTAGCCTCCATAAAATCACTGACTGCCAAACTACACTCATTCAATTCGCGGATGCCTTTCTAATCATAAGCAAAGGAAAAAACAGACCAAACAACCTCAATAACCTAAAAACAAAATTCAACAAGTTTACAGAACTATGTAACAGGCTAAACCCCCGACTGAACTTGAAAAAGTCGCAAGCCGTAGAATTCTGCACTAACAAAACTCACCCCAACAAAATAAAATATGCAAACAACCAACTAGATTGGGTAAAAAATTTCACCTTCCTAGGCAGAAACTTGAATAGTCAAAATCACTTCAACGAATTCTACAATAAGTCCCTAAGTAAAGCAAACAAAACAATCAACATAGCTTTTAAAATCAGTCCCCCCAAACATGGCCTTACCCCCAAAAAGGCATTAAACACCTTCAAGTGTCTAATAAAGCCGGTAATAGAAAGCAATCTAACTAACATTGTTCATGCTCCAAATTACTTTCTTAACAAAATAGACAGTCTGAAAGTCAACGCCATAAAATGATGGCTAGGGGCCCCTACAACCGCGCCGAATATGCTAGCGCTTGCTCTAGCCAAAGAATACCCAGCCAGACTAAAAGCTGGACAACTCCTGGCCAAAGAAATAGGAAAAAACCTATACTGCCAAGACTTCAAAGAAATGATCTCGGAAAACCAAAAAAACTCAAACTATGCCACAGTATGCAAAAAACATGTCGACATCTATAACAACACCTGTTTGGGTTCTGCACTACCGAACCCGCACAACATAAAATGTCAGTCTAATAGTTTCATGCACAACATCCCCAACAACTACAAGACAATAAACTATGAAAACTTCAACAACTCGATTGAAGCAGTGTTACAAAACCTCACTAGTAACAAATCTAATGTACATTTCACGGATGCGGCAAAAAACAAACTAGGTACTGGCATTACCATACACTGCTATAACCCAAAAAAGATACTAAAATACTGCTTAAACACAGACTCAACAGCCACGAATGCAGAACTCAAAGCTGTTCAGGAAGCTATAAACTACGCGGAATTGGAACCAAATAACACCATAGCCATTTTCACCGACTCCAATAACACAATAAACGTGATCATAAGCAACACAAATCACACACAAACTCGTTACAGAAAAAAATCAGAAAAACAATCAACAATAGACCTAACTCACTACTACTATTATACTGGATGCCGAGAGTGGAAATATTTCACAGCTTCGAATTGGTTGACAAAGCAGCTAAACTGGCCTGGCGAAGAAGTCGACTCATTTCTGGAATGGGACGACTCTATCAAAAAGATTAATGACTCCATTAACATAGAATGGCATAAATACTACCGAAAAAACATAAAAAACCTAGCGTACAGCCCCTGGCTACAAACTGACCTCATTTTCAGAACCACACCATGGTTCCACGATTTCACACCCAGCAGCAGCACGCAAAAACAAATAAACAGAATTCTCCTCAACAGAGCCTACAACCACTAAAGATTAAAAAAAAAGCAAAAATAGTTCCATCCCAAGGATGTAAGTGGCGCGACATAACAGACCATCTTGAACACAAAATTCTAAACTGTGAACACTTTGAAACTCTAAGGAACAAGTATGAAATCTTTCAAAATAACTGTCCCATAGCAAAATTTTTTAATGTAAACAATGAAAAAGCGCTAACTCAATTAATTGCCTTTTTTGAAGAAGCAAACTTAGAGCTTTAACTTCATGCAAATAGTCCTCTCAATTCCAAAACTAACTTTCAATATTCCAAGAAAAGCACTCGATTTAATAATCTACTAACCATTCCAAACGGATACTAACACACTAACACAGTAAAATCACAAAGCCAGTAAAGAAAAACTAGAAAAAAGTACTATACTACCATAAGTCCCTATGTTACAAATATGCAACCACCCTGCCTGTGTTGGCGTGGTGATCGTACCTCATCACACTCTACTCAAACCTTGATACCTAGAGGGGAAAAGGGCTGTCCTTTAGAAATAAGAAGTACCTTTTTTTCCATTTATGAATAACAAATCTTTATTCTTCTTTAGCAATACGCTATTTCGCACGCACAGATGCAAGTTTCCATTATTAAAACAGATACATCCCAAAGACATTAATCCTTGACAATCTCTACTTTAAAAGATGAACTGTGGGTGGCGAGTGCGGTTGATGACAATTACTGTTGATGGCGAGCCTCGTATCATAGTTCGCGTACAATGGTGCTCGTGGATGAATGCTGGAACCAAAGCTTCACCGGCTTGGGCCCACAGAAACTCCGAACACTTCATCTCCCGTGGATGCCTTCAGTTGTTCTATTTGATGGTGGAAAATGGCACTTCTTTGCGGTGAACTTCTTGATGTAAATCGTCTTTGGCTGAAAAGTCGTCTTCGGCTGTCCCTCCACGAGACTTGCGTTGATCCTGCCGTCCTTGTCCAATTCGCCAGTAGCTTAAGTGCAAACAAATTGCTTGCATTGCTAGTGGGAGTCGTAGACCTTCGATCCAGTTAATCCGCATAACGCTGAGTTTGTTAATGTGCTAGTTCCCCTTAACCTGCTTTACGAATTCATTCCTCCCTTGTTCCTCGGGAACAATCTTGTTGCATGAAAAGGGACGCTAGCTCCAATCTCATGCTTTTGCTCTTTTCGTCTTCAGTATTCATACATCTGAATATTCGACGACTTCTCCTCATATGATTTTGAGTTGGTTGTCGCGGCGAATTGGTACTCAGCTGAGCGGATTGCGCATAGTACACACATTCAATTGTGTACATGTTCCCCATGTGCTCTCAATATGGCAATTGTATGGACTACCATGTATGCGTGCGGAATTCGCCGCGGAGCCAATTTAGTGACTTGACCAATGAAGCGTAAGATATAAGTTCTTATATACATTAAATTGCGACTATGTACTCTGTTTAGGGTGTCGCCGTTCCCTAAGTATGGGCGGTAAAGCATACATTGCTTGTTAGCTCGTGCGATAAACGATGCATTGAGATCGTGAATAAATATTATGAATTTCCGAGCGAGTAGTATTCGCATTCGCTAATGATTGTTGTCGTAATGTGTCGTAAGCGAGGCATGGGGGCATGATTAACTGTTATGAATTTCCGAGCAATTAGTATTCGCATACGCTAATGGTTGTTGTCGTAACACCTAGAGGACATTAATAGATATATTGATGGCTTGTACGCTTAAGCCATAGGCAACACACATCTAACATAGGTTAGGTAGAAGGAAAAAAAATAGCCCCGAGGGTAAATGTTTGCAATGCACACCCAATTTCCAAAAAGTCCTGATCCCACTTTCTGTGGTTAGTGCCAACATACGAGTATAATCGCAACTTTCGCTTAATGTTTTAACTTATGTGTTCCGCCGGGTTCTGTGTACCGAATTTTGCTTCCATAGGACACCTACAACTTTTGGGAATCTCTAGACTGAAATTGAACGCGACTATTACATAGAATGACCGCTTGCAC
Source organism: Odontomyia ornata (assembly GCA_963969285.1). NCBI lineage: Eukaryota > Metazoa > Arthropoda > Insecta > Diptera > Stratiomyidae > Odontomyia > Odontomyia ornata. Next base: position 200,935,111 of record OZ017739.1, read on the forward strand.
CCAAAATAGCAAGAACATGCATTTCTCC
>OZ017739.1:200940138-200947638 GCA_963969285.1 Odontomyia ornata
AATCAAAATGCTTACAAAAATAAATACACTCTGGACAAAACGCAAACACGAAATCATAAAACGAGTTGAATTAAAGTTAATTTGATTAAAATATCCACGAATTAAGTCCTTAATCAAAATATTTTCACCAATTTATTCGACATATGTCAATGTTCAAGGAACGGACATGAAACGTATTCCACTCGCGTAAATCATCAAACCTATCGGCGAAACCACGTTTTTTACACGGCACAAGTCCAAAATACAGTTAAGTTTCATTTTTCTGTCACAAAATATCGCGTGGTTATGGACTAACCTTAAAAAATCCACTTCAATTGATGGCGCTTCTCATGATTTTATGTTTGGTTACACTTTACTCACCTGAGCAAAGAAAAATACTGCAAGTCACTTCTTTTTTCCAGCAAATAATGAAAAACTAAATACTTCACTGTGTAAATCACTAGCGTTTACTTTTCTATAATAAGTTTTTCATTAAAAAATTTTCAATTTTGCGATGCGAAATTCATATTTCACGAAGGATACGGCAACTGACAGCTCCACGCCAGCTGATATTTCCGCTTCGAAAACAGGGGTGTTCACCTAGTTTTTGTGGATCAAATACTTTATAAAATGTGGCGCGGAGAATAATTTTATTGACATTTGTCGAAAAGGGTAGAGGTTTGCGAAAAGATGACGAGACCTTCTGTATGAAATAAGAAGTAAAAACTTACGATGATATTTGAACGTGCTAATAAATGACTTGAACTTGCATTTCGAAATTAATTTCGACAATTGAAAAATTTTATGCATCCCTTAAAATAGCAACAGCTGAAAATTGCAAAAGCTTTCGAAAATGAATGTGTTCGCACACGGAAGGTTTGATTGTGTTAAGCGACTTCAACGCTTTCCATAGGAATTAAAAGCCCGCCGTCTCCTGTATGTAGCTCTATGCCTCATGGACTCGGCAATGCAATCCTTGTCAAATAAACTAAAAGCACTGTTAAAACCCCATGTGGTCGTTACAAAACATCTGTTCAATGATTTCATAGCATGTATTTAGATATAGTGGAGCCACTTCCACCTTCACAATGTTTCAATTATTGCCTTAAAACTATTAAAAAATTTCCCCGTTGGCTGGAAGCAATTCCGTTAGTTCATATGTCAGCTTATTGAGGTATATACAGGAGAGAGATATATGTATATTGTATATATATACATATACATATATATATATATATATATATATATATATATATATATATATATATATATATATATATATATATATATATATATATATATATATATATATATATATATATATATATATATATATATATATATATATATATATATATATATATATGTATATAACATCGCAGATTTTTCTACAGCTTAGAAATGGATCTTGTTTTACCATTCGCGAAATTTTTCTCTTGTCCTTTGCACTTAGTTTAGATGGACGACGTGTTCGGGGCACATTTTCCACTCTATTTTCCTTCTTAAATCGATTTATCACTTTTTGATTGGTTGACCGACTTCGCAACACTAGTTCAGCTATTTCAGAATATGATTTGCTCTGATTTGAATGCAGATTAATAATTATTTCACGCTCCTTAATACTCAACTCTTTTCGACTCATTTTTTAAAAATTTTATTGAATAAAAGATACACCACGAATACGGACGCGATATTAAAGACAGCGGCTTACGGTTGTTAACTCACTCTGATAATATGTACTTGGGGGATTCCCCTTTTTACAAATAACAGGGCATTGTCTGCAACTGTACCAAGACTTTTGTGGAGTAGAAAAGAGACATTGCCAACAAAAAATTATTGTCTTCAATGATCATTATTGCCGAATCCCTTTAAATTTATGAAAACTTAAATTCAACAGAACTCGTATTATTACCATTTCATAACTTTTGGTTTTCAAATAAAAATATTGATTCAGTAATACAATTTTCAGTTACCGATTCTCTGTACCTTGACTTTTGTGGAAGACTGTATATATATATATATATATATATATATATATATATATATATATATATATATATATATATATATATATATATATATATATATATATATATATACGAGGTGTGTTCAAAAAATATCGCGAATTTTGTTTTTTTTTCAAAAATTATTTATTTATTCATGAATATCTATTTTGTTCCCTTCAAAGTAATCCCCATGAGATATTATACACTTGTGCCAACGGTTTTTCCAATCTTCGAAGCACTTCAAAAAATCATTTTTTTTAATCTTGTTCAGCTCCTCCTTCGATGCCGTCTTTATCTCGTCAAGCGCAGCGTAACGTCGTCCTTTTATGGGCCTCTTCAGTTTAGGAAACAAGAAAAAGTCACAGTGGGCCAGATCTGGGGAATACGGTGGCTGCGGCATCATTAGTGTGTTGTTTTTGGCCAAAAAGTCGCGCACAAGCAACGATGTGTGAGCAGGGGCGTTATCGTGGTGCAAAAGCCAATTTTTGTTCTCCCACAAATCCGGGCATTTCCGGCGGATTGCTTCGTGCAAATTGCACATAACTTGCAGGTAATATTCCTTATTGACCGTTCTTCCCTGTGGCAAGAACTCATGATGCACCACGCCCCTGCAATCGAAGAAAACTGTCAGCAAAACTTTCACATTCGACCGAACTTGGCGCGCTTTTTTCGGTCTTGGTTCATGCGGCAGCTTCCATTGAGATGATTGAGCTTTGGTTTCCACGTCATAACCATAGACCCACGATTCGTCACCAGTAATGACCCTCTGGAGCAAATTTGGTTCGTCGGTGACAGAGTTTAACATCTCATTAGCAATGTTCATGCGTTGCTGTTTTTGGTCGCAATTGAGCAATTTTGGTACGAGTTTCGCGGCGACCCGTCTCATGCCCAAATCGTTGATAAAAATCGAATGGTACGAGCCAATCGATATGTTTAGGTCCTCAGCAACTTCTCTAACGGTGATTCGACGATTGGCCAATACCATTTTCTCCACTTCATTAATTTTTTCGTCTGTTGTTGAAGTGCTCGGGCGTCCGGCACGCTCTTCGTCGTTCACATCTTCTCGGCCTTCTAAAAACATTTTGTACCACCGATAAACGTTGCTTCGGTCCAAGGTAGCTTCTCCGTATGCCACAGTCAACATTCGGAATGCATCCGCGCACTTAATTTCGTTTTTCACACAAAATTTGATACACGTTCTTTGATCCATTTTTTTGAATAAGTAAAAATCGAAGACGATTGAAAACACGTGCAAGTAAAGCAGCTATCACCAATCAAGTGAACATTCAAAATGGCCGAGCTTGTCGGCATAAGTGACAGACATGAGTACCAACATAACGCCACAAAAAAATCGAAATTCGAATATACGCAACCCGCGAAAATTCAAAATTCGTGATACTTTTTGAACACACCTCGTATATACATACATATATATATATATATATGTATATATATATATATATATATATATATATATATATATATATATATATATATATATATATATATATATATATATATATATATCTATATCCTTACATATATATATGCATATACGTATATATATATATATATATATATATATATATATATATATATACATATATATATATATATATATATATATACATATATATATATATATATATATATATATATATATATATATATATATATGTATTTGTATGCATATATATATATATATATATATATATATATATATATATATATATATATATATATATATATATATATATCTATCTATATATATATGTATATATATATATATGTATATATATATATATATATATATATATATATGTATATATATATATATATATACATATATATATTTATATATATATCCATATATATATATATATATATATATATATATATATATACATATATATATTTATGTATATATATCCATATATATATATATATATACATATATATATTTATATATATATATATATATATATCCATATATATATATATATATATATATATATATATATATATATATATATATATATATATATATATATATATATATATTGTTACATGTACAAATAATTCTGCGAGCTACTGTCGCAATTGTTTTCACAACCATTAAGGATATCAACAAAATGAATTTACTCGAAACCACGAGAACCCACCTAGCATGATCAACATATGAAAATGAGTCACTGCCCCATTCATTAAGTTGCTCGAATATTCCACGTATTTCGGCAATCAACGAGAAATGCATTGAATGACTAGAGACCCTATATAAAGGCGAGCTGAATGAATGGGGGGATTCATTACAACCGCGATATAGTAAACTGCGATAGTGTGGAGTGCGAAGTAAAAAGCGATATTGAAGTGATAAACAGTTGAAATAAGAAATTAATAGACAAGTTGTGAAATAGTTAAGTTAGTGATTGTGCAATTTTAGTAAATAAACCCTTTTAATTTAATTTAAAAGACATTGCGTTTTCACTTTCCCGGAACATTTAAATTATTGGCCGCGAACCATAACACGCGACATCAAGAAGCGAGAAAAAAAACGTATATTTTTGTAATTTAACGTGGAAACTGGTGGAAAAATAGCTGAAACAATAAAAATGTCAGGAAACTAACATCTTAAAAATTGATCAATTGACTATATTGGAGCTTAAGGAGGAGTTGGAACAGCGCAATCTGGCTACACAAGGTACAAAAGCCATACTGATTACACGCTTGCGTGACGCGATTGAGTCAGAAGGCGGGTATATGGATTCGGGTGAGCCCTCAGATGCAGAAAAAGGCCCAGAAGGTGGTGAAGCAGAAACACCAAAACCAAAGGAACCAGAAAATGCGCTGATGCAAATGTTGATGAAGCAAGAGCAGCGACAACAGTCGTTGAATCTAACTGCGAAGCTAAATGAACAATCAAAGAAGCTCAATGAACAATCAGCGCAGCTAAATAAACAGACATCCAGTTTAGCTGCGAAGCTAAATGAACAATCAGCGCAGCTAAATGAACAGACATCCAGTTTAGCTGCGAAGCAAAATGAAAAATCAGCAAAGCTAGACCAACAAGCATTTGAAATCAAGGCAGACATCACACAGAAGCTGGAGAAACAGTCAACTGATTTGAAGGCAGAAAACGGAGCTCAGTAGTCTCAACAACCAAATTAAACGCGTCGAGGAAAAGTTTTACCAGGTCGAGGAGAGAATCAACCATGAGATAGAAAACATGAATAAGGAATTGGAAGCAGCGAAGGCAGTAGTTACCACCCCATCAGCTCCGCTTATAACCGCAGCGCAAAGCACATCCAGAAACGTGCAAGCACCAATATTCGACGGGCAAACGGTCTGGAATATTTACAAAACCCAGTTTGAAGCCGCCGCTCAGATAAATCACTGGAATGAGTAGGAACGAGCAACTGCATTGATCCTTGCCCTAAGAGGCACAGCTGCCGAGCTTTTGCAGACGATCCCCGTTGAGTTGCACTCAAACCCGGCTGCAATAATGAATGCGCTCGACATGCGTTATGGAGACGATCATCTAAAGCAGATTTATCAGTCACAGCTACGGCATCGGATGCAGAAGTCTGGCGAAACCTTACAGCAGCTAGCCCAAGATATTGAGTGACTGGCACTTTTGGCTTACCCAGCTTATGACCCAGAAATTCGAGTTGACGCAGCAACAGAAGCATTCAACAGTGCATTAAAAGACCAGGAATTGCAACAAGCTGTGCGCTTAGTTCAAAAGCAAACAGTTAAGGACGCATTGGCTTACAGTCTGAACTTTGAGGCAGCAAAAAATGTGAGCCGTTCCACTGCTCGGGTTCGCGAGATAGTGACAGACGAGTGCAGGTGTGAGCGCATAGAAATTGAGCGAGACGCGCATGCAAATGGTGCGCCTAGATGCTGGAACTGCGGAGAGAAGGGGCACCTGCAAAGAGACTGCAAGAAGTGAAGAAAACCGAGCTATTGTTCAGGGTGTGTAGCTAGGAGAAAATCAAGACCGTGTCAGGAGCCCAGAATGGAAGCCCTTCAAACTGAGGGGTCGGGACACATGTAAAAGCCAACTTCAACGGGCAGAGGTTGGCTAGGAGGATCGACGTCCCCAGCACCACCATCACCGTGTCAAGACTACTTCGTAGAGAAGCAGACTTATGCCTTCCGGGTCAAGTTGACGGAGAACATTGCACCATAACAATCGACACTGGTGCAACCCGATCGATTATCCGACCAGACCATGTGGGGCAACAACTACTTTACAACAGCAGAATTTTCTCACTACGGACAGCTACGAGAGAAACTGCACCTGTCCATGGAGAGGTCAATCTCCAGATACAGTTGGGAGACCTTGCATTCCGACATAATTTTCTGGTCGCGAACATTATGGATGACTGCATTCTCGGAATGGATTTTCTGCGACCACATGGAATCACGTTGGATTTGGGCAAACGGGTATTGAAATGGCAGAATGTCGAAGTATTGATGGAGGCTCCCAACGTTCAAATTCCAAACATGAATGTAGTAGTATGTATTGACACTGATGTACCGAATTCTTCTGAAAGCATTGTATGGGCCAAGCATGATGGTGATTTTAGAGAACACCAATCTTATCTGATAGAGCCAACGAAAACGTCCGCATTCCGCAGTTTGATTGTAGAACGAAGCCTTGTAAGATCTATAAGGAACGGATACGGGCCGGTTCGAGTCCTTAACACCGCAGACTCAACCACGAGCATCAAAGCGGGAGAAGTCATCGGCAGCTGCCAGTCTGTTTCTACCATCACCTCTTTGGAAGCCACTCACGACCATCATTAGAAAAGGAGGCAAGACACAGACAAATCCCGGGAATCCACGTCTGCAATATTGAAGCAGGTCAAATTGCCAGTGCAGCTATTCAAACGAGCCTCTGATCTGGTCACCAAGTACAGTGGTATCTTCTCAACAAGCCTGGATGACCAAGGCCGAACGAGTATGGTAACTCACGTCATAGATACACAGGGAGCCAAGCCAATTCGACAAGTGCCGAGACGTTTTCCAATAGCCAAACAAGGAGAAGTGAGCGCACTGATCTTGAACATGGAAAAACAAGGCGTTATCAAACCTTCTGTCAGTCCATGGGCCGCGCCTGTAGTTCTAGTAAAGAAAAATGGTAGCACTCGTTTCTGTGGCGACTATAGGCAGCTTAACGACGTCACTAAGAAAGATAGTGACCCGCTTCCACGCATCGATGACATCTTGAACACTTTGGCCGACGCAAAATGGTTTTCTACACTCGATCTCAAGAGTGGCTACTGGCAGGTAGAAATCGACAAGAAGGACCGAGAGAAGACCGCGTTTTCAGTTGGGACCGGATTTTGGCAATTTGTGGTGATGCCATTTAGGCTTCGCAGTGCTCCAGCTGCCTTCAAACGCTTGATGGAGTACGTACTAAGTGGCCTGACCTGGAAGACGTGCTTGGTGTACCTAAATGACATCATTGTTATCGGGAGAACGTTCGAAGAGCATGTGCGGAACTTAGAAG
>OZ017739.1:200952638-200995138 GCA_963969285.1 Odontomyia ornata
CGAAGACGGCTACGGCCTTTTCTGGCGAATGCCATGGTCTGACGACGAAATTTCTCATTTCCTGATGCAACGCGATTTCATTCAACAAAATTGGCGGCAGCATTTCTGGGTCATTTCAAGATTGCCCAAAAGGTATCCGCATTCATTTATAAAGATGCAGTGAGGTGCGAGGCGGAAAAGAGAAAAGAGAGGTGCGAGGAGGAAAAGAGAAAAGGTCGACATGAAGGAAAACATAGCACAGAATATTTTACATAAAATAAGAAATGGATGACACAGTAAAAAATAAAGAAGACGTGAATAAACTGTACCTTAACTGATATGTAATCCGAGAAGTTACTCTTGTGGAACGGTCCGTTGATTGGGTGTCAGAAGTACAAATTCTTACTCCTTCCCCTCTCGATCGTAGGATTGCAGTTCCATCCTGGTCGTCTAATTTTTTTACACTTTGTTCTATTTTTCTTCTCCCCTTCTTAAACTCATTCGTAGGGGACTGGTCCGAGCCAAAAGAAAATGCAGACAGCGTTAGCATATGTCCACTCGTACTTTGATGAGAGTTTTAAGGTTAGCGAGTTTAATGTAGCATAGGATATGTTGAAGATTGGGTGTTAGAGTCTTAAGGGCGGTACGCCATACCTAGGATAAGATAAGTTGAAGATAAACCATTAGATTTTCAAGGGCTGAGGGTTAGGTTTAGGATAGTTATCTATAATTGAAGTAAAGTCATTAAGTTACTCGTAACTCAGGACAGAAATACTAGGAAATTGTTGATTGGCTTTGAAATTGTTTCGTTTTCTGTTTCAATTTATATAAGTAGTACCACCTGAGGGCTTCGGATCCGATCCAGCTTTTTTTCTCGTTTTTTTTTCTATTCCCTTCAAGTTAGCTCTATCGGTCAAATTTTGTTTTCTTAAACTTTTCATTTCCACCGTCTCTTGCTCCAAAAACGGAACTAAGTACATTATTAAAAGTATAATTAAGTATAAGAATTGAAAAAAAAATAAGAATATGAATTGTTTAGTAGGTAACGTAAGGTATAGGCTAAGAACTAAGTGTTATTTTAATCTTGAAATGAAATAATAGCACATACATAATCATGCTTGGATTGAACGATAATCAGGATGGCAGATAGATTAAAGATTTTAAAAATTAGTTCTTAGGCATCGAAATTCAAGTTATGAAAATAGTTCTCTCTAGATGTCCCTGGGAGTAATTCAGGGAAATTGAACCAGTTATCGCACAATTAGTGATAAGGTAATTGGAGTTTCGTGTCCGGGATATTATAGGAACCAGAATTAAGTGAAAGGTTTAAACTCGAGGTTAATATCGATAGGTTGAGTAGATGTGCTAAGATGGAATGGGAATTTAATCCAAGATTTTATTGACAGATTTCTACGAAATCCTCTTCAAGCAATGTAACCTAGGGAGGATTTAAGAACAGTGCATTTTGTGCGCTTCGGACTACTTTGGGTTTGGTTTGTTAGATTTCAATAAATGTTGAAAGAGGTAAATGTTCCAATCCATTTCTAGACTAAGTGAGATTAACAAATGTTTTCTAGATCACATTTAAAATTAAACTAAGTTAACTCTGAACAGCATTAGTTCGTTAATTATCAGTAGGTAAATCAGCTAAGCGTCAACACTCGCAGCAGCAGCATTTGTATACGAGGCCACAACGACAAGTTGAATCATGGGAACTATAACATGGCATAGGATAACTTTCACGCGCTTAGTGTACATTCAATTTTCTCGAATTTTTCAAAAAATTCGAGCTAAACTAAAATTGCCATCTGAGGAAATTGCACATGATGGACACTATGGTTCCAGGGGATAACCAAGTTTCCCTCAATACGATGGAACAGGGCATACATAACCGTCTCAGGCAACACACGCTTGGGCGCACCCTGACTGCAGGAAAAATTAACCCGGAGGCTAAGGAGAGGCGCTATTTATGCAGTGACAGGAGCATCCACCTTTCAAGCTAAGCCCAGGCCTCTCCCACATGCAGAGCTTAACGGTTGAACAAAAAGTTTAAACCACAACACAACAAAAAGGGAAACAACACTTAAACCATAAGTATAATGGGATACAACCTACTTTCGACGAGTATTCCTAAGCACACCAAGCATGAAAAAATGGTGTTGCAATATATGGAATTTACTTACCATGAGCATTTTTGATGTTCTAGATCCAAAGTTAATAATATTCTATCACAAGTATTTAAAGTAGGTGCGTTAGCAGCTCTAAGCTTTAGTGAACCAAGAAATTTTCTTTTAAAAATTGTAACGACTGACATATCAGCTCTAGTATCAATAAGGACACGTAACTTGAATTAGATCGTATAAAATCAATTCTGACCGCTATGGACGGATGTTAACCGATTATTTTTGGAGAGAAATTGAAGATTATGATCTGGAGAACATGGGGTTCTAACAGGACGGAGCCACAAGCCACACAACACAGGCTAATCGAGCACTTTAGCAACAGAAATTTCCAGGACGCGTAATTTCGAGATTGAGTGATGTCAATTGGCCCGCAAGATCCTGCGACCTAACACCTTTGGATTTCTTTTTATGGGGCTATGCAAAAGATCGTGTTAACGCGAACAATCCTCAAAATCTTGAGCAATTGAAAACCAATATTCGTGAAGTTATGGCCGAGATGGCCGGAAATGTGCCGAAAAGAAATTGAAAATTACCTCAAAAGGATTGAGGCCTGTAAGAGGTCCCGTGGAGAACCTTTGAACAATATTGTATTTCACGTATAATGGCAAGGTTTAGTCTTTATATTGAATAAAAAATTTTGTTTCCATCTGAATATTTTACGTGTTTGCTTTAGCTTTACTTTCCCAAGCGTAAAATGAATAACCCTATACATTCACATAGTATCCAGGCTCAACCTAGCCTCCGGAAAAAACGAACACAAGCCGAAGAGTGAACCATAAATCTTCGGCAGCAGGTAGGTAGGTAAATGTTGACGCGAGGATTGGCACGAATATAAACATGTGCTTCGATGAGAGATTTTGGGATCATCAGATCTCGAAAAATTAATAACTTTGCAGAAAAACAAATTCGTTCTGGCAATACTCCCATATTCTGCAATGCGTAAAAGAACAATTGCGTCGGTAATTTTATTTGCTCTTTATTTTGTTTTTTGAATACGGCAGTCCTCGCCTCAGCTGACGAGCCTCTGGGAAAATTCAGAAAATTTGCAACACAGGGTAAATTTAAAGTGTGGATACTATATGAATGTACTATGGTCTTCACAACTTTACGGATGGGAAAAATGGAGCAGCGCTTTCAGTAAAGAGCTGCACACAAAGCGGTTGGCACAGGTGCAGAGATAAGGAACAGTCTCCGAGCCAGCAGTTATAGTGATAGCAGGGGTGGTACGCATCACCTTCCTTGCTAGAGAGTTTACAAATATTTACCATCGTAGAAGTGAAGGCAACAGCGAGATACTCATAATGGAGGAGAGACAACGCACTCTTTGCAATTGATAACAGTTCTAAGAGAGCGATACAAAGGGAAGGCGGACTGCGTATCTGATCTCTGAATTAAGGCATTGACGCAATCGAAGACATGGTGAGGCTGACTTCAACTTAACCCAGGTCTTCAGCTGGCATGGATATTTTCGATCTCACCTGCACAAGATTGGTAAATCTTTCGACTGCGTGTCTTGCACAGGAGAGGTAGATTATGCCTGCTTTACATTTTTGGCCGCAAAAGATGAGACCGGTTACATGATGACCTCTTCGATGAAGTTGGAGTGCTCTCTCCGGGAACTTTAATTGGAAAAATGCTTACATTGGTTGAGAAATGGAGTCACGTAGCATATTATGTGCGGGCCATCTTGGAGAACAAAAAAGGCATACTTCTTCGTCTAGAGGCATTGACGGTAGCGGATTTATTTTCTAGCAATCCCTTCACTTCCCATTTTTCCCGCTAGAAAGAAGGTTCCGGTCCCAAAAACGCCGCCAGTGAAAGAAAAATGAGGCCTAGCCCGATGTAATATGATAAATGGTTCCAGGCTAGATTGTCAGCTGACAGGGGAAGTGTTTGGTGGGTAGTTTATAGTGCGTAGTACACTTTGGGGTCCCGCACTTAGACCGTAAATAGTCTTTACCTGCCAACCACAAAAGAAAAAAATGCACTCCATGGTAGTCACCACAATTGCTGACATTAAAAGGCGGTAGCGGTTTTTACTCTTAGAGTGGCATTCCGGGCCGGCTAGCCAAAATCTAAGTTAGTTCGATTGGGAGGACAGACTGTTCATGGTGGGCTATTGCATACCAAAAACATGCACAACAGGAAGGGAGGGAAATGGGGGAGCATTTCAGAAATAAATGATGGCTTTTTAAATATTCATGGGAGCTTTATTCCAAAAAATATGGAAATGTATAATTAAAAATCCAATGTATAGTGAGGTATGCAAAAAAAAGAAAAATGTATAACCCCAATCCTTAAATTCAAGCAATAGTGGAATTCCTCCATTTACAAAAATTATATATTTAGAATAAATAAATGAGAACAAAACAACCCAATTTAAGGAAAACTATAGCAAGAAAATAATTGTGGTCAATTTTTTTTCTTTATTTAATATCCACAGGCCAATACTACTTTGTTATGTTAGCAGACGCTTCTCGACTCCTTTGAGCCATGTTCAGTCTCTAAAGGATGTCTGGAAGGTTTAAGCAGGTAAGCACAAAATTAGGTCAGGTAGAGGGATATTATTTTTTTTGTTTTTTGGGTAGTTGGATGTCCGTTTGTTCTGTTTTACCACGTTTCCATTGTTGTCGGAGAGTATGGTCTAGTACTGAAACAATTCTGTGGGAATCCGTAATAAGTTGTTCGTTGATAATGTTACCGTCAGTTTTTCTATGTTTATATACATATTTCAAACCTTTCTAAGTCTCGATCTTTTGCTTTGGTTGTGTAGCAATGTCATAGGTTTTGCCATAGCGTCAGGCTCGTGTGTGTGGTTTTATAGGCGTGAAAGGGAAAAACAGACGGTAATATTATCAACTAACAACTTGTTACAAATTCCGATAATTTTTTTCAGTGCTAGGCCATCCTTTCTGACGAAAACGAAATGAAACAGAACAAACGGACATCCACGGGCACAAAAACCGAATATCCCTCTACCTGACCAAATTTAGTACCACCTGCCCCTCCTACACCTATAAAAAGTCATATCTTCTAGACACTGAAGATGACTCAAAGGAGACGAAACGCATCTGCTCACATAACGAAGCTAGGCCCGACGATTTTCAAGAAAAAAAATAATTATTCACTCCTTGTTTGGCTTTCAGACTACTCGGCGGGGCCACTGAAAATTAATATTTGTTTAAAATTTAGCTTAAAACCATGAACTTAGCAAAAAAGATTTTTTGTCGCAGCAAAAGAAAACCTCTTAGATTTCTTCATCCTAACGCACGCACGCCCTTCTTTAGGACAGGTTGAGTACCAAAACCATAACCAATGGTCGAATATTTCTCACGGTTGACAATTGCAGGGAAACGCCTTCAATTTAAATCACCAACTGACTCACAGAGACTCATGATAGGTGAGAATCGCAATATTAGTGGCCGACAGATGTCGAATGAACGCAGCCTTGCCTTCATTTCTACCACCGGGCAAACAAAGTCAAGGCTTTCGGACTGTACGCTCAAACGGAAATTCCATGGGTTGAAGGGGATGAAACCAAATAATATTTTCCTAGTCCCTTTAGAACTCAAAGGAGATTCGCATCACGAGTCGCTTAATTAATTCAAAATGATTAAACACCGAACTACATGGAACGCAGCAACCAAACCCATAATTTTCAGTACGGCTCCTCTGACCACCACTTTTATTCGGTTGCACTTTTTTAACGCACGACATTTGCTTGGTATTAAATATCGACAAGCATCATTACTGCACTTTTACAAACTTTATTAATTCGTTTATAATAAAATAAGCAGTGCAGAGAAAAATAAAATTTCGTCCATAACTTCCTCAAAACTAAAATTTTCTACGAACATATGTTACATTTGCGGCAAAAAATTTATTTGTTGGGTTTTTTCTCGAATCGGCTCCTCTTATTTTGTCAGTTAATTTTTTTCTAGCACTAAATTAACTTCCAAGTCCACAAATTTGCCAAGGCTAAATTTTCGTTCCTCTACTATCCATCTTTTCTCAACTCGGTTGAACCTCACATTTCCCGATACTTTCAGCTGGTTGCTTGGCGGTTGACCCACTATTTCGGACATCATTGACCCGATGGATATAGCCATAATGTAATGATGCATTCACGTACATCACCCATTAACCAGAGACCACGACACTCACCAACTTTCTGAAGAAAGGTTGATAACACCGGGCTTTGACTGCCGGACCTCGAGCAAAACTCCTACCAGATCCAGTATCCAGGCAGAATGTATGAACCATAGTACATTCACATAGTATCCACACTGTAGTAATCGAGCAGGTAAGGTTATGGCGAAAAAAAAAGGATTTTCACCTAGTTTTTCTTTCCGTTCTCGGTGTACTCGTAAAAGAAATTTCTAATTTGCAAATACCATCGTATTGGATGCCAATAGAAGGGACCAGTTCATGAAGCTCCAGAACATGAACAAAATTGCTTATATCCTAAGAAATCGGCTTATGAAGTAATGGCCGCTTTACAATCAAATGATGGAGAGTTCAATCCAGTATTAAATTCTACAATGAGTTCAAATGAATCGCGAGCATTCGAAGCATCATCGAGTTCAGCTTCCAATAATTTTGCCATGAATTTTTCTAACAATTCATCTTCTTCATATGTAACACCTAATGATAATAGTGCATCAGCACTTCCAATGTGCTGGCTCACAAAAGTAACTTTCAAGCCAATCCAGCATTCATTTACAACCGACCAGAAAATTGCGAGAATTTTGCGGAGTTAATGTTAGTCCAGAAAGCATATAATAATGCATCAGCAACAACAAATACTCAAGAAGATGACAATAATTCAAGCCCTGTGTATTTAAATTTTAACATACAAAACATGGCATCGTCCAAATAATTGTGATATTATTTCATTGGCCAAATTGCAAACACTCAAACAAAATACGGATCCAGGTGATAAGCGCGATTGGTGTACGCAAACATCACATTCAACAGTGCGCTTGCAAAAGACCCCATCCCGCGATAGTCATCACCGGCATCATTCATCATCCGGAAGTCACAGCCGGGTATAATTAGCTGGCGCTTCGGATGCCAAAAGCTCATCGGAATTGTTATCGAGTCCGCATGGGCGGCATAGTTACCGATTGCCGTCGTCCGACACCTCGTTAGCTGGAAAGTCGGAAACATATGGATATGGTCGACATTCGCAAGGCTCAACTACATCACATGGAAGCCATAAGCACAACGATTCAGGCAAATCCAGTGATTCAAGCATTTCCAGTGTGCATGGTTATCGTCGATTGCATGAAGGTGGAAGCCTAAGAATAAGTAATTCTCAACAGCACAAAAATAAGCATTTATCCGATAATAGTTATCGAATATTACAAGAGAGCTCAAGTTCACATAACATTCCGCATTTTCCTTACGGTACTGCTGAAAAGCATCAGCAGCACTGTCCTCATTCAAAACTTTCATACTCAATATCGAATTCATCTGATTTGGGTGGATTGTCACCGACTCATTCAGCCAATACACCGATATTAAAGAAGAAACTATCATCCGCAAGTTCAATTCATAGCAAACGTGATAGTTGTGGAGCAGGCGTATCAAAGCATCAAAGTTTTGACTATACAACGGGAAATGCTGCGATAGTGTCATTAACTCGGTCGGGTAGTTTCATGTCATCGCCAACATCGGCGCATCATCATCCAGCATCGTTCCAAGGTTCATTATCACCACAGCAACAACAAAAACCCCTGTCGTCTTCCCATCAAAAGGCCAACAACGATGGCAATGGTGGCGGTAGCGATGATTCAATGCATGAAAAATATTTTAAGTCTGTCGAAAATACTCCCGTATCGCGTAGACGTCACACAATTTCCGCAAAACTTAGCAATAAGAAACATTCAAGTGACTCGGGTCCGCAAAGTCGTATTAGTCCACAAAATCACACTCAATCCAATAAATCAGCTCGACCGTGTGTTTAAGTAGTTTATCGGCTTTAGAGCCACCACCAAGCATGTGCTACAATATGTCTTCGAGTCATAAAAACGATCCAGATTTTATTAATTTGGATTTGACGTCCAAACCGGAAAAATACTTGGATAAAATGAAACTAAAAACGATCACGGAATGCCAGCGGAAGCGGTTTCGGTAGCGGGAGTGGTGGAAGTGGGATCGTCGATTGGCAACTGGTGCAGCGGGCAGTGAAAGTTGATTCTGCTGTTGGGAGGAGATTTTGTGAGTTGTGAGTTGGGAGAACGTCGTTGAACGGTTTCACGTACCGGGGGAAAATATTAGATCCGTTTTTCGTTCGGAAAAAGGATTGCAAGGCGTGGGAATCGGAAAAAGTGCATTACAGGAAAAGTGCTCTCGCTGATGCCCAATATTCTAAATGTTCTTTAAGATCTTAATCTTGTCTAAGGGAATGAATTCATTAGTTTGTTACAGAACTCGGTTTTGAAGTTTATATTTCCATTAATGTTTTATTGTCGTATTCAATTAAGTACAAGATTGTGCATCGCGGATTTGTGACATTTCACAAGGCATCGTTTTTTGATGATGTAAAATGGAGAGTGGAAAATAATACAAGTTAAAACTAGAGTGATATGATTCGAATGGCGATGCAGGTTACGGGGTTGTGCGCGAAGAAGTGTAGAAGAGTAACGAGTGGAACGGTAAAGAGCTCGGGAAGATTTAGAGGATTGGATCGGTTTCATTTTGCGACAATGGCAGTGAATTTAATAAATGTTCCTTGTTCCTTGAAAATATTGAATATCGAATAAGCAAGTGGAGAATCGAAAAATTACAGAAGAAGAAAATAATCATTGACCGTATCGTGTTCGTTGGCAATATTAAGTCGACTATAGATGGCAAATCGAACGGTGTAGAGAGAATGTTTGTTATTGGTGTTTTTAGAACATTTATATTAGAAAGTTTAATAGTAGACAATGAAAGTTAGTGATCAAGTTTTCTAAGCTAGAAAAAAAAATCAAGCTTAAATTTTAAATATAATTTAACGCAATGATATAAAACAATTACAAATTAAATTTATAAGTGTTTATTTCTGAATGGTTGTGTTAAATTATGATAACTCGCTCGTGAATTTAAAAAAAATAATACAAGTTTGCAGCCCCTTACCCGCCCCGAACACGAGCGCTCGTAGGAGGAGGTTTGGGTAAGTACCCTTTCTTTTTTCAAAGTTTTTTTCTGCATGTTTTTTTTTGAATTATATATATATATATAAATATAAAAGATATGTAATGATTCTAGAAGCAACAAAAAATAAGGAAAAAGAGATCCATATACGAACGTGACGGTATAGTAGATGTTAATAGCAACCTTTAGACATAAGTTAAATTGATGGAGGATAATTAACCTATATTTTGTAAATTTCGAACAGAACAAAAGATTTTTTTTGCATAGAAGAAGAACAACCAGAAAAGAAAGTAATTAATCGTGTTCCGTTAGCAATGAATTTGTATCAAAAAAATCGATCATACTCGAGTAGACGTTTTTATTGAGTGATTTATCAAAGTAAATGTAAATTGTTCTTTCAGTTAGGCTTTACCAAAAGATTTAACTGAGGTCAGAATCGTGTAAAAAATTGTATTAGAAACACATTTATGAGATAATAAAAAACCAAAATGTGGAATTAAACAAGAACCTCGGTCTTTCTATTTTATTTCCTTTGGACCGAGTATAGGACCCGGGACGGTGGTGGGCTCTCACCACAAAACATGAGCCAGCCGCCGGGTACATAATAATCTTCTTTGTTTCAGGGTACTTCGGGGGTTGAGTGGCCCGAGCAAGGTACCTCTTTATGACATAAGGTTATGCAATCGAACTGCATAGTTCTATGGCATAAATTGGTCAGGTCCGCCCCTTTTCACATGTTTCACTTGTTCTCGGAACAAGTCCTTTTTCTCTCGGTATAGTTGCCTACACTTTTTGCGACTTCGGTCGCCTTGCTTTTTCTCGACCCCAGAAATTCGTGAATGCGAAATTGTTTGTATTGGGTCCTTGTGCTGGGGTAATGAGCCCACCCCACGACACCGCAATGCTAGCCTGCCAGCGCATTCACGCGTCCCCAGACAAGGGCATTCTCGGCAGATACTGACACCTTCTTCTGCCGAGGCAGCAGACCATTGCTGCAGTCCTTTACGGACTTTTGAATATATCTTCTTCACTACAAATAGCGCCAAACGTGGGGCCCGAGAAGCCTGGCTGTATCATCAGCCGTGAGCACGAGACAGTCCATCGTCTCTAGGTGTCCCTACAAGGTGTCAAGATTATTGGCGGGTAGGTAACTACTGAGGGCTCTTGCACTAATCGTGCCCCAGCAATTTAATAACTTCCGGACGTGTGTTGTCTTTGGACATCAATATCGTTTGGTCCTGCTTCTGATTTATACTTTGATAGTTTACCACCATTGTATGACTAGTAAGGCCAAACGATATTAGAGTCCCTATTTGTATTCGGAGGTTACTTTACCAACATCTACTGTTTGCAATAAAAACCAAACTTATTTTGTGTACGGAAAAAACTTTAATGACAATCCAAAAATTACAATTTGATTTAATTTACTTCGATCTTGCTAATAGACTCTACTTTAACAACAAACTAACTTTTTCTTTGTTTGCAAAAATCGCGGGATTCCGCTTCGGAGAACTACCGCTTCTTAGAATTATTGGATTCGAACATTTCTTGATTCAAATTCGACCATTTTTACAATCGGTAAACTACCTAACATTTTATGTTTGCTGCCTTGATCTGTGCACACTTTTAATTGATGTTTGACAATTGTCATGTATTTGACAATTGTCATATGTCTGTTTACAATTCGACGTAAACATGTAGTGTCGCGAGTGAAATCGCAAACGTTTTCCCAGGTTTGCATCGTATTTTGGGCGTTTTCGTGTGCTGCAGGGACCTTCAACACTGTCAGATAAGTATTTTGTCGTTTTTGTAAAAAAATACCCGATGCTTTGTGGTTTTTTATCTTTCAGGTATCCTGTGAAGCTTGAGCTGCAACATACCAACCCGGATGAGGGATTGTAAATACCTCAGAAATGGAAATAACTGTCCTGTAAGTATACTGATTAATTTTTATTTTTTGGTTTATTATATTTTGTTATCGTTTTGATTGTCCGGTCCCATTCGTGGTGTGACGAAGTTGACGCATGAAAATCCCTTGAGTCTTGGATGATACCACTTGTTTGCAATGGCTTGTGTCGTCACATAGGTATGGTGAAGTTGTCCCACCTTATGCTGGGCGTCCACCTACACCTTGTAACAATTCAAGTTTCTATTGTGTTAATAAAGTTCATATTGGCTGGTATCAAGGTCCGCTGGGAAATAAATGGAAACTGATAGGAATTAGTCTCAAAATTGAGCCTGGTTTCTCTTTAGGATCTAGGTCTGTTGGGAAAAGATATTCGTATTGGTGAAGTAATGAAAAAATATTACGAGCGTTATTCTGCATTTGTTTGCACGGGTAAAAGTGCAATTTTCGTGATCGCTCTCTTATAGTACTTTCCATTTGAAAATACTGTTACGACTCGCACCACTGCATCATGTCCTGGATGAACGTGGGTGATCCTCGCTAGAGGCCATCTGCAGGACGGAGTTCTTTCTTCTTTTAGAATGCATAAATCGCCTACTTTGAGGTTGATTCCACTCTTGAACCACTTCGGTCGGCATTGTAAACGGCTTAAGTACTCACATTACCAACGTCTCCAAAAATCTTGAGCAATTTTTTGTGTCAGTTGCCATCGGTCGAGGCGGCTGATATTAACATCTTCCAATATACAATCCGGTGGAGTTATCAGAATGTCACCAATTAAAAAATTAGCAGGCGTTAATGCTGCGGTATCCATTGGGTCATCATTAAGAGGACACAGGGGACGAGAGTTAAGGCAGGCTTCTATCTGTACTAGCACTGCAGAAAATTCTTCGTAGGTCAATGGAACGTTGCCTACCACTCGACGTAGATGCGCCTTTATAGACTTGACTCCGGCTTCCCAAAGCCCTCCAAAATGAGGTGATGCAGGCGGATTGAAATGCCAAGTTATTCCATCCTGTGCCAGACCTTCAGCTGCTCCAGCATTGATTTCCTTCATCCTCTTTAGTTCAGCAGCCGCACCAACAAAATTTGTACCGCAGTCAGAATACATGTGTGAGCTATAACCGCGTCTACTCATGAACCTTCGTAACGCTGCGACGAAAGCCGGTGTGGACAGGTCACTGACGACTTCTATGTGTATGGCTTTTACTGCCAGACAAATAAAAATAGCTACATACCCCCTTGTACTCTTGCTACCTCTTCCTCGCCTGTCCTTTATATCAAAGGGTCCACAGAAATCAACACCCTTGTGCGTAAAAGGACGGGATACGGTCACTCGAGCTTCTGGCAAATCGCCCATCAGTTTCGTTGAGGTGTTTGCTTTGGTCAGGAAACAATGAACACACCTTTGTATAAATTGTTTGATACGATTGCGACCATCTATTAGCCAGAATTTTCTCCGAAGTGTATTAAGCATAAGCTGCGTTTGTCCATGTAACGTTGATTGATGAATTTGGTGTAGTAATAAATCGGTCAGTTTCCCGTTTCGTGGTAGAATGATTTGATGCTTTTCATCGTAAGGTAATTGGGCATTTTTTAAACGTCCTCCAACTCGCAATATTCCCTTTTCGTCCAGGAATGGACTCAAGTTAGCCAATTTGCTTTTGCTTCTAACTGGTTGTCCTGTGAGCATTCTGTTTGCTGAGCGTATTTGATCCAGAATTCAAATGATTGTCTTAACTCTTGGCTGGTCAAGTATGTACGTTCCCCTCTATCCTTCGGTTTTGGTTTGATGAAACGGACACAATACGCCGTGATTCTTATCAACTTTGTTAATGTTGAATATTTTCCCAATAGATCGTTCAAAAAATTTTCAGTGCGCACGCCAACACTAACCATTACTTGTTTTCGGTTTTCGATATCAATTGATTGAATTTTTTTAATTTTAGGCCATTCATCGCTGTGCTCAACCAGCCAACTTGGTCCGTTCCACCAAAGTTTGTTACTGATTAGATTCTTGGGTTTTATTCCCCTTGATGCTATATCAGCTGGATTGTGTTTTGACGGGACGTAACGCCATGGAATATGCCCAGTGGTTTCTAGAATTTGCGCTGTCCTATTACTAACGAAAACCGTCCATCGAGTTGGATGCCCTTTCAGCCATGCTAAGACAACTTCGGAATCAGTCCACAACCAGGTAGGTATTTTTTCGATTTCTACTTAACTTGTGATCTCTTTTAATAATCGCGACAGCAATACTGCACCGCATAGTTCTAGTCGAGGTACACGAATTGGTTTTACTGGTGCTACTTCGGTCTTCGCTATTAGTAAGTGACTGTTGGTCGATGATCCAGATTGCACGACTATATAAATTGCTGCTGCGTATGCCCGTTGAGACGCATCACAGAAACCATGGAGTGATACTGCTGAATTCTTTTGGTATGTTACCCATCTTGGGATTCTAATGTCTTCAATATTATGCAATGCTTCCAACTGGTTAGCCCATTCTTTGTTTAACACACTCGGTATTGGCTGATCCCATTCTTGTCCATGTAACCAAAGGCTTTGACGCAAAACTTTTGCTGTGACCATAATAGGTGCTATCCATCCTAATGGGTCGTGTAGCCGTGCCACTTCCGAAAGGACAGAGCGTTTGGTAAATGTTGTTGCTTGTTCCCGTGTTTTCAACCGATACGTGAAATAATTCTTCATCGGAAACCACATAACTCCCAGGGACTTGTATCCGCCATCCATTTCAAAATCGATTGAGTCTTTCATTTCAATGTCTTCGATTGGGAGATTTTGCAATAATCGTTCATCATTTGTGATCCATTTTCTCAATTGAAAGCCACCAGCTTTCAAAAGTTGAATCAATTCATCTCGTTTCTGCACAGTTTCTTCGATGTTGTGTCCCCCTGATAACACATCATCGACATAAAATTCCTTTAACAGTGACTTGCTCGCAGCAGGATACTTCTTCATCTCATCCATTGCTAACTGGTGCAACGTCCTTATCGCAAGAAATGGGGCTGAGCATGTTCCAAATGTGACGGTGCATAGACAATAATCCTTAATTGTTGTTTCTGGTTGTGACCTCCATACAATCTTTTGATAGTTCGCGTCTTCAGGATGCACGTTCACTTGGCGGTACATCTTAGCAATGTCGGCCATCATTGTAAATTGCTTTAACCTCCAATTGATAATAATTGATGTCATGCTTTTCTGGATGGTCGGTCCAGTCAATAGTGTGTCATTAAGTGACAGTCCAGAACTTGTCTTCCGTGAGGCATCAAACACCACCCGTAGTTTTGTTGATGTACTCTCCTTGAAAACGGCATGATGTGGCAGAAAATTGGCCGTACTAATTTTTCTTCCCTTGTCATACATAACTTCATTGCAATAAGGAACCTCCTTCATGTGACCTAATTCTAGATACTCTTGAATAACTGCCGAATATTCTTCTCGCAATTTCCTGTTTCCAGCAAATCGCCTTTCTAAATGGAGTAAGCTTGCCACTGCGCTTGCCCTGGAACAACCTAGTGAGTGTCGGCTATCAGCATCCTTGAACGGCAATCGAACTTGGTACCGCCCATTCAGTTCTCTTTGAACGTTTGCTTTGTAATGTTGTTCGCAGGCTTCATCCTCTTCCGTCATATCGTTACGAGAATCAATTTCCTCCAGCTCCCAAAATCGTTTTAATTGTTCACTTATCTCCACGTTTCTATCTATTTCTACTTTGAAGCTTTGCATCGTTCGTGCACCATTAACGTCAACTCTTCCTGAAATTATCCAGCCTAATTTGGTTTGTTGCAAAACTGGACCTAGTGTCAATTTTCGAATTTCCCCGAGTATAACTTGAGCGTACCCGTCTGCTCCTAAAAGAAGATCGATTTTATTTGGCTGATCAAATTGAGGATCAGCCAGATCCAAATTTCCAATGTGCTCTCGCACCAATGTAGAGATCGTTTGGGATGGGACGAAATTGGTGAGCTTACTCAATATGAGAGCCTCGATTGTTAAGCATTCGTTTGTTTTTGTGTGTAATCTAATTTCCAGATTTCCATTGGTTGAAATTCCTTTCGATTCCCCAATGCCAGCTATTGTAATGTTATTAAATTGTCTTTTAATCCCCAGTCTTTGGGCTGCGTGTTCAGTAATTATTGATGTCTGCAAACCTTGATCCAACAAAGCACGAAGTGTTATAAATCCGCTCAAAGCTTCGACCTTTACTAGCGCTGTCGCTAGCAATACCGATTGTGCAGTGTTACTGTTCACAGAGTTGGTCTTGATGGATGATGTCGTTGATGCCCCAGAATGCGAAGGAAACCCACTAGGTGTTTGTCCAGTATGCAAAAACCTCGGTGAGGACGGCTGACCTAGCGCTGTCGATGCGAATTGATTATTATGTTATACTGGGACCACTGATTGTTCTTTATGCTCAGACAACAGCTGCGATGGATGCATATTTTTCCCATCAGACGATATGGCAGATTTGTGCAGAAGTGTATGATGAGCCTTTTTGCAATGAAAGCATCTTGAAGTACTGGGACATTTTCCAACCAAATGTCCTTTACTCAAACAGTTGAGACATAAGCCATTTCTTTTGACCACATTAAATTTCTCCGCATGACCAAACTGCAGGAATTTGTTGCACCTTCTCAAATGATGTGGTCCTTTACACAAAACACATGTAACTCGTTGCTCTCCTTGCGTCGTTAAGACACTATGCGACACCTTATTGGACCTTTGTTTATCGAAGCCAGCAGCTTCTTATGTTCTAAAATGTGACTGCAAAAATTCCTTTAATTTTGCAAATGTTGCTATCCCAGACTTGACTGCATGTTGTTGATCCCACATTTGACGCGTGTCCGATGGTAATCGTTGCGTTGTCAAGTGTACTAGCAATGCCTCCCATTTATTTTCTATCTCCAAGTGATCAATTGCGTCCACTCACTATAACTTCCGCTAAATTTCGGTAAGTTGATCCGTGGAAGTCGAACGTCGGCATCATTCACTATTACAGACGACTGATTTTGTGCCTCTTTGATTCCTTGTGAACCCTGTGCCCCTTGTTCCGCTTGCAGTTCAGCCAACTCCGTTTCGAAGTCCAAACTCATTTCTTCGAAAGTTAAATACAACTTCTTAGTGAAATATTCTAAGGATAACTCCTCTTCACCTTCCAGCAAACTTATTATTTTATCATGCGTTTGCATGAACAATTGTCGCACTTCTTGCGTACGCTGCAGTAATTTGTTGGTGTATGATAAGGTTTTTCGCGTTTTGGAGTCTTTGTGGAAGTTGGAAAACATTCGGTTTAATTGTTCGTTCAACAATTTTTGCTGCGTTATTAAGCGCTCCATTATTTTGCAGTAGCAGAACAATGGCACAGTGAGCCGTATTTATTTCGTTATTTTATCTTCCGTTATATACCTCAAATTTTGGCTTTCTATTTGCCCCAATGTCTTTAGACCTCAAAGCCAATCTAGAAAGTTTTCGGAATTATTGGTGATTGCTGTAGTTCGAATCGATTAATACGAAATGTGAAATACTTGTATGCAATATTTCACCCCAATGCATTTATACTACAATTCACCACCGAAAACTTCACACACTGTATATTTTCCAAATATACTTCACCCACTGTGCAACGTTCCACTGCCCTTTGTTTGCCGATTAAATTTGATTGAGGATATATATATAAATTTGATTAAGGATATATAAGGACATATAAATACAAAGGAATGAAAAATGGACTCACCGGACCTTGAACCGTTATTTTCTCTTTGCTTTTCAATTGGTCACAGTTATAATTCCGCGCGCCCTGAATTATATTAAACACTTTAAAACACTTTTTTTCCGTACGCTATGTAACACTTTCACACACTCCGTCGATTTTCTAACTTTCCATTACTCGGACTCACAATATCCGGCTCGAAGGACCAAAATGTTTGCAATAAAAACCAAACTTATTTTGTGTACGGAAAAAAACTTTAATGACAATCCAAAAATTACAATTTGATTTAATTTACTTCGATCTTGCTCGATAGACTCTACTTTAACAACAAACTAACTTTTTCTTTGTTTGCAAAAATCGCGGGATTCCGCTTCGGAGAACTACCGCTTCTTAGAATTATTCGATTCGAACATTTCTTGATTCAAATTCGACCATTTTTACAATCGGTAAACTACCTAACATTTTATCTTTGCTGCCTTGATCTGTGCACACTTTTAATTGATGTTTGACAATTGTCATGTATTTGACAATTGTCATATGTCTGTTTACAATTCGACGTAAACATGTAGTGTCGCGTGTGAAATCGCAAACGTTTTCCCAGGTTTGCATCGTATTTTGAGCGTTTTCGTGTGCTGCAGGGACCTTCAACACTGTCAGATAAGTATTTTGTCTTTTTTGTAAAAAAATACCCGATGCTTTGTGGTTTTTTATCTTTCAGGTATCTTGTGAAGCTGCAGCTGCAACATCTACTTTGCGGAGGATTGCTAATGAACATTGTTACAGGAATGCCCACCAAGTTGTGGTCAGATGCCGGACCAGCACTCTTGTGCTCCATATGTCATGAGGACATGGACGAACTTACCAGTCAGAGTTTGCCGTGTGGACACAGGCTACACCAACTGCGGCAAACCTCATCCACGTGCCCGCTCTGTCGTCAGCCTCTAGAATCCACACAGCCAGTAACAGAACGACCTCAGTCCTCCAGCCCAAGTGGAGCAATGCCCAAAGGCGGACCCCCTCCATCAACGACAATGGGTACACGAGGTGAAGGCAACGGAGCCGGAGCCTTACCGGCCAGTCGGCCCGGTAGCGAACCATCATCAGCAGCTTCACCGGAGATGTCGCAGCTACTGGCAGTAATGCAAGCTATGGCCACCAGCATGGAAGAGATGAGGCAACAGCTACAGAATCTGTCGGTTCGACAGCCGACCGCGCAGCCCTCCACATCCACGGCCAGAGCAGATAATGAACCCCATGGCACCAGAATACAGACCCAGGGGAGAGGTCCAGATTTCGCGACCGCAACGGCGGTATCATGCGAGTGCGTGGAGCCCAGAGCGAGAACAGTTCGAGCAGGCAGCTCGGGACCGCGGCTCGATGCCCTGGTACAATTGAGACTAAGCATCTTCAGACCAGCCAGGAGCTCGCTGCACGGGCCGGCCTACTCTCCGCGAAGATGTCGCACCCAGGCAGCCTAGTTATGAACGTAATCGTTCGCCAGGTGCTATTCCGCCCTCTAAGATAGGCCATATAGTGGCTAGTTGGAAGCTTATGTTTACTGGGCAGGACGAAGACCCTACGACTATCGGTGCCTTCTTAAGGAGGGTCGAAAACATGGCAGCGCAGAACCTAGGAGGGAACATGTGAGGCGTGGCCCGCTGTGCGCAGACTTTTTAGTGGGAGAGCTCTTCGGTGGTTCTAGCGTTTCGTCGACACGTATCTCACCTTTGATTGGGAAACCTTGAAACGGGCGGCTTTGCGGGAATTCACCCCAGTCGAAGAAGACGACACGCTGAAGCAGCGAATCCAAAACCGACGCCAACGGGCACAGGAGACAGTGAACGAGTATTATGAAGTCCTATGCTGTCTGTTGGAGCGTCTAATGATCCCCATGCCAGAGTCGGAGTTTCTCAGCCTCTTTTGGGAGGGGATCAGACCGGAGCTGCGAGAGCGATTGGTGTTCACCCAGCGTCACAGTGTGCATGCGCTTCACGCATCAGCGAAGAAATTGGAAGCGGTGCAGTATTCCCAGCGCTTCGTGTCACATAGTAAATCCTTTGGGCGACGAGATCCACCAGAACGATGCGCGATCACTGAGCTCGAGAGCCATATACCAGCCCTACCCGCGCCAGCTGTCCTCACACCACCCAACAGCGTCAGCACCCCGGAGACTCTCTCTCCATTAGCCACCGATTTAGATCCAGAACCTCCATCGGAGGTACATGAACTGGCTCCCAGGGCCCGAAGTACCACGTGCTGGAACTGCCGGCAGGCGGGACACCGTTTCATCGCATGCCAGGCAGAGGCTAGCATTTTCTGCTTTTGGTGTGGGAAGCCAGATACCTATGCGCCTATATGCATTAATTGCAAGAAGACAAAAAACTTGCAAACGAGTGCGCACGACAGCCCGCAGCACTCACGACAGACTCAGTAACGGAACGGCACGCCGTCACGTCTACTGACAATTCCACCTCCGCGGTAGTTCCCCAGCCGGCTGCTCACCCTAACAACCCTGACGATAACCCACCAGCCATGACCACTATGACTGCGGATGTTCACTCTCTTCTGGAGGCCTCGCCGTATTGAAGCGACCACCGCAGTCTCTGCCTGAAGAACCTCGGCAGCCTCAAATACGCATATTAAAACCATATCATGTTCGACTGCAGGAATATCGGGTGGCTCGAGAGCGAATATTTGCTTCCGAAGAAGTCACTTCTCGCCCGCGCAAAACAAAATGGTCAACCCGTCGTTGGCGGAATTTCCGCAAGAGAGTGCGCACCTGCCGTAAAACCCTAAACTTTTGTAACATCTCGGAGGTTGCTGAGAATGAGATCAGACCTTATCACCCAATTAAGGTGTTGGGCGAAACCGTGTTTGCATTGATCGACACGGGTGCCAGTATCAGTTGTCTTGCCTCGAGCTTTGGCTCGAAGGTGCTCCATGAATGTCCTACCCTGATTAAGCCCTGGCGCACTGAAATCAGTACAGCTGATGGCACCAAACACCCTATACGAGGTAGACCAACAACACCCTTGACGTTCAGAGGTCAGACGAAGGATATTACTTTCTACATTATCCCGTCCCTGACTCAGAATGTGTACCTTGGCGTCGATTTCGTTCTTCATTTTGGATTGGCCTCCGATTTATTCACAGATTTGTCTTTAAATACCAGATATGTCAACGAACTCACTTCTATTCCCGATAGGCATGAACTGACGCCTAACCAACGGCAACGCCTGGAAGCATCCATCGCTGCTTTTCCATCTTACGCTACCCAAGGCCTTGGCCGCACCACCCTAGTCTCACACGTCATCGACGTTGGCAATAGTAAGCCAATTAAGCAGATACATTATGCCATCTCACCGGCCATGGAGAAGTTGGTGTATGCGGAGCTGGATAGGATGCTCGAGTTGGGGGTTAAAGAGGACCCCAAAGTGCCTGGTCCTACCCGGTAACCTTGGTGGTGAAGCCAGGTAAAGTCCGTCTTTTACTAGATGCCCGTAAGGTAAATGCGGTCACCATCAAGGACACGTACCCTCTTCCACTCATCGATGGAATACTAGGGAGACTGCCGAAAGCCAATTATATTACCAGTCTCGACCTAAAAGACGCCTTCTGGCGAATTCCACTCGATGAGGGGTCGAGGGATAAGACCGCCTTCACAGTGCCTGGACGACCATTATATCAGTTCGTCACAATGCCCTTTGACCTGTGTAACGCACGGCAAACGATGACTCGACTGATGGACAAAGTCATCCCACCTCATCTGAAACACCAAGTGTTTGTGTACCTGGATGATCTTTTACTCATCACGAAAACGTTCGACCAACACCTCCTACTCCTGCAAGAAGTAGCCCTGCACATCAGTAAGGCGGGACTCACCATCAACGTACAGAAAAGTAAGTTTGTCATGAAAGAAGTCCGATACCTAGGACATGTCATAGGACATGGCACTATCAACAGTTTCAGCGCCCCTGTCAGACATGCTGCGAAAAGGGAAGTTCGTTTGGACCGAGCCCAGCCGAAAGACATTTGAAGAGCTTAAACAAGCCCTAACATCAGCCCCGGTCGTGCACAGCCCCAACTTTATGAAGCCCTTCTCCATTCATTGTGACGCAAGTCAACAAGGAGTCGGAGCCGTGCTGGTGCAATTGACCGATGAGGGAGAAGAAGCTCCCATCGCCTTCATGTCCAATAAGCTGAACTCAGCCCAAAGGAACTATACTGTGTCCGAGCAGGAATGTTTGGCAGCGGTAATGGCTGTGAAGAAATTCCGAGCCTATATCGAGGGCCACCAATTCGAGATCATCACGGACCACGCTTCGCTACAATGGTTGATGAACCAGGCAGATTTACATGGACGCCTAGCCAAATGGGCTCTTAAACTGCAAGGGTTCAAATTTTCCATCAAACATCGGAAAGGGACCCAGAACATCGTACCCGACACTCTCTCACGAATGTTTTCCCCAGAGGGAGTCGAATTGACAATAAATGACGAGGACCCCAGCGAGATAGATTTGGACAGCCCACATTTCGAATCAGACAGCTACAAAGAGCTGAGGCAAACCATCGCGACCCAACAATCGCAGCTGCCTGATTTGAAAGTGATAGACGGGTACGTGTATAGACGAAATGAATACGGTGATCCATGGCAGGAAGAAGAGTCCTGGAAACTCTGGGTACCGGAGGTAATGCCACAACATCTGATCCTCCGCGCACATGACCATCCTTTAAGTGTCCACGGAGGTTACGGTCGGACGTTACGGCAACTCAAGAAATTCTTCTTTTGGCCTAAAATGGCATCCCAGGTCAAAGACTACGTGAGCGCCTGTGAGACCTGTAAAGGCACTATAGCGCCCAAACCAGCCCCTTCGACCTCCTATGGGTCAACTCAATGTCCCAGAACGCGTATTCCAACGTCTATACATAGATCTACTCGGTCCATATTCTCGATCATCCATGGGACACATCGGAGCTATAGTCGTTCTAGACCAGCTCTCAAAATTCCCACTGGTGGAACCTATCCGTAAGTTCACAACTCCATCTATCGTGAAATTCCTAGAGAGCCGGGTATTCCACGTGTTCGGGGTTCCAGAGAGTGTGTACTCGGACAACGGGGTACAGTTCCGGTCTCGGCAGTTTAAGGGCCTACTCGAGCAGTATGGCGTTGAACACCAACTGACGCCCATATACTCTCCTCAGTCTAACGCGTCCGAACGGTTGAATCGCACCCTGTTGGCCGCGATCCGTTCCTTCGTCCACCCATCTCAAAAAGATTGGGACCGCAGATTGTCCGCCATCACATGCGCCCTGCGGTCATCGTATCATTCCGTCACCGGTGTCGCACCTTACTTTGCTGCCTTCGGACATCACATGATTTGCCATGGTAAATCATACCGGCTATTACGGCAATTAAAGTGTTTGGGAGACCTCGTCGTTGTGCAGGAGCCCCACGAGCGTTTAGGAGACCTCCGCCAACAAATCGGACAGAAGATTAAGGCCGCGGGACGCGCAAATGAGGCGCAGTACAATCTCAGGTCACGATCTGCCAATTTTAAAGAAGGAGATGAGGTTTCCCGGCACAATTTCCGCCAAAGTGACGCCGCTGGGCATTACAACGCCAAGCTGGACTGGCGCTTCTTGAAAAGCCGTTTACAGAAGGTAGTGGGACCCATTCGCTATATGATAACGGACCCATCGGGAAAAGAAGTTGGGATATACCACGCAAAAGACCTGCGCCGATAGATAATTAGCCTCGTCTGTTCTGTCCGTCCGCATATAGTTTCAAAAACGCGCAAGGTTTGTATACTTCGGATGCCAAAAGCTCATCGGAATTGTTATCGAGTCCACATGGGCGGCAAAGTTACCGATTGCCGTCGTCCGACACCTCATTAGCTGGAAAGTCGGAAGCATATCAATATGGTCGACATTCGCAAGGCTCAACTACATCACATGGAAGCCATAAGCACAACGATTCAGGCAAATCCAGTGATTCAAGTATTTCCAGTGCGCATGGTTATCGTCGATTGCATGAAGGTGGAAGCCTAAGAATAAGTAATTCTCAACAGCACAATAATAAGCATTTATCCGATAATAGTTATCGAGTATTACAAGAGAGCTCAAGTTCACATAACATTCCGCATGTTCCTTATGGTACTGCTGAAAAGCATCAGCAGCACTATCCTCATTCAAAACTTTCATACTCAATATCGAATTCATCTGATTTGGGTGGATTGTCACCGACTCATTCAGCCAATACACCGATATTAAAGAAGAAACTATCATCCGAAAGTTCAATTCATAGCAAACGTGGTAGTTGTGGAGCAGGCGTATCAAAGTATCAAAGTTTTGACTATACAACGGGAAATGCTGCGATAGTGTCATTAACTCGGTCGGGTAGTTTCATGTCATCGCCAACATCGGCGCATCATCATCCAGCATCGTTCCAAGGTTCATTATCACCACAGCAGCAACAACAACAACCCCTGTCGTCTTCCCATCGAAAGGCCAACAACGATGGCAATGGTGGCGGTAGCGATGATTCAATGCATGAAAAATATTTTAAGTCTGTCGAAAATACTCCCGTATCGCGTAGACGTCACACAATTTCCGCAAAACTTAGCAATAAGAAACATTCAAGTGACTCGGGTCCGCGAAGTCCTATTAGTCCACAAAATCACACTCAATCCAATAAATCAGCTCGACCGTCTGTTTTAAGTAGTTTATCGGCTTTAGAGCCACCACCAACCATGTGCTTCAATATGTCTTCGAGTCATGAAAACGATCCAAATTTTATTAATTTGGATTTGACGTCCAAACCGGAAAAATACTTGGATAAAATGAAACTGGAAAACGATCACGGAATGCCAGCGATAGCGGTTTCGGTAGCGGGAGTGGTGGAAGTGGGATCGTCGATTGGCAACTGGTGCAGCGGGCAGTGAAAGTTGATTCTGCTGTTGGGAGGAGATTTTGTGAGTTGTGAGTTGGGAGAACGTCGTTGAACGGTTTCACGTACCGGGGGAAAATATTAGATCCGTTTTTCGTTCGGAAAAAGGATTGCAAGGCGTGGGAATCGGAAAAAGTGCATTACAGGAAAAGTGCTCTCGCTGATGCCCAATATTCTAAATGTTCTTTAAGATCTTAATCTTGTCTAAGGGAATGATTTCATTAGTTTGTTACAGAACTCGGTTTTGAAGTTTATATTTCTATTAATGTTTTATTGTCGTATTCAATTATATACAAGATTGTGCATCGCGGATTTGTGACATTTCACAAGGCATCGGAGAGTGGAAAATAATACAAGCTAAAACTAGAGTGATATGATTCGAATGGCGATGCAGGTTACGGGGTTGTGCGCGAAAAAGTGTAGAAGAGTAACGAGTGGAACGGTAAAGAGCTCGGGAAGATTTAGAGGATTGGATCGGTTTCATTTTGCGACAATGGCAGTGAATTTAATAAATGTTCCTTGTTCCTTGAAAATATTGAATATTGGAGAATCGAAAAATTACAGAAGAAGAAAATAATCATTGACCGTATCGTGTTCGTTGGCAATATTAAGTCGACTATAGATGGCAAATCGAACGGTGTAGAGAGAATGTTTGTTATTGGTGTTTTTAGAACATTTATATTAGAAAGTTTAACAGTAGACAATGAAAGTTAGTGATCAAGTTTTCTAAGCTAGAAAAAAAATTAAGCTTAAATTTTAAATATAATTTAACGCGATGATATAAAACAATTACAAATTAAATTTATAAGTGTTTATTTCTGAATGGTTGTGTTAAATTATGATAACTCGCTCGTGAATTTAAAAAAAATAATACAAGTTTGCAGTCCCTTACCCGCCCCGAACACGAGCGCTCGTAGGAGGAGGTTTGGGTAAGTACCCTTTCTTTTTTCAAAGTTTTTTTCTGCATGTTTTTTTTTTGAATTATATATATATATATAAATATAAAAGATATGTAATGATTCTAGAAGAAACAAAAAAAAGGAAAAAGAGATCCATATACGAACGTGACGGTATAGTAGATGTTAATAGCAACCTTTAGACATAAGTTAAATTGATGGAGGGTAATTAACCTATATTTTGTAAATTAACAAGTAAATTTCGAACAGAACAAAAGATTTTTTTTGCATAGAAGGAGAACAACCAGAAAAGAAAGGAATTAATCGTGTTCCGTTAGCAATGAATTTGTATCAAAAAAATAGATCATACTCGAGTAGACGTTTTTATTGAGTGATTTACCAAAGTAAATGTAAATTGTTCTTTCAGTAAGGCTTTACCAAAAGATTTAACTGAGGTCAGAATCGTGTAAAAAATTGTTTTAGAAACACATTTATGAGATAATAAAAAACCAAAATGTGGAATTAAACAAGAACCTCGGTCTTTCTATTTTATTTCCTTTGGACCGAGTATAGGACCCGGGACGGTGGTGGGCTCTCACCACAAAACATGAGCCAGCCGCCGGGTACATAATAATCTTCTTTGTTTCAGGGTACTTCGCGGGTTGAGTGGCCCGAGCAAGGTACCTCTTTATGACATAAGGTTATGCAATCAAACTGCATAAGTCTATGGCATAAATTGGTCACCGGGGTACTTCTCCTCTGATGTGAAGGCTCATGCAAGTTAAATTGTATGAGTTTTCCACTCAGAAGAGGAATACCTTGCCACTACAACAATTATGGATTTTGACCCGGTTGGGTAAGTGCGCAGGGGCTCCATCACCACCCGGTTGCCCCTCTCTCATTTATGGGTCATGAGCTTCATCGGGTAACGACGAAGTTACCCTAAGTCCGCCCCTTTTTACATGTTTCACTTGTTCTCGGAACAAGTCCTTTTTCTCTCGGTATAGTTGCCTACACTTTTTGTAACTTCGGCCGCCTTGCTTTTTCTCGACCCCAGAAATTCGTGAATGCGAAATTCTTTGTAGTGGGTCCTTGTGCTGGGGGAATGAACCCGCCCCACGACACCGCAATGCTAGCCTGCCAGCGCATTCACGAGTCTCCAGACAAGGGCATTCTCGGCAGATACTGACACCTTCTTCTGCCGAGGCAGCAGACCATCGCTGCAGTCCTCTACGGACACTTGAACGTACCTTCATCACTACAACACCTTCCATTTACCCTGTGTTGCACACTTTCAAAATTTTCCCAGGGCCTGGTCAGCTGAGCTGGGGCACGTCAGCTGAGCTGACGCCTGTTGTATTTAAAAAAACAAAATAAAATTTCCGACGCACGTGTTCTTTTAAGCATTTCAGAACATAGGAGTGCTGCCAGATCCTAATACAAAACTAAAAGATTGCATGGAGTGAATTTTTTTTTCTACAATTTTATTGATTTTTTGAGATATGGTAATCCTGAAATCTATAATCGAAGCACATGTCTATATTCGCGCCAATCCTTGCGTCAGCATTTATCTGCCTACCTACTACCGATGATTTATGGTCGCTATTCGGCTTGTGTTCAGATTTTTCCGGAGAGTAGATTAAATGTGGATACTATGTCAGTATACTATGGTATGAACTATCAAGCGAGTTCACATATAATAAACTCCCAACATAACGGTATTCAACATTCAAAGATCAATTTAGGTATGTATAAGCGTTCACGAAGCTTTCATGGGGAAATGTAAAAAAGAGATTTAATGGGCAAATAGTGCCCTGCATAGGCATTTGAATGAAATGTAAGACGATGAGCTTTCATTTCGCTCAGATGGGCAAAATATTCTCCTTTAATTAAGTGTTCGCACTTGCAAACACAACAACAAACCGATTTTGTGCATGAACGCTTAGTCAGAGCATATGAACTATCAAGCAAGTTAATATAGAACAAACTCCCAACCTAAAGGTATTCCACCTTCAAAGATCAATTCGAGTATGTATTAGCGTCCGCAAATGCTTTCATGGAGAAATGTAATGAAGCGACTGAATCGGCAAATGTTGCCCTGCATATGCGATTGAATAGAATACAAGACGATGAGCTTTCATTTTGATTAGATGGGCAAAAGATTCCCCTCTTGTTAAGTGTGCTTACTTGCGAACACAACCGCAAACCGATTTCGTGCACGAAAGCTTAGTTCCAAGTAGATAGTGCTTTCACGTTTTATCTTAAAAAAACTAATGATGAGACTCGTAAGCGCGTTCTCTAACTTGTGCAAGTTTATCGCTTGTGTCAATCAAACATTTTCCGTCTCTTTTAATTTGGATTTGGCCGATCAGCTGGTGATCTTGCTTGTTCGTTTATATGCCCTGCTCATGATATAAAGACTAACAAGGTATGATCGCTCCGGAAAAGAGACGCCATTTAGGTGGGAGCTTATGAGTACAAAGCTTTTCTGTGGATTAAAGAATAAGTAATAAAATGTAGAACACATCACAATCTGAAGCACAATCGTAGTAAGTATTTAAAAGCGATTAATCTGTCTTATTCTTACCCGTAGCAATATATACTTGGTAAAAAAATCGCTATCCTTTGTAATATTTCATGATCGTATAACACTTCCGTTTGTTGCATAAACGATGTTAATCAAATTTATAGTATTTGTACTGAGTATTTAATATACAACGAGATGGTGCACGGGCAAATGACCAAAACGGAAGTAATTTATAAAAGAAGAGTGAATTTCTCAACTAGTAGAATCTTAATAATTGTTTGTTCTGAGAAGGTAAAGTGATCATTGATTCGCAATTATGGCTAATTTTGATTCGGACATTTCATTTCAGTGATTAAAACGACGTAAACTAAAGGATTCATTGAATTGCACACAAAACTTTGAATATTTTTAAGGCTTCCAAGGAAAGAAAGTTTATCATTTTGACTCCTAATATTTATAATATATATATATATATATATATATATATATATATATATATATATATATATATATATATATATATATATATATATATATATATATGTATATATATGTATATATATATATAAATATATATATATATATATATATATATATATATATATATATATGT
Source organism: Odontomyia ornata (assembly GCA_963969285.1). Lineage (NCBI taxonomy): Eukaryota > Metazoa > Arthropoda > Insecta > Diptera > Stratiomyidae > Odontomyia > Odontomyia ornata. Next base: position 200,980,563 of record OZ017739.1, read on the forward strand.
ATATTTTTTTTTGTTTCCTTTTTGATATAACATATGTTTGCACATACCTGTTAAACGGGAATGGATAGAAAAGTCCTGTTTTCTGCCAAGAATTAGACATGTGGCGGCTATATTACATTTAATTCAAAATAACTCAAAAATATTCATTCCATTCATACATAAAAATACTTTACTTTTGACACATTAAACAAATAATGTTAATCTAGTTACCTATATTGTTTTTGGGATTGTATATATATAGATTGTAAATTAATGAAGTTAATTCAGTAAGTTCAGTTCATTCAATGAATTCAGTTCGTTCTCAAATATTGTATTGAGAAAGTCAATTAATAAATATAATTTAGTTTGTCCAGTTCCTTCTTAATTATTGTATTGTTTGAATTTATAATAAAATATTATTCAATACATATTGTAATAAAATATCTTTCTAATTGTAGAAAGAATAGTTTATGCTTATAAACAGAAACAAACTATACTAAAAAAAACGAACAATTGATGACCCCGACTTTACATAAAAATACTTTACTTTTGACACACAAAAACAATATAGGTAACTAGATTTACATTATTTGTTTAATGTGTCAAAAGTAAAGTAATTTTATGTAAAGTACATTTTATGAATGGAATGAATATTTTTGAGTTATTTTGAATTAAATCTAATATAACCACCAGAGACATTATTTTAACATCATCATCATAATTGACCGCCGTAGGGAACGACTTCGATTATATTTATTTCAAACGAAGGACAACCTATTGGGATAACCTATATCTACACGAAAGTGTAATCCTTTTAAGAACGTTTGGATATAAATACAATAGATGAATATGATACGTTAACGTCGAGAAATTGAAGTTCTATGTACTTAATACCAAATATGCCCATTATTTTGTGACTGTTTAAGGATTCAATGAAGGGAATAGAATCTTTTGGTCATGAAAGATGAAAACGATGAACATTCATCAGTTTATTGTTTCAATCATTTCTTTCAAAAATAACCAATAAATTATTTCTAAATGTAGCTGAAATGTAACGATTTGGAGCAATAATTTTAAGGGAAATTATAAGATTGGTTTCTCTTTCAGCGTTCATTCTTCGGCCGCTACTTAACTTATCAAATGATCCTTCTCACATTCTTAGACGAAGATGTAATATGTACAATTCACAAAATTTCTCCATGAAATAATAAATAAAGTCGTGTATATATATATATATATATATATATATATATATATATATATATATATATATATACATATATATATATATATATATATATATATATATATATATATATATATAAATATATATATACATATATATATATATATATATATATATATATATATATATATATATATATATATATATATATATATACATATGTATATTTATGCATATGTATATATATGTATATACCCATTAAATCTCTTTTTTACATTTCCCCATGAAAGCTTCGTGAACGCTTATACATACCTAAATTGATCTTTGAATGTTGAATACCGTTATGTTGGGAGTTTATTATATGTGAACTCGCTTAATAGTTCATACCATAGTATACTCACATAGTATCCACACTTAATCTACTCTCCGGAAAAATCTGAACACAAGCCGAATAGCGACCATAAATTATCGGTAGCAGGCAGGCAGATAAATGCTGACGCGAGGATTGGCGCGAATATAGACATGTGCTTCGATGAGAGATTTCAGGATTACCATATCTCAAAAAATCAATAAAATTGCAGAAAAACAAATTCACTCCATGCAATCTTTTAGTTTTGTATTAGGATCTGGCAGCACTCCTATGTTCTGAAATGCTTAAAAGAACACGTGCGTCGGAAATTTTATTTTGTTTTTTTAAATACAACAGGCGTCAGCTCAGCTGACGTTCCCCGGCTCAGCTGACCAGGCCCTGGGGAAATTTTGAAAGTGTGCAACACAGGGTAAATGGAAGGTGTGGATGCTATGTGAATGTACTATGGTTCATACGTTCTGCCTGGATACTGGAGCTGGTAGGAGTTTTGCTCGAGGTCCGGCAGTTAAAGCCCGGTGTTGTCAACCTTTCTTCAGTAAGTTGGTGAGTGGCGTGGTCTCTGGTTAATGGGTGATGTACGTGAATGCATCATTACATTATGGCTATATCCATCGGGTCAATGATGTCCGAAATAGGGGTCAACCGCCAAGGAACCAGCTGAAAGTATCAGGAAATATGAGGTTCAACCGAGTTGAGAGAAGATGAATAGTAGAGGAACGAAAATGTAGCCTTGGAAAATTTGTGGACTTAGAAGTTAATTTAGTGCTAGAAAAAAATTAACTGACAAAATAAGAGGAGCCGATTCGAGGAAAAAAAACCAACAAATAAATTTTTTGTCGCAAATGTAACATATGTTCGTGAGAAAATTTTAGTTTTGAGGAAGTTATGGACGAAATTGTATTTTTCTCTTCACTGCTTATTTTATTATAAACGAATTAATAAAGTTTGTAAAAGTGCAGTAATGATGCTTGTCGATATTTAATACCAAGCAAATGTTGTGCGTTAAAAAAGTGCAACCGAATAAAAGTGGTGGTCAGAGGAGCCGTACTGAAAATTATGGGTTTGGTTGCTGCGTTCCATGTAGTTCGGTGTATAATCATTTTGAATTAATTAAGCGACTCGTGATGCAAATCTCCTTTGAGTTCGAAAGGGACTAGGAAAATATTATTTGGTTTCATCCCCTTCAACCCATGGAATTTCCGTTTGAGCGTACAGTCCGAAAGCCTTGACTTTGTTTGCCCGGTGGTAGAAATGAAGGCAAGGCTGCGTTCATTCGACATCTGGTGGCCACTAATATCGCAATTCTCACCTATCATGAGTCACTGTGAGCTAAATTTTAAACAAATATTAATTTTCAGTGGCCCCGCCGAGTAGTCTGAAAGCCAAACAAGGAGTGAATAATTATTTTTTTTCCTTGAAAATCGTTATGTGAGCAGATGCGTTTCGTCTCCTTTGAGTTATCTTCAGTGTCTAAAAGATATGACTTTTTATAGGTGTAGGAGGGGCAGGTAGTACTAAATTTGGTCAGTTAGAGGGATATTCAGTTTTTGTGCCCGTGGATGTCCGTTTGTTCTGTTTCATTTCGTTTTCGTCAGAAAGGATGGCCTAGCACTGAAAAAAATTATCGGAATTTGTAACAAGTTGTTAGTTGATAATATTACCGTCTGTTTTTCCATTTCACGCCTATAAAACCACACACACGAGCCTGACGCTATGGCAAAACCTATGACATTGCTACACAACCAAAGCAAAAAATCGAGACTTAGAAAGGTTTGAAATATGTATATAAACATAGAAAAACAGACGGTAACATTATCAACGAACAACTTATTACGGATTCCCACAGAATTGTTTCAGTACTAGACCATACTCTCCGACAACAATGGAAACGTGGTAAAACAGAACAAATGGACATCCAACTACCCAAAAAACAAAAAAAATAATATCCCTCTACCTGATCTAATTTTGTGCTTACCTACTTAAACCTTCCAGACATCCTTTAGAGACTGAAGATGACTCAAAGGAGTCGAGAAGCGTCTGCTAACATAACAAAGTAGTATTGGCCTGTGGATATTAAATAAAGAAAAAAAATTGACCACAATTATTTTCTTGCTATAGTTTTCCTTAAATTGGGTTGTTTTGTTCTCATTTATTTATTCTAAATATATAATTTTTGTAAATGGAAGAATTCCACTATTGCTTGAATTTAAGGATTGGGGTTATACATTTTTCTTATTTTTTGCATACCTCACTATACATTGGATTTTTAATTATACATTTCCATATTTTTTGGAATAAAGCTCCCATGAATGTTTAAAAAGCCATCATTTATTTCTGAAATGCTCCCCGGAATGCCACTCTAAGAGTAAGAACCACTACCGCCTTCTAATGTCTGCAATTGTGGTGACTAATGTGGAGTGCATTTTTTTCTTTTGTGGTTGGCAGGTAAAGACTATTTACGGTCTGAGTGCGGCACTCCAAAGAAGACTGAAGATGTAATATGTACAATTCACAAAATTTCTCTATGAAATAATAAATAACGTCGTGTATATATATATATAGATATATATATATATATATATATATATATATATATATATATATATATATATATATTTGTATATATATATATATATATATATATATATACATGTATATATATATAGATATATATATATATATATATATATATATATATATATATATATATATATATATATATATATATATATATATATATATATATATATATATATATACATGTATATATAAATATATATTTACATATATATATATATATATATATATATATATATATATATATATATATATATATATATATACTACTGTGTCCAAAAAGTAAGGTGACATTTGAATTTAAACTGCGGGACTCGAAGAATTTGGAGAATTATTTTTTTTTAGGTTGGTAGTACTGTCAGTGACATCTATGTTAAATTCACATGTCAAAATATTCATCAGTGTTTGAGATACGCGTCGTTTTGTGAGCTGCTAAAAGTTAGTTTTTCGTTTTTTGCGATGTCGAAATTTGTTGAATTAGCATTAAATTTTGTTTGCGGAATCAATTTTCTGCTGCAGATACATTGAGGATGGTGCAGAAAGCCTTTGGTAATGAGGCTTTGTCTAAAATAAGTGTTTACAAGTGGTATAGTGAGTTCCAAGCCAGCCGGGAACGTGTCGAAGACGAAGAGCGCCCTGGGTGACCATCAACCTCTTCCCTTCTTCGATTATCGTGGTGTTGTGCATTATGAATTCCTCCCGCCGGGCCAATCAGTCAACAAGGAATATTATTTGAACGTTATGCGTCGTTTGCCTAACGCTATCCGCCTAAAAAGGCCAGAATTGCGGAAAGACAATACTTGGTTTCTACACCACGATAATGCACCATCCCATACTGCACTCGTAATTCGTGATCGTTTCGCCAAAAACTCAACCCATATCGTTCTGCAACCACCGTATTCACCTGATCTGGCGCCGTGCGACTTCTGGCTATTCTGCAAGCGCAAGAGACCGCTCTGGGGACACCGTTTTGATACGATAAAGGAGATTCAAGCCGCAGCGAAGACGGAACTGAAGGCCATCCCGGAAACGACGCGCATCTCAAACACTAATGATAATTTGACATTTAAATTTAACTGACATTGATGTCACTGACAGTACTACCAACCTAAAAAAAATCATTCTCCAAATCCTTCGACGCGCGCAGTTTAAATTCAAATTTCACCTTATTTTTTGGTCACAGTAGTATATATATACATATATATATATATATATATATATATATATATATATATATATATATATATATATATACATATATATATATAAATAAATATTGATATGTTAGTCCTTTGAAAAATTTAAAATCAAATTGAAAATATTTACCCAGCGTCGTCCATCCTGATTAAATCTGGCCAAATTTGATGAGCACTGAAACTGAGCTTCCAATAGGGGTACCAGTTAATTCATGCGGTTTTCTAACAGATGGCGTAGCTTGATTTTTATTCCAGTGGTTCACCTTTCCAAATATGTGTTGGAAAGCTACTGTCATATAGTTTCAGAATCAGTATGTGTCATTTAGCTGAAGCGTGAACAACAATACTTTTTTTACTCTGAAAATGTCGAATTTTGTGCCGAATAAAGTGTTTTTGCGGGGAATACTTCTACATTGAAGAAAAAGGCTTCGAAATTCATCGTATTTTGGTGGAAGTGTATGGTATGCATGTTCTAGCTGAGCGTACGTGCCAGAAGTGGTTTGCACGGTTTAAAAGTGGCAATTTTGACTTAGAGGTTGATGAACGGCCCGGACAGCCAAAAAAGTTTGAAGCTCACGAATTGGAGACATTGCTCGACCAAGGTCCATCCCAAACTTGCAAAATCACTTGGCGTCGCTCATCAAACCATTTTTGATCGTCTAAAAGCAATTTTTCACAATAAAGCTTCAATTTTCTAAAAAAAACACCGCACGAATTAACCGGTACCCCTATTATGCAGCAGAATATTTGCTAACTTTGGCCGAATAGCCAGCCAAAGTGTTTTGAACAGAAAAGTGTTTTTTCGTATTACATAGTACTAGCCCAAGAGTTAGCAATGGCCGAATCTTCATTTAATTACGGGACAGAACCTTCTGCTCTCGAACTACAATTTTCTATTCATTTTATACTCTCAAAATAATCTAGAATCTACTTAAACTATCTTAAAATGTATGTCATAAATTATTTTCATATCTTCTTTATTCAATACTCCAATTGTATGGTCTCATGACCCACAAATCATTTCACACATTTGTTTAATGATAAGTGTTCAATGGATGAGGCCGTTACTTGGTGAAAGTTCATCGTTTAAGTAATAAAAACACCGTCCGTCCGTGTGTCACAGCAGTTTTTCTCGGAAACTAGTTAAGCTAGAAACATCAAATTTTGTGTGTAGGTGTAAAGTGGTGATCTCTTCAAAGTTCAACTATAAAATAATTTTATAAGGTATTTAAGGGGGGGTCTCCCCATATAGGAGAGTGACTGAAAGGTCTTGATGAGAAGTTTTCAAAACAGGTCTTACTTTAGCAAAATTTGCTTCGAGGGGTGCATAGGGAGGGGTAATACACGAAAAATTTGTGTCCCCGCCCTCGCGATTGGACACCTGTGATCCGAAAAATCTGAAAAAAATCAGGAATGTAGGGCTTGGTGGGTACAACCACAACAAATACGTTAGAAGTCACAATTCACTCAACTTTGTTAGTAATAGTATGATTTATCGATTTTATGTTTTTTTGAATAAAATCTTAACGGTACCCTTAAATTTAATGAAATTCAGTACGTAGATGTCTATTTATAAGATTGAACAATATTTAGCGAAGTTATAGTGGTTTGAATTTTCCTGTATTACTATGGAACAATATGCGCTGCATTTATTACTATGGAAACATATGGCTATGGAACAACATGCGCTTTTTACCGACTCAGACACTACAGTTTGGCTAGGATTTGCATGAAAGTTTCAGGAATGGTAGGTGTCATGTATATCTTTGGGAATCGGTTCAGCTAGTGGTATCAGTAATCGTAAAACCAAATAGTGGCTGTTTTAAATGCGAAGATTCAATAATTTTGAGTTATTTTTTCCCAACTTCAACGTTTAAGGTGCATGCTTTGAACACTTGATTCAATTTAATGAATGACTGAAGACAACAATTAATGCTCATGAGTGAAACAAGTCAAGAAGGTGGGAGAGAGCTCCTAGCAAAATCGTTTTGTAACCATTTTAGGATTCGAAAAAATTGGCCATGAATCGATGATAACAGTAGAGGAGAGTGGCCCCTGAAAAAAAAAAATTCATCAAACGTAGCCAATATGAGTATGAAATTAAAGTTTTCATGGGAGCTTTTCAAAACAGTTGTTAAACTGTCAGCTTTTACTTCAGTGGGGGCACAGGGGAGAAATACATGAAAAATGTGTTTCCTCCGTCATCATCCATCTGAAATAATTATCAAGGGAGATATTTATGAGTATAACAATACCAAAAACCTCAGAAATTGAAATTCGTTCAACTTTGTTAAAAATAGTATGATCTTCGTATTTCATATTTTTTCCAATAAAATCGTCTTTGAAATGTTTCTTGATTTGATTCGATCTGGTGACTGCATTTCGTAAATTGGATACAAAACCCTTCTGACATAAGCGTAGGTCTGTTTACCCAACTTGTTATATTTAATTTTAAACACTACAGCTATTTCGACACACCGTGTCTTCCTCAGTTGTTAATACTACAAAACTGGCTGCCCACAAAATAATTTAACAAACATCAATAACTCTAACGGCAATGATAAAATAAATATATAAATATAATATGAGCCGTACATTACAATACATATATTAATGAATAGAAGTAACAATTTTAACAGTTGGAAAATAATTTCATAGAAATCACTACAACGATCGTCAATGATACATAACCATACATGTATTAGTTAAACGAATTTCAAATTTAATAAAGGCGAACTATTTAAGTCCAATTGGTCATTCAGTGAAATATCAAACGTTTTTCTTTTATTTATTTCCAGACTTTCCAATGCATTTAATTTTTGTCCTTTTTCAGCAACCTATATATTGGTATATTGGTAAAGCCACAGATATAATTAGTAGATATCTGAATGGAGAAAATTTAAAAGTGGCGTTTAAAACTCATTCTTCCTTAGGTAAATTTATAAAGAATAATAAAACAATTACTGACAAAAAACAAAAATCGGGTGTTTATGAATTACCTTGCGGATCATGTAACAAAGTTTACATTGGACAGACAGGTAGATCCTTTGAAAAAAGAATGTACGGGCATCATTATAGTTTTAAAAATAAGGATGGGGTTTCTAATTATGCAAATCATTTGTTGGAGATGAACCATAATTATTGCAATGACTTTAGTATTCTACACGTTGCTGAAAAAGGACGAAAATTAAATGCATTGGAAAGTCTGGAAATAAATAGAAGAAAAACGTTTGATATTTTACTGATTGACCAATTGGACTTAAATAGTTCGCCTTTATTCAATTTGAAATTCGTTTAATTAATATATGTATGGTTATGTTATATTTATTTATTTATATATTTATTGTATCATTGACGATCGTTGTAGTGATTTCTATGAAATTATTTTCCAGCTGTTAAAATTGTTACTTCTATTCATTAATATATGTATTGTAATGTACGGTTCATATTATATTTATATATTTATTATATCATTGCCGTTAGAGTTATTGATGTTTGTTAAATTATTTTGTGGGCAGCCAGTTTTGTAGTATAAACATCTGAGGAAGACACGGTGTGTCGAAACAGCTGTAGTGTTTAAAATTAAATATAAAAAGTGAATGTTAACTGAAAAGTGTTTTTATTACTTAAACGATGAACCAAGTAACGGCCTCATCCATTGAACATTTAAATAATGCTACTACTAGCATATTGGCCACATATGACTTTAAACTGGCGCTTCATACAAAATTGTCATCATAAAATATCTGGTACCTGAAACAGTGCTTGAACGACTACCTGATCCCGCAATACATGAAATTAAAAACTAATAACCAGAGTACATCGGCGAGGAGAGCAATACAAGCAGGTATTAGGAAACGATTAAGAGAAGATATGAAGATTGAATATAGCAAACGTGATATTTGTAATGTGTACCTAAAATTTACGCATTCGGAATTAACGAAACGGTTGCATAACGTGGAATTTGATCTGCTAGATTTTAGAGTTAGAATGGACGTTGAGAAATTAGTGTTTGCGAAATATATGAAGCAACGGGAAAAATTAAACAAATTAAAACTTCTCTAAAATGTTTACAATCGTGATAACCGTACATTAAATAATGAACGTTTCTCTGATCATAAATTTTTTGCTAGTTTTGTTAATTTAACGAATAAGACTTTTAGTAAAAATGAAACCGATTTAATTGAAAAAGGGTTTAAATTCAATTTACAACAAAATAATTGTAGAAAAGATTTTGAAGTTTTAGGTGTTGACTGTAAACGAATTTGTAATAAATTTGGAAAAATAGACACAGATATTTTGAAGTCGGGAGTAGTAGATAAACATATGTTAGCTAATAAATTAAATAAATGTTATAATCAAATTAATAAGAATAATAGTAACAGTAGAGTAAATGCAATTAATAATAATAATAAAAGGTCAACCATCAAGTCCATTAAAAATAAAATAAGAGAACACGATTTAGTTTTCACTCGCGCTGATAAAGGCAACTCTGTTATCGCTATTGATAAAGATAAATACGTAGAGAAAACTTTAGAATTTTTGCGTGACTTTAAGTTAATTAATACAAACCCTACATTAAAATTCCAGGCCGAAGTTAAAAAAGCTATAATAAATGGTTATTGTATGGTTATGTTATATTTATTTATATATTTATTGTATCATTGACGATCGTTGCAGTGATTTCTATTAAATTATTTTCCAACTGTTAAAATTGTTACTTCTATTCATAAATAAACGTATTGTAATGTACGGTTCATATTATATTTATATATTTATTTTCCAGGCCGAAGTTTAAAAAGCTATAAAAGAATGTTCATTCTCCAACCAAGTTGATTTGCATTATTTGACCGTTATGAACCCTCAACCGCCCAAACTCTATTCACTAATTAAATTACACAAAGATAACCATCCTATAAGACCATTTGTTTCTTTTATTAATGCCCCTTCTGCTAAATTATCTAAGAAACTAATTAACATTTTCCAAACACTATGTAAGTTCACATCAATACATAGTATTCAAAATTCAGTTGAGTTAGTCAATAGGATTAAAGATTTATATGTACCTGAAAATACAATTCTTGTATCATTTGATGTCAAAAATTTGTTTCCTAGCGTGCCCCCTAATGATGTAATTCAGATTGTTCATAATTTATTAGAAATCAACTGTGATAAGGTAATTATGAGAGAGGAAATATTGAAACTTTTTAACATTTGCTTAGGTCGAAATTATTTCGAATTAAATAATAACTATATATGGTACTGAAGGACTGGCAATGGGAAACCCACTTAGTCCTTTAGCTTCTGAAATATTTATGGACGATTTGGAAGCAAAAATTAGAGCACACCCCTTTTTTAAATTGTTTGTTTTCTGTTATAGATATGTTGATGATGTTATAGCTATGTTTTTAGGGACCCACCGACAATTGCAAATTTTCTTTAATTTTATAAATAATTTGCATGCTAAAATTAAGTTTCCGATGGAATTAGAAGAAAACAGATGTCTTAATTTCCTTGATCTTAATATTTCAAAACTAAATAACAAATTCGCTTTTAACATTTTTCATAAACCCACACACACAGACATGATCATTCATAGCACATCATCACATCCATTTTCACATAAACTTGCCGCTTTCCATAGCTTTTTACACAGACTGATTACGATTCCATTATCGGAAGAAAAGTATCAGTCAGAACTTAATTTGATTAAACAAATAGCCGTTAACAATGGCTATAATCCGATGATAATTGAAAATATAGTAAAAAAGAAATTGAAAATACCCACTCTAACAAATTATTGTACCTTGACATATATTGGTAAAGCCACAGATATAATTAGTAGATATCTGAATGGAGAAAATTTAAAAGTGGCGTTTAAAACTCATTCCTCCTTAGGTAAATTTATAAAGAATAATAAAACAATTACTGACAAAAAACAAAAATCGGGTGTTTATGAATTACCTTGCGGATCATGTAACAAAGTTTACATTGGACAGACAGGTAGATCCTTTGAAAAAAGAATGTACGGGCATCATTATAGTTTTAAAAATAAGGATGGGGTTTCTAATTATGCAAATCATTTGTTGGAGATGAACCATAATTATTGCAATGACTTTAGTATTCTACACGTTGCTGAAAAAGGACAAAAATTAAATGCATTGGAAAGTCTGGAAATAAATAGAAGAAATACGTTTGATATTTTACTGAATGACCAATTGGACTTGAATAGTTCGCCTTTATTAAATTTGAAATTCGTTTAATTAATATATGCATGGTTATGTTATATTTATTTATTTATATATTTATTGTATCATTGACAATCGTTGTAGTGATTTCTATGAAATTATTTTCCAGCTGTTAAAATTGCTACTTCTATTCATTAATATATGTATTGTAATGTACGGTTCATATTATATTTATATATTTATTTTATCATTGCCGTTAGAGTTACTGATGTTTGTTAAATTATTTTGTGGGCAGCCAGTTTTGTAGTATAAACATCTGAGGAAGACACGGTGTGTCGAAACAGCTGTAGTGTTTAAAATTAAATATAAAAAGTGAATGTTAACTGAAAAGTGTTTTTATTACTTAATGATAAGTGATAATTAATGTTTTGTAATTTCAGATGTTCGTGAAACATTCATATGGTAATCATTACAATATATATGACTATATATATATATATATATATATATATATATATATATATATATACATATATATATACATATATATATATATATATATATATATATATATATATATATATATATATATATATATATATGTATATATATATATATATATATATATATATATATATATATATATATATATACATATATATATATATACATATATATATATATATATATATATATATATATATATATATATATATATATATATATATATTATTGTTACATGTACAACTAATTCTGCGAGCTACTGTCGCAATTGTTTTCACAACCATTAAGTTCATCATGATCAACTAAAGACTTTACTCGAAAGCTCAAGAATTCACCAAGCATGATCGACATCTAAAAGTGACGTCACTGCGCTATTCAGATGTTGATCATGCTCGAATATCCCAGGTAGCTCTCGGCAGAACATTCACCAATGTACGAGTAATGGATTGAATGACTAGAGATCCTATATAAAGTCGAGCTGAATGAATTGGGGATTACTACAACGGCGTTAGTGTAACTGCGATATAGCGGAGCGTGAAGTAAACGCGATATTGATTCATAGTGAAGTGATATAGACAGCTGAATTAAAAATTTATAGACAAAGTGTTAAGTAGAATTAGTGAAATTGTTAAATTAATGATTGTGCATTTTTAGTAAATAAAGTCGTTTAACTTAATTTAAAAGACATTGCGTTTTCACTTTCCTGAAACATTATAATTATTGGCCGCGAACAATAACACGCGACAGCGGTGTCGAGAAGTGAGATAGAAAATCTCGAAAGTGAAAACTTTCAAACATTCTTAAAGTGCACAACAGTGAAATTTAACGTAGCAACTGAAAAAAAGAGCCAAAATAATTTTAAAAAAAGATGCCACGAAGCCTAAACTTAAAAATTAATGAATTGACCATGTCAGAGCTTAAGGAAGAGTTGGAACAGCGAAACCTGGCTACGCAAGGTGCAAAGGCCACACTGATTGCACGCTTAAGTGACGCGATTGAATTGAAAGGCACGTATCTGGATTCGGGTGAGCCCTCAAACGCAGAAAAAGGCGCAGAAGGGGAGGAAGCAGAAACACCAAAATCAAAGGAACCAGACAATGCGCTGATAAAAATGTTGATACTTGTGCAGCAAGAGTAGCGACAACTGTCATCCTATTTAGCTGCGAAGCTAGACCAGAAGCTCGACCAACAAGCATTGGAAATCACATAAAAGCTGGAGGAGCAATCTACGAAGCCAAATGAACAATCAGCGAAGCGGGACCAACAAGCGATCGAAATCAAGGCGGATTTTCAAAACAGTCTACCAAAATAAGAGCGGAGCTCGGTAGTCTCAACAATCAAATTAAATGCGTCGAAGAAAAGGTATACCAGATCAAGGAGAGAATCAACCACGAGATCAGCCAGGTCGAGGAGAGAATGAACCATGAGACGGAAAAAATCAAAAAGGAATTGGAAACAGCGAAGGCAGTAGTAACCCCCTCACCAGCCCCACTTATAACTGCAGCGCTATGCACATCCAGAAATGTGCAAGCACCAATATTCATTGTGCGAACTGTTTTGGAGTATTTACAAACTCCAGTTTGAAGTCGCCGCACGGGCAAATCACTGGAATGAGCAGGAACGAGCAACTGAATTAATTCTTGCTCTAAGAGCCCCAGCTGCTGAGCTGTTGCAGACCATCCCCGTTGAGTTCCACTCAAACCTGGCTGCTATAATGAACGCGCTGGACATGCGTTATGGAGACGATCATCTGAAGCAGATTTATTAGGCGCAGCTCCGGCATCGGACGCAGAAGTTTGGCGAAACCTTACAGCAGCTAGCCCAAGACATTGAGCGACTAGCACTTTTGGCTTACCCAGCTTATGACCCAGAACATCGAGATGACGTAGCGACAGAAGCATTCATCGGCGCCTTAAAGGACCAGGAATTGCAACAAGCCGTGCGTTTAGCTCAAAAGCAAACGATTCAGGACGCATTGGCTTATTGTCTGAACTTTGAGGCAGCGAAAAATGCGACTCGTACCACTGCCCAGGATCGTGAGATAGTGACAAATGAGTGCTGGTGAGAGGGCGTGGAAAATGAGCGAGAGCCGCAGGTAAATGGTGCGCCTAGATGCTGGGATTGCGGTTAGACTGCAAGAAGCAAAGAAAACGGAGCTATTGTCCAGGATGGTGGAGATCTAGACCGTGTCAGGAGCCTAGAATCCCATCAAACTGAAGGGGCTAACTTCGCGGGGCGGACGTTGGCTAGGAGGATCGACATCTCCAGCACCCTCATCACCGTGTTAAGAGTACATCGTGGAGGAGCAAACTTTTGCCTTCCTAGTCAAATTGATGAAGAACATTGCATCATAACAAACGACACCGGTGCAACCCGATCGACTATCTAACCAGAACTAGTGAGGCCCCAACTACTGCATAAGGGCAGAGTTCACGGAAACGCTTACACCCTATCTCGTCATCCATGTCCAGCTAACTGCAAGCATTGCCAGCGGATTAAGAAAAAGAAGCCGACCATTGATCTGCAAGTGATAACGGCTGAATTCGATGAAGGTTGGTTATTGGAGGAGATTCGGA
>OZ017739.1:201000138-201057638 GCA_963969285.1 Odontomyia ornata
CAAGATACAAACATTTTCTTTGTTTTTCAGCGTTTATGCCTTTCAAATGCCTCAAAATAACGTGTCATTCAGTCACATTCCCATGGATAGGATTCGTATCATCTCCATAAGCGTCAACTCCATTGTTACTATACACCGACGAGACTATCTCCTTGCATTTATTGTTAAGCAAAAGTCTGACATTATACTTCTCACTGAAATCCACCACAACTCATGGCACTCCATGACATTCAAGGATTTGGAATTTGATTTGGATTTGATGGGGGAGGTGGTACCGAGATATTGGGTGGAAAACTGTCTTGTTTCCAAAAACTTTGTATTTCTTGAAGTATTCATCATCAAAATCTCATTCCCAGGTGGGGATAGCTTCTCTGTTATCTCTGCCTATGGAACTGGTCGAAATGTTCTCAAGTTCAAAGAGGAGCTCAATTCCTTGCTTGAAATACTTGAATTGAACAAGCTGTATACTTATTATATTCTTGCTAGTGACATGAGCGCCAACCATACATCATGGCTGAACGCCACCAATAATCGAAAAGCTGTTTTCCTGAAATCGTTGATGACTTCAGACATCTGTTGGAAACTTAACTACAGAGAATGTGTTGGAGCGTGTTTCATTCATATGGAGAAAGCCTTCGATACGATGTGATTAGATGCACTAATTTTTAAACTCCTTCGGGACAGGCTCCCCAGACCACTTGTCGCCATGATGTACAGTATGTTGTATGAGAAATCATTTGTTGTTACTGATAAAAATCTGACGACTTTGCGCGAATTCAAGGCCTTGAATGGTATACAGCAGGGAACGGCTACTTCACCTCTGTTTTGTCAATATTCATTCGCAAGCTATTGAGCGGCTTTGATTTAACGTCTCGCCAACGCCTCCCCTGTCAATCTGAGAACCTGGCCGTGGACCGTTCGACACATAACTTCGGGCCAGATCTCGTTTTGTTACGCCGTGAGGCGCCTTCAAGCTGGGGGATCCCTTTCATAGCGGGAGGGGAGAGGGGAAGAGGACCCATTTGGTACACGCAAAAAATGTGTGACAGGCATTGTCCTCCTCTCGTGGGCAAAAGCGAGTATCGGGGGACCGTGACTTACCGATCTTACGCAGGTAAGACTGAAAACACTCATGCCCGCTCAAAAGCTGGGTCAGATAGAAGTCAGTCTCACCATGCCTCCGATTGAGCCCCGTTTTCACATCCAATTCAGCCAAGACCGCTGCCAATCGTTGAGCGAGCGCTGTCTCTTCTCACGGACAACCATCTCCCTTGCATCCTCGTTTCGGCGCAGGTAAATAGCGCGGCGCTCTCTAACAAGGAGGGCGACAGGTATCACGCCTGCAATAACTCTCACCGCTGAGTCAGAGACTGTTGGATACGAAGATGCAATCCTCAGTGCTCTTCTTCTCTGTACCTGTGCACAAAATTTTCGGTATGCCTCCTTGCTGAGAGCGTCGCCCCATACCTCTGCTCCGTACAGTAGCACTGACCCTACACCACTCATCAAGAGGCGTCTTCTTGATGGGCTGGGTCCCCCTACGTTGGCCATAAGTCGACTCAGGGCCGATATTCCTGAAGCAGCCTTCTCAGCCGTTGCCCTGATTTGCTCAGAGAAACTCATCTTCGAGTCGATCAGTAGCCCCAGGTACTTCACCGATGGCTTCGATTCGATTTGTATACCTCCGATACTGATCATCCTTACTCTAGGGATTCTCTTTTTTGTCAAGATGACCACTTCGGTTTTCTCCAGTGCTAAACTGAGCCCGCGAGCAGTCATCCAGTCCCTCACTCGGCGCATTAGCATACCTAGCCTAAGTTGCGCTTGTTCAACGGTGCGTCCGGCGACCAGAGCCGCAACATCATCCGCATAGCCGACCAAGCGCGACTCATCTGGCATCTCAAGTCTCAGTAGCCCGTCGTAAGACACGTTCCACAGGCCCGGACCAAGGATAGATCCCTGGGCAACACCCGATGTAATTTCCATCCTTCGTTGGCCCTGTGTCGTGTCGTAGAGCAGGCTTCGGTCTTTTAGGTAGTTCCTCAAAAGCCGCATTAGATATTCTGGAACTTGAAAAGAGTTTTCCAGCGTGTCCAGAATATCCACCCATCTAGCGGAGTTGAAGGCATTCCTGACGTTGAGTGTCACCAACAGGACGATCCGTCGCTTGGTGCGACTATATGCCTCTGCCTTTTGGACCGCGTTCACCACCTCTGCAATCGCATCAATGGTAGAACGTCCTGCTCTAAAGCCGTACTGCCGAGGAGATAGGTCCCCAGTAGCACGAATCGCGTCGGTGAGTCTTCCCTTGATGAGTTTCTCTAGCACTTTCCCAGCCGTGTCTAGCATGCATAATGGGCGGTATGCAGACGGTGATTTGGGATTTCCTTTCCCCTTGCTGATCAGCACGAGCCTCGCCACCTTCCATCGTACCGGGAAAATCTCGTCCCGTAGGCAAGCGTTGAATGTGCTGAGCAGCAAGTCAGGACAATAGTGATAGACGAGCCGCAACACCTCAGCTGGAACACCATCTGAACCTGGAGCCTTCCTCGCCTTCAAGGAGAGGACTGCCTCCTCCAGTTCCAGCTGTGTGAAGAGTGGGCGCTCTACTGCTGTTTCACCATGGACAGCGTCAACACGGACGGGATGGGCTGGGAAGAGTCCCCGCACTATCGCGTCCATCTTTTCCGCGTCATGTATACAAGGCTTCCGTAGGGCACCAAGTTTCCCCATGACCAGCTTATAGCCAAGGCCCCACGGATCCTTGTTCACATTGCCCACTAGGTCTTGCCAGCAGCGAGCCTTGCTACTGTTGATCAGTTTGCGAAGGCATTTCCTGGCCGACTTATATGCTGCCACCTGGTTGCATGCCTCGTCACGGTTCCGCGCCCGTTGAGCCTCACGCCGAAGCTTGTGACACTCCCTCCGCTTTTCAGCGATTTCAGTAGACCACCAGTATACTGCGGGCTTGCCGTGCCGGGGTCTTCGGCGGGGCATAGAAGCGCAGCAAGCAGTCGTGATTATGCTCATGGTAGAGTTCACCACGTCTTGAGCTGCCAGTTCTTCCGTCCCCTCCGGAGCTCCCTGCAGCGGCTCACCTGCTGTGAGAGCACGGACGTCGGGAGATAGCATCACTTATCTCAAGCAGAATGCACTGGTGATCACTGGTTGAGTAGTCCTCTAATACTTTCCAGTTGTGTATCCTCCGTACTAAGGACTCCGAGGCAAATGTCACGTCCGGTATGGTTCCCTCACAGCCAATACGGTGGAAAGTCGGCGTATTTCCGGAGTTTAGTACGACGAGGGCCGTCCTGGCCACAATTTCCAGGATTCGTTTTCCCCGCGGATCCGTCCGAGGTATGCCCCATTCGATTGCTTTATCATTGAAGTCGCCCCCGACGAGCACTTTACCCTCTGCGTTCGAGACAGCGCCCTCCAGAGCATTAAGCTTGGCTTGGAAAGATGATATCGGCTCGTTAGGCGTTAGGTAGACACTAAAGAAGGTGATCCCTGAGCACCGAACCCACACGAAACCATCCCCCCGTCCACAACTCTCCGCTTGAAAATCACTGTTCCGAACCTAGATAGCGGCAGTACCAGTTTCATCAGAGTACCATAATGCAGGACTTTTATTATGGTGTTGCTCACTCAGCAGCAAGAAGTCGGCTTTCCTGTCCCTCGCAAACTGCTCAAGCAGATTTTGGGCGGTTGAACTGCGGTGTAGGTTTAGCTGCAGGATGCGGGTCATCGAAGCTCTGATTTGGCCTTGGCTAGGGCTTCCTGGAACACCCGGCATTTTCCTGATCCCATGACGTGTCAAAAATCAGGTTTTGGATCAGCATCCTTGCAAAGAATACAGTGTGCCTCCTTCGTACACTCTTTTCTTTTATGTCCCATTTCACCGCATTTGTAACATAGGGAACTCCTATCGGGTGTGTGTGGTGTGACCATAACCAAGGCATTTGAAACATTGAAGAGGCGTTGCTCTTCACCGTATCCTACAGACAACCCACCCTATTCGTACTTTGCCCTTGTTCAGGAATTGTTCGGCGTCCTTTTTGGTCAAGTCAACTATGGCCATGCGTTGTCCCCTGTTGTTTTCTGGTGTCAGTCTCGCTCTGATCCTTCCCACGCTCTACCTCGGCCAGATCCGTCACGCAGTCAATGTCCCGTATTTCGATCGTTGCCATCGGCTCGAGTGGGGCTATAGTTGCGCTTTTGCCGAAGACTTTCTTTAATGCGTCACAGAATGCTTCTTTATTGCCGGCCTCTGCTCCGAATTGGACCAGTATGTGGCCCGACCGCGTTGGTCGTACTACTTTAATGGTAGTATTGGTGTCTTCGGGCCTTACGTTTCCCCTGATGTCCCGCAGCACCTCCGCGTAGGATCGGCCATCTTGGGGCTTTACAAGCAGTGCCTGCTGCCGGGGTCTTCGTCGGGGCTTCTGCCTGTCCTGTTTTGCATCAGGTCCTTTTTCTAATTGGGCGTCCGTGCGAATTTTAATTTCTGGCTTTTTTTGAAGGAGTTTCTTTGCGGCTTTCTTCGCTCCTTTTGTAAACCACCGATCTGGTGCTCCACGCCCGTCAAGTGCCTCTTCCTTCCTTCTTTTATCCCGATCTCCTTCGATTGGGCTAGACGCCTTTCTTTTATTGACTTTTAATGATGGAGCTATCTGCATGTCGCCTTTAGATTTCGCCCAAAGCGTCTCTTTAGCCTTCTGTTCATCTTCGGCCATGAACCAGCTCCGCCGATAGTGCCCTATGCGATCTAGGAGCTCCTCTAGTTCAAGGAGCCCTTCCTTTGCTACTTTGCTAATTTTTGGGGAGTCGCATGCAGCTTGTATTCTTTTCAGAACATCTCCCGCTTTTCGAAGTAGTCTTTCCTCTTCGTATCGCTGGGCCGCAATTGTACCTTGCAATTATCCTTGGGAGAGGTTTTCACGTTCCGTTTCCGAGTGCAGTACTTCCGCCACATTTTCAACGTTGGCGGTACAATCACGCGGTGTCTGGTCACTCTTTGCTTTTAGTACCGTAATCTCCTCGTTTGCTTCTGGATTTTTCGTTGCAATGTCGGGATTTGTGACCCTTGCATCGGTCGCTTTAGTAACGATCGCAGCCATGACAATCTAATTTTTGGTGCTCTTTACGTTATCTTCCACTGCTCGAACACCTGAAGCATCTTGCTGAGTCTCCCGCTTCTCCTTAATAGGACGCTCGGGCGTTCGCATAATTTTTTTGCTGCGCCCAAACGCCGCAGGAATCTCAGTCTGCACCAGACTGTCTGCTGTTCTCCGTTTTTCGTCTACCGTCACTGTCGTCGTGTTAGTCTTCGTTTTTTTCGTGGTTAGTACAGCTCTCGATGTACTGTTGACATCGTGGCTGCAACCGCTGGTTGCGTCATCGTTATTATTCTTGGTTTCATTATTTGGATGTTTTTGATCTGTTACTATTAGGAATTATCAAGACCTGAAACGTAGTTCAAAGGATTTCCACATCATGGCTCGTGAGGCTAGTTCAGAACAGGTTCCACGTAAATGCTGTGTTCCATACCTCGGTGTTCATCTCGATCAGTATCTGGATTATACGGAACATGTCATAGTCATACTCAGTAAAGCACATTAAGTAGTGATGGCACTACGAAGACTCTTTCATTCCAAATACATTGATCAAAGGGTCAAAATTATCTGTTACAAGACCCTGTTTAGACTAGTTTTGACATATGGATATCAGATCTGGTACATCTAGATGGCTAGTACTATGGAAACACTAAGCGTTTTCGAAAGGAAATGTCTTAGTTCATGTACTGGTTTGTACAGAAAGCCTTAGACGGGTTGGAAGCATTTTGTATCGAAGAGAAAAATTTATCAAACTGCTAAAGTGACGAGAGTCGATATCTTCATATTGAAACTTCTTCAGAATAATATTGCAAGATCTGTAACTGAGTGAAAACCCCTTAATTTTGCAGCTTTCTACCCTACAGACGGGTATATTGCGACTTGCCTCGCTACTGGCTTCATTCCTCCAGAAGCATTCGTGTGTTTGGATATGAATTGATATGTATTTGATTCTGACGGTGTCCCAAGCATATATCAGATATATAGACAGGCAACCGATAAGAAGATAAAATATCCTCCAAATTTGAGTGCACGAGATCAGCGATTCCAATGATGAAACGGAGCAATCTAGGTATTCGTGGCTGAATGACAATGTCTAAATTATTCGTGTTTATTTTCAGTTTTTGTGCTTTTCGTTGCTTGGTTTTTGAGTTTCAGCTCATTATTGCTACATTTAGTGTAATTGTTTACTTGTGCTGAAAATTGGGGATAGGTTAGGTATGCGACATGTTTATTATATAAGGTTTAGAGATAAGTTAAACGCTTTGATTAGGAGTATTGTGATAGTATTTTTTAGTATAAGAGCTTGAATCTTATTAATTATTTGGTCTGCTATGCAGACCTGTGTTTCATATTTGGCAAGATAAACAACAAAAAATCATGTGGTGTTGATGGTATTCCAAACAAAGTTCTCCGACGTTTGCCTGAGTTTTCTATTGGGAATTATTGCATATTGTTCAACAACATGTTGAGCAATTCATATTTCCCAAATGAGTGGTAAAAGGCCAAGGTACTTCCGAACATGAAGAAGGAAAATAATCTTCACGCCCTAAAAGCTGTTGCCCAATCAGCTTGCTGCCTAACGTCAGCAAGGTGTTTGAAGTGATACTGAACAAAGGAATAAAGCCCACATTGAGAAATATGAGTTGATGCCAAATCGCCAATTAAGTTTTCGTGCCAGGCATTCAATTATAAATGCGATAGCGAAAGTAACGTCAGACATTTGTTGGAAACTGAACAACAGAGAATATGTTGGAGCGTATCTCATTGATATGTAGAAAGCGTTTGACAGAGTGTGGTCAGATGGAATTTTTAAACTCGTTTAGGACTGGTTACCCAGAAACCTTGTCGCCATGATGTGTAATATGTTCTACGGGAAATCGTTTGCTGTAACTGATGTAGATCTGACGACATTGCGCGACTTTAAAGTCTACAGCAGGGAACAGTTACTGCGCCTCTGCTTTTCTCAATATTCATTCGTGAGCTATGGAACGGCTAACATCTCGCCACCGTGATCATTATTAGCGTTTGCTGATGATCTGATCATCTGTATGGCAGGCCAAAAAGCTACAATAGTTCAGAGTAATCTTCAAAAAGTATTTAATGACATGCAGCTCTACATCCACATTTGGCCAAGTAAATCAATGCGCAGAAGTAAGAAACAATTCGGTTTCGGACAACGCTGCAGGGGGCCAGTGAAAACTGGAAATGTAATAGGAAAAATTTCCACATTATGGCTGGTAAGGGTAGTCCAGAACGGGTTCCAAATAAATCATGTGTTCAGTACCTCAGTGTTCATCTCGATTAGTATCTGTACTACACTGTGCATGTCAAAATCGTGCTCAGTCAAGAACAAAAAGTAGTCATGGCCCTTCGACGACTCATTCATTCCAGATACATTGATCAAAAGGTCAATTGTCTTCGTTCATGTACTGGTTTATACAGAAAGCCTGAGACGGATCGGAAGCAATATACAGGGTCTGAATAATAAGTAACCGGATTGACCTCAGGAAATTTTTTATTGGCAAAATATGTACAATTTTTCTTTAGAAATCTTCAAAGTAGTCCACATTGGAGTCGATAACACGCTGATACCGGATTTTCCAACCCCCGAACGCTCTCTGGAAGTCGGCAACCTCGATGCTGTCTAGAGCCCTCGTCGTAGCACGTTGAACGTTTTCCAGAGTCCCGAACCGCGTCCCCTTAAGGTGTCTCTTGATCTTGGGGAACAGAAAGAAGTCCACTGGTGCCATATCCGGGCTGTAGGGAGGCTGTGGCAACGTTGCCCTCGACTGTTTGGCCAACTGCTTGGTGACGAGCAGGCAGGTGTGCGACGGAGCATTGTCGTGATGGAGGATCCACGAATCGGCAATCTCCGGACGGACTCGGCAAACCCGGGCGGTTAGTCGACGGTGCACCTCTCTGTAGTACAAGCCGTTTACAGTTTGGCCGGGTGGCACAAACTCTTTGTAAACAATGCCTTTCACGTCAAAGAAAGCAATAAGCATCGACTTCACCTTCGATTTGCTCATGCGCGCTATTTTCGGTCGTGGTGACGCTGGTGTGTGCCACTCCGAACTCTGCCGCTTCATCTCAGGATCGTATTCGAAAACCCACGTCTCGTCTCCTGTAATAACGTGGTTAAAAAAGTCTGGTTCGGTTGCTCGATCGTACGCTCCATTTTCACTCCGACGACGTAAATGAACACACACTCCGCTCTCGCTCGATACTATCTCTCCAAGCACTTGGAGGCAACTGCTGCAGCCCGGTTCCCTTTAACTAGACCCCCACCACGACTACAGCACGAGATACCGGTTAGCAGACGCTTTGACGGCGCGGGCCAGGGTCAGTCCGATTACTTATCATACAGACCCCGTATATCGAATAGAAGAATTAATCAAACTGCTAAAGTGACGAGAGTCCGCGTGGCTTAGTGGTTTGAGCACTAAACCCGTAAGTCGAAGGTCTCTGGTTCAAGTCTCGTTGGCGTCAATGAGATTTAGTTCGAGTGGTTCTTCGGACGGACTATAAGCCTGTTCAGTTATGATATGTGCTGGTTTAAAATCAGAACGTATCGCAGCTGGGTGGACGGACACACCGGCAAAGCATGATCATGATCATATCACCTTGTGGAGTGTCGATACATTCGATCATGACAAATAGATACTCTAACTACCTCTAAACGAAGGCCCGAAAGGGGCTGTAGGGCTACAAAGAAGAAGAAGAAACTGACGAGAGTTGATATCTTCATATCGAAACTTCTTCGGTATCATATCACTATGGGTGAAAACTCCTGGATTTCACAGCTGTTCCGCCCTATAAATGGTTATATTGCGACTTGCCTCGCTATTGGCTTCGTTCCTCCAGAAGCATACATGTATTTGGACATGAAGCGATATGTTTTTGATTCTGACGGCATCCCAATCATATGTCACATATATAAACGAGCCACCGATAAGAAGATAAAATATCCTCCAAATTAGACTGCACGAGACCACCAACTCCAATGGACATACTCATTTGCTAGATTCGTTGAAGCTGGTCGAGCACGTATTGTGATAGCATTTTTTTAGTTAATATAAATAATTTTTGAATAGTGTTGGTTTATCTTTTCTCGTTTTCCCAATCGAATCATAAAATATTTAATAATTTCAATTGATTTGAATTTGATATTGTTTGTTGATTTGATGTTTTTGATTGATAACGTATAAATTTAGAGAGTCATTTGGGCCATTGAGTTTTAGTAATTATATTATTTGGAATTTTCTTTATATTCTTTGGAATTTATAATGATTGGTATTGAGTAAAGCGCTTTTAACTTTGAGGTGCACTCTGAGCGGTATGCCCCCTGCCAAAGGATATACTCTTCTTCTTAATTACGAGCTTCTACTGAAGAAATACCCTTACAAAACGAAATTTAAATATTGTGAATATAAAGAAAAAATATGAATATTGAATATTAGCTCAAAAACAGTCATAAAATTTTGATTGAAGATTAAATTGCTTTGAAAAAGTTAGTTGCTGTAGTTTTTGTAAGTTGTCTATAAGCTGCCTAAACTGTCTACAACCAGCCAAATAGAGATAATGCACGTATTTTGGCAGACAGAACACTACTTTCAAGATGAAGCCTCTGATCGACCACTGCTTAACAATAAGCACCTTCGCTTTCCTCGTGTCTGAAGGCTCCATGAAGTCACCGATGGAGACTACTACCAAATGGGGGCTATGAAGCGCAAGTCACGTTGTGGCCAGAATATGTGTAAAAATACAAATATTGTCTATGCGCAGGGTATATTGCGTTGCTCCTACTTCTCTAGTTCGTTCGTTTTTTAGGTCTATGTAAATAAATTTTTACAAAGACCCATCAGTTTTGCGACCTGTCTACACGTCCTGGAAATTTGTCCGCATGACTATAGGCACAATGACTACTCCGATGCCAGGTTTCTATAGATCCAATCGATAGAATCAATTATCACTTACTTATGTTATG
Organism: Odontomyia ornata; assembly: GCA_963969285.1. Classification (NCBI taxonomy): domain Eukaryota; kingdom Metazoa; phylum Arthropoda; class Insecta; order Diptera; family Stratiomyidae; genus Odontomyia; species Odontomyia ornata. Next base: position 201,010,243 of record OZ017739.1, read on the forward strand.
GTACTGAAGCATTTCATCTGCAATGTCAACAAGGCTTTAAACATCTATTGTTCCCCATGCTTGAATGCCAAACATGGTAGACAAACGTCAATGTGAAAACTCCCACTGGTCGTGATCGTCCTTAAGGACATCAAGTGATCACCCCACAACTGGGTTTCTCACGGATAACGACTGAGCTTGGAAATTGATTTCGTCTTATGATTCACATATAGATTTAATAAAAAACTTTTAGAAAAAAAAAACCGACTTCGAAATGCCCTAAGAAGGATGAAATAAATTTTATGGAAGCGGTGCCAAATCAATTTCCCTATTTCAACATAAATACTTCCAACATCTGCACCATCACAAAAGAATGGGGGAAAATATGATACGGCACCACTTCCATAAAATTTATTTCATACTTTTTAGGACATTTCAAAGTCGGTTTTCTTTTTTTTTTAAAGTTTTTCATTTCACCCTTTTTAGTGGCAAATTTTTTCTTTTAAAATCTTTTAAAACTCAGTTTCTTGAATGCATTGTATCATCTACTCATATATTAAAATATAATTTTTTACTGCAATGCAAAAACCACTACGGCTAAACTCTGCTGCGTTCATAGGAATCGAATTTAAATTTGGTACATATAATACTCGTACATAATCTCATCAACGTCTACCTTGATTTTAGATTTCATAAAAATTCAATATGAATTGTAGTTTTGAGAAATCTTTGAATTTCGGACTTTGCCTGCCCGCCATTTTTATATTCTGAACTGACCTTCAAGTGCTTTTGCATCGTTCAACATTTTCGACCTTTGAGGCGAGCTGAATGAATGGGGGGATTCATTACAACCGCGGTAGTAAAAACTGCGATAGTGTGGAGTGAGAAGTGAAAGGCGATATTGATCGAGTAATAGTAAAGTGATTTACGTTGATAGATAAGACAGTTAACGTAAAAATTTATAGACAACGTGAAAATTAAAATTAGTGAAAGTGTTAAATTAATGATTGTACATTTATTAGTAAATAAACTTAATTTAAAACATTAAAATTATTGGCCGCGAGCCATAACACGCGACAATATATATATATATATATATATATATATATATATATATATATATATATATATATATATATATATATATATATATATATATATATATATATATCATATGGATAGATATAGATACGTATAATAGTGTTTGGTACAGATCACCTGTGATTGCCTGGCCCGATTTCAACAACTCATAATATAACGGCTCCTTCTGATCCCACCAATACACAGCATAACCATGGCGCCATGGATATTTGGCTTCGCCGTTGATTTGGCTGGTTGGTCGGGCTTCACGTATGACTTTTTGCGCTTGGGATTATCATAATGGATCCATTTTTTATCCCCAGTCACGATCCGATGCAAAAATGATTTCTTTTTATGGCGCTCAAGTAGTATTTCAGACATACAGAAGCACTGTTTAACGTCTCTCGGCTTCAACTCACAGGGGACCCAATTACCTTGCTTCTGAATGTATCCAGCGGCTTTCAAACGTTTCGAAATGGCTTACTGTGTCACTCCTAACGATTTGGCAAGTTCGTCTTGCATTTGACACGAATCCTCATCGAGTAGCGTCTCCAATTCTTCGTCTTCAAACTTTTTTGGCTGTCCTGAGCATTCTTTGTCTTTGATGTCAAAATCGGCACTTTTAAAGCGTTGTAACCATTCAAGACACTGTGTTTTCGCTAAAGCATCGTCACTTTAAACTTCTACAAGCAAACGATGACTTTCCGCAGCAGTTTCCTTTGCAAAAAAATGATCCAACAGAATATATATATATATATACGTATACATATAAATTATATATATACATATATATATATATATATATATATATACATATATATATATATATATATATATATATATATATGTATGCATACATATATATATATATATATGCATACATATATATATATATATATATATGTATGCATATAAATTATATATATATATATATATATATATATATATATATATATATATATATATATGCATATAAATTATATATATATATATATATATATATATATATCTATATCTATATATATATATATATATATATATATATATTTATATAAATATATATATATATATATATATATATATATATATGTATATATATATATATATATATATATATATATATATATATATATATATATATATATATGCATAAACATATGTATTTATATATGTAAACATAAAGTTCACTCCGCAATCAATCTAAAGAAGTTTACTTAAGCAGGTCCTTCTGAGCCGTATCACTCATTCACGTTCATTCGATACCCATCGCCTTCGTTTTCAGTTAACTATGGCACCTAGTTTTTATGAAAGTTTCAAGAAAATTATATCCTATGGTTCAATGAAAACTCGGCTATGCATTTTCTTGTTGATCTGTAAAGTTATGATCAGTTATAGAAGGAAAACTATCTCTTTTTAAGTTGCGATTCTCGCCAGTCTTTAGTATGCAATCACTAATTTTAGATTTCTGGGCATATGTTATAATGTATAATTTTAACTGGAAAGTAGCGAATCAACTCTATAATTTGCAATCACTCCATCCTTATTATTTCTTCGTGGAATTTTATAGATCGTTTGTGTATTGTTTACGCCTAAGGATGTAAGAAGGATCCTTAACTAAGCTCATCTGTAACAAAGAATGAATGCGGAGGAGAAAAGCATCCTAAAATGTTCCCTGTAACTGTTGTTGAATTGTGTTTATGCCACATTTGGTATTAATTTATTGGTTATTTCCGGTAGAAATGATTGACTAAAATGTACCGTTTATGCAGAAAATTAACGATACTGAACATTTTTATCATCCGTCACCAAAGGACTCGGTATCTCCATCAAATCCTTGAAGGGTGCCAACTAATTGGTACTTTTCGTACGAACGATCATTTAAATTCAATTTCTCGGCATCAATATATCATCTTGAACTCTTAATATCTACAGGGTCCTTGGAAGGATTACAATTCTGTTCTGAATCATTTTAGATCAATATGTTGTCCTTCATTTGAAACCTCTACAATAAAAATCCTTACACGCGTCGATCAGTTATGCAGAAACGGGGTGAAAGTCGGAAATTTTTTAGTTTTAACGGTAAAAGTACTTTACCGTTGCTTGAATTTCTTATCCTTCAAACGGGACCTAGCAGGAAGAAAGACGTATCATTTGCCAAAAACAAGACTCTTCTATCTATCTCAGTTTAAAATTTATGCGTGAACATACAAAAAACAAGCAAAAAAATAACTTTAGCTACGAACTTAAGTAAGAACCACAGCCACAAATGTTCAACCTTCGAGGATGGAACAAATGGAGAGGCTATGCCCAGGAATATTGAATATAAATTGATATGACCGAGTCAACTGGGTTTGATTGTTATTTCATTTCTAATATTTTTCAATTAGATTTTTTTTTAATTGCTTTTACAACTCTGCGGCTTGTTGTTCAGTTGACATATCTGATACTAATTTAATTGACGTCTTAAAACAAATGGCCACCGATTTATCTATTGAAGTTCGATCACTAAGGTCGAAAAAGAAGTTCAAGTAGAGATTGTAAATTATATTAAAATTATAATAGAAGTTCATCAAGGGACAACAATGTAACCATCTGTTATTATCATAAATGATCTGCTTCTAACGCATACATAAAAAGAACTTTTAGAAAAAAAAAGAAAACCGACTTCGGAATGCCCTAAAAAGGATGAAATAAATTTTATGGAAGCGGTGCCAAATGAATTTCCCCATTTCAACATAAATATTCCCAACATCTGCACCATCACACTAAAATCGGGGAAAAAGTGATATGTCACCGCTTCCATAAAATTTATTTCATCCTTTTTAGGGCATTCCGAAGTCGGTTTTCTTTTTCTTCTAAAAGTTTTTTTTATCATTCGCTACCAAAGGACTCGGTATCTCCATCAAATCCTTGAACAGTGCCAACCAATTGGCACTTTTCGTGCGAAAAATTATTTAAACTCAATTTCTCGACACCAATGTATCATATTGAACTGATCGTATTTAGAGAGTCCTTGGAAGGATTAAAATTCTGTTCCGATACATTTTAGACCAATATGTTATCCTTCATTTAAAACCTCTACAATCAAAATCCTTACACGCGTCGATCAGTTATGCTGAAAAATCGGGGTGAAAGTCGCAAATTTTTTAGTTTTAAGGATAAAAGTCCTTTACCGTTACTTGAATTTCTGATCCTTTAAACGGGACCTAACTGGAAAAAAGACGTATCATTTGCCAAAAACAGGACTCTTCTATCTATCTCCGTTTAAAAGTTATGCGTTAACATACAAAAAAAAGCAAAAAAAAAAATATACGCAATGAATTGATAACCTTCTATCTTTTGGAAGTCGGTTAAAAACAAAACAAGTTTACCATCGAAGACGGTAGTGGGTAAAATTAATTTAAATAGCCGTCTTGATATTCTCGATACTATGACAAGGTTAACTTTCTTAATCGACACAGGATCTAAAGTTTCAGTAATACCCATTAGAAACAAAAAATCTTTACTGGATAGTTTATTTTTAACTGCTGCTAATACTACTAGAATCAAAAAACATCTTCAGTTTACCAAGAAAATTCAGTTGGAATTTCAGTATCGCTGATGCTGTTACACCAATCATTGAAACAGATTTTTTAAATTATTCCGGATTAATTGTTGATATTAAACAAAAAACTTTGATAGACCCTGCAACAATAATGTTTTGCAAGCCAAAAAAGCTAATTCGAGTTTTAAGTCGTTAGCAATCTTATTAAATTCATCCCAAGATTCCAAATCAGGGGCGTTACTTAAGAAACTCAGCAGCATTATTGTTAAACGAGTGTTCACTTGATTTCATGATTAACAACCTGCTTATGTTGTTACACATAAAATCATAACTTCCGGTCATCCAGTATCTTCCAAAATCAGTAGACTCTCTGTGCATAAATGGGCATTCACCTCCCTACCGCAAAAAAAGTCAGTAGACTCAGTGGAGAAAGATTACAAGAAGCCAAAAAAGATTTTGATAAAGTGCTTGCTGGTGATATTTTTCGACCCTCTAAAAATCCTTCGTCCTCACCTTTACATTCAGTGAAGAAAAAGAATGGCAAAGGGAGACCATGCGGTGATTACAGGGGTTTGAGCAACGTAACCGTTCGGGATAATTATTCAATACCCCATATTCTTGATTTTACAAATAATTAGTTTGGTTGTAACACTTTTTCGACATTCGATTTGGTCAAGGCCTATGATCAAACTCCAGTTGAACGATTCGATATTGAGAAATCTGCAATTTGTCCCCCTTTTGGAATTTTTGAGTTCCCAAGAATGACTTTCGGACTATGCAATGCAGCAGAAATCTTTTAAAGATTTATTCATTCTGTACTAAGGGAGCTTCCATTCTGTTGTGTTTATTTTGATGATACTTTAGTTGCATGTCAAAATGAAAGTAACCATCTGGAATTCAAACGCAATATTTACTAAATTAAAATAATTTGGGTTAACAATGAATTTGGAAAAATGTCTATTTATTAAAGACGTAGTTAAATTTTTGGAACATTGGATTCCAAAAGAATGAATTAAACCTTGTCCACAAATAATGGAAATAATTCAAGGATTCTACGTCTAGCATTCGTAGCGTATAGAAGTGCTTTAAATCGCCCTTTGTCAAATTTGTTCAAAAATTAAATTAATTTTTTTAAATATCAGTCAGAAGTTAATTGTTATTTGAAAAAGCTTACATTCTCGAAGCAATCAACAACAGCAATTGAATATGATTTTATTTCGATTAGTAAAGAAAAGTGAAGAATCCAAAAAAAATTTCAAGACCGCTGGGCTGGAGGAACCTAACGGCTCCGCAGATGATGAACGTAAGCTACAAATTATAGCGGACAACGAACTAATAATTAAACTTTAAATTCAAAAGTACGAACTAAATCTAGAGAGACAGTCCCTCAAAGATCTATCTATTCAAGAAAGCGATGAAGCCTCAAAAGTCGCAGCGTTAAAACCAAATGCAACAAGAAACAAAGGCAAAGAAAAGTGTAAAGCAAGCAATTCTGGAAGAAATTCTAAGTGCTGGTGACACCAACAAGAGTCAAAACTATTTTGCAGCACTGGACGGATTAACCAAAGAAATGGAAGTTGAAGAAAGTATCGAAGCTAACTTTAAGAAAGTTAATGGTATGAATTTTCTTCGGTATTTATAAAATAAAAACTGCTAGTTCCTTTGAGAAATCCACCACAAAGGCAGGAAAAGTTCCACCAATCCATATATTTAGACAAAGCGGAAAAGACATGGCTCGGCTATTGGCAGCCGAAAATAAATTAAGTAATTTCGAAATCAAAACAGTTAATGCAGAAAAATTAACTATTAAAACGAAATAATAGGTTAAGTTCAAGTCAACCCAAGATGCGCTGAATTCTGGGGAGGTTCCACACTTCACCTATACTCCGAAAAGCAAAAAAAGAGACTTTTTTGTTGTAGGGTCTGGAATGAGGAGAAGATACGGTCGATCTTCTTCGGGTGCTGAAGGAAGCTGTACCAGAAATTGAATATATTTCTAACAAAACCTTTGCCACAAGAAAATCGACTAGCAAAAATGAAGAATTTATAACTTTATCTGGTACAAACCTCAAACAAAGGTAGTCCAAGTGCCTTTCAAAAAATAAGGTACATTCTATTAAGTAAGAGCATGTCCAGCATAGCTTCCGATCGTTAAGTGATATTAACTTCAAATTTGGCTTTGGCGCTTTGAAAGAAAATTTTATTCGAAGTCAATCTTCCGTCGGGAAAGCACTTAAAATCGCGATGAGTGCCATTTACGCAAAGCGCTTCGAGGCCGTGTTCCCTTGCACACACCCTAAAGGACTAAAAGAAATGAACTATATAGTGATCGCTAAATACAGTATCGTTTATCAAAAAGTGGGTTCAACGATTAAAAAGTCAAAAACCGTCGATGACCTTCCAAATCGTGGTTCGGTAGGAGAAATGACCAAAACGTACGAAAAGCGAATCATGGTTTTGTTTTCGCGTAATGCTGGCTCGTCTTTACATCAAAGACAAGCAAAATCAAAGCAAAAAGGTCTCGAGTTGTAACACGTTGCCATTCGGGAACATCTGTGTGCAAACAAAGTAAAATGGCGGAGTACCGTTAAAGAGAAGATAACTATCCCAAACACCGGAGCCGGCTGTGTACTGAATGGAAATGGGAAAAATGCATTGTGACACTTGATTTGCCTTCGCAATAGCCTGATGCAAATCCTATCGAAACTGTCTGGGCCTTCATCAAGCAGAAGCTCCGTTGAAAGCGTGTTTACACTTTGAAGCAGCTCTTCCGACAAATTTGACACATTTGGAAAGCGCTTCCCTTCGAATATGCCGAAAATTTAGTGGAAAGTATGCCTCGGAGATGCCAGGCAATAATTGATCCTGGTGGTGAATGGACTCACTATTAAACTGAAAGCGCGTTACCTCAGAATGTATTTAATGTATGTATAAGTCAAAAACTGTTGTTTAATAAACTATTTCAAAATTATGCTGGACACGCTCTTACTTAACAGACTGTACTTGAATTTCAGAGTAGTGAGGTGGGAGTGCCTCGATAAAAAAGAAATAAACAAGTGCTAGCAGCGCGCAAAGACGTTCATTCCCCTGGTGACCGGCCTAGAAAAATATACCGCCCTAACCGTGGTGTACTTGGTCACCTGGCATCATATCAGGGATGCTCCCAATATTCAGATGCAAAAGTTAAATTTATTTGAAAGCAAACGTAAGTACACTGCGGTGTAACAGCTTCAAACATCATCAAGTCTGAAGTATCATTTACACTCGCCGTTAGAGGACCACCAAATAGTGCTGTAAATAATGTAAGTGGCAATAATGAGCTACCTCTTAACATGGCAACTTAATTCATGTCGAAAAGAATCATAAAACAAGATTCAAAAGAAAACTTTGTTTTTCAGCGTTTAAATCTTTCAAATGCATCAAAATAAATTGTCATCCAGTCACGTAGTAATGCATCAAAATAAACTGTCATCCACTCACGTTGCAATGGAAAGACTTAGTCTCATTTCGATGAACGTCACCTCCATTGTTACTCTACTCTTGAAGTCTCTGTTCTCAAAATTTTGCTATCAGGTGGGATAACCTCTTTGTTATCTTTGCCTATGCACCAGGTTGAAATGTTCTCAACGAAAAGGAGGAGCTCAATTGCTTGTTTAAAATACTCGAATTGAACACGCTGCATCATTATTATATTCTTGCCGGTGACCTGAATGCCATGCATACATCATAGCTGAACACAATTCAGGAGGTGTATTCCTGAAATTGTGGATAACAGAGAATCAAATTGAATACAGGTGCAATCTATATGGGTCAAAATTCTCAACATACCCTAGGACAAATTCATATTTGGACCTCTGCATTAGTGACGCAAGACTTGATTTCAGCTTTAATAGTCCTGAATGTAAACGATAATGATGATAACGTAATCGTGATGGAAATCAATCATCAAAGGAATGATGTCTTCCTCATTCCAGTTCAACATGAAAATCATCGGTTGAATTAAAAAAAATGGATTGGGGAAAGTTTCAAAAGAAGTTGCATCAGGATTGCCAGAAGCAATGTCCTCCTTCTGATGATGGCAACTCTTGCTCAATAGTTCCTAATTGCAGGAATCCAACTAACGATGAAACAGATCTCTGTTCCTCGAAGTTAGAGAAGCTGACGTTGGAAATGATTGAGAAAGTAGTTTCCAAAGTTAAACATTGAAACAATATGGAAGGATATGGAACACTAACCATTGCAAGGTTGAAAAGATTGAAAAGCCTTCCTCTCACGCGTCAACAATATTTATCGGCGATTTTTGGACTACAACCATCCCCCGTTGGCTTTGTTGAAATTACACCTGAAGAATGTCCGGAACTTAATCCGTTCATACTTCCGGAGTGAGGTCAGCAATCAATGGGCGGAAAAACTGAGAGGTATTAGCCCACAGGACTCAGATGGCGTTTACGCAAAAGTGAATAGCATATTCACTAAGAAGTCTCGAGTGAAGGTATCGAATCTTGAAGTTGGTGGTGATGAGATAAATCTTCTCAATAGGGCTGGCATCGAAATTGATAGTACGACTCCGGATAGAAATTGAAACAGGATTGTATGTGATGTTTTGGATAAACTTCTCCTCATTAGAACTCATTCTGAATTGGTTCATCGACCAAACCCTGAGAGAGGGAATCAATTACTTTCAGAGGTCGTTGAAGCAAAAGTTTCCGACTTCCAGTCAAACATGAATGGCGAACCAATTCTCCATTTTCATGAAACATTAACATTTGGCTCTAATCGACCGTAAATCTTATTGATTGCTTTGTCAGCTATAAAGACGTGTGCCTCATATTCGGTAGAATAAACAACAAGAAACCATGAGGTATTAACGGTTTTCCAAATATATTTCTCCGACTTTTGCCTGAGGTAGCCACTAGAAGTTATTGCACATTGTCCAACAACATATTGAGCAATTTGTATTTCCCAAATGAGTGGAAAAAGCCAAGGTATTACAAATCTTGAAGAAAGAAGAAGAACCTTCGTGTATAAAAGTTATAGCCCAATCAGCCTGCTGCCTAACATCAGCAAAGTGTTTGAAGTGATCCTAAATAACGCATCAAACGCTCACACTGAGAAATATAAATTGATGCCGAATCGCTGATCTGGTTTTCGTGCCAGGCATTGGACCATACACGCGATAACGAAAGTAACCTCAGACATCTGTTGGAAACTAAACAACAGAGAATGTGTTGGAGCGTGCCTTATTAAAATGGAGAAAGCCTTCGAAACGGTGTGGTTAAATGGACTTATTGTTAAACTTCTTCAGGACTGGTTACCCAGACACCTTTTCACCATGACGAGCAATATGTTATATGGAAAATAATTTGTTTTAACTGATGGAAACCTGGCAATAATGCGCAACATGAATGTATTGAATGGTCAACTGCAGGGAACAGTTACTTCGCCTCTGCTCTTCTTAACATTCTTTCACAAGCTATTGAATAGCTTTGATTTTAACGTGTCACCACCCCGATCATTGGTAGCGTTTGCTGATGATCTGATCATCTGCGTGGTAGGCTAAAAGCTACTGTAGTTCGGAGAAATCTTCAAAAAAATTTATATCATACGCAGCTCCACATTTAACGCGAAGAAATGCGAAACGATTTTGTTTCCGGCAACTCTGCAGGTGGCCAGTCAAAACCTAAAACGTAATTGGAAGGATTTCCACATTATGGCTGGTGAGGGTAATACGAAACGGGTTCCACATAAATTTTGTGCTCAATACCGTGGTATTCAACAGTAAAGCCCAAAAAGTAGTCATTGCACTTCAACAACTCTTTTATTCCAGATACATTGATCAGAAGGTCAAAGTTATTTGTTATAAGACCCTAGTTAGACAAGTTTTGACATATGGTGTCAGATTTGGTACAACCAGAATGCCAGTACTATGGAAAAATTAAGTTTTGAAAAGCAAATGTGTTCATGCATGGTCTGGTTTACACAGAAATCTTGAGACGGAATGGAAACACTATATATTGTAAAGAAGAATTTATCATTTTGAAACTTCCTCGGGATCATATCGCAAGATCTATAATAGTGAGCAAAAACACAGCCGTTCCACCCTCTTCTTCTTCGTAGCACTAAACCCCTCTTGATCTTTCGCTTCCTGCAAATAGTGCCTCCAACTGTCTCGGTCCATTGACCGCGTTCTCAAATTTTGGATTCCGAATTCATCGACCGAGTCCAGACCAGCGTTTCTTCGGTTTCCCCACTAGTCTGCGCCCTTCAGTTCTTCCAACGAATACCTTTTTGGGTATCCATTGTTCGTCCATACAATTCATATGGCCAGCTCACTGCAGCTTCCGCAGTCTTACTATCGTTGAAACCTCCGGCTCATCAAAAATTTCAGGGAGCTCGTTGTTGCATCAAATTTGGCATTGATCCCCGTCTAGTTTCACTCCAACTATTCGCCTCAGGCCTGTCTTTCGAAGGCGGTGAATATATTTGCAGATGCTTGGGTTACTGTCCATGTTTCACACTCATAACATTGCATAGGTTTTATCACAGATCTGTATACTTGGAGCTTTGTTTTCCTGTGTGCACCAGGCCTTTGAGATTGTCAAAACTGAATAAAATATTATATTTGCGAGCTGTGTTTTTTGGCGTATTTCGTCTCTTTCATAAACGGGTCACGTTATTTTGGTGTTTAAATAAACAAATTTACCCACATTTTCGATATTGCATTCGCCAAGTGTGATATTTTGGGCATTAGAAATATTTTTCCTCAACTGTGCCATTTTATTTGGTTCCACCCTACAGGCGGGTATATTGAGACTTGTCTCGCTACTGGCTTCGTTCCTCCAAAAGCATTCGTGTACTCGCATATGGACATAAATCGATATGTTTTTGATTTAAATGGTGTCCCAATTATATATCACATCTAAAGACGGCCAGCAGTACGAAAATAAAATTTCCTTCGAACTTGAGTTCACGAGACCAACAATTCCAATGTACGAGTAGATACACAATTGCTAGATTTGTTGAGGCTGGTCGAGCTGGGATAGAGCTATCTAGGTATTGGTGGTTGAATGACAATGTCTAAATTATTCGTGTTTTTTTTTCCTATGTTTTTCGTTACTTAATTTGGAGTTTCAGCTCATTATTGCTACATTTCGTGTAAGTGTTTACTAATGTAAAAAATTAGGAATAGATTTTAATATCCAGGACGAGTATTTTATGTTTATTATATAAGGGTTAGAGATAAGGTTTAATGTTTCGTTTAGGCACTTCGTGATAGCATTTTGTTAGTATATGATAAAGTTTTTCATTGAGTTTTATTAGAATTTAGTTATAGCACATTTGAAGTAGGATAAAAGTTCACTATTTGGTTAGTATATTATTATGATTAATTTTTGAATATTGCTGGTTGGTTTTTTTCTCCTTTTTCTAATTGGATTAAAGAATATATAATGATTTTAATTAAATTTATTTGATATTGTTTTCCTGATAAATGTTATTTTATTGATAATGTACGAATTGAGAGAACCGTTTGGGCCATTAAGTTTTTAATACTTTTATTGTTTGGAATTTGCTTTTTTTAAAGATTTATAACGATTAGTATTGAATAAAATACTTTGACTACAATTGTTAAAAGCTCCGGCTCGTCAGCAAGTTCATACAGCTCACGGTGCATCGAATTCACCATTGATCCCCGTCTAGTTTCACTCTAATTATCTGCCTCAGGATCCGTCGCTCAAAGGCGTTCAATATGTTTGAAGATGCTCGGGTTAGGGTCCGCGTTTCATACCCATAAGTTTTATCACAGATTTGTAAACTTGGATCTTTGTTTTCTGTGTATGCAGCTGATCTTCATGATTGTCAAAACGGAAAAAAATATTTTATTTACGGGCTGTATTCTTCGGTGTATTTCGTCTCTTTCATTAGCAATTCTCGTTAATTTAGCGCCAAAATATACAAATTTGCCCACATTTTCGGTATTGTACTCGCCAAGTGTGATATTTTGGGCATTTGGAATATTTTTCCTCGACTATGTCATGAGCTTTGTTATATTCTCATTGATTTGTAGCCCTACTATTTTTGCCTCGTTGTTGAGTTTCAGGAAAAGTTCTTTGGTGGTTGTTAACAACCATGACAAAAAATTTATGCCGCCCGCATACGTTGCCGCTTGGTTCGACTTGTGCAGTAACGTACGTCTTGTATCGACAGGTAGTTTTCTTGTGACGTATTCCAGAGCCAATTTGAATAGCAATGCTTTAGTCCGATATTTGTGTCAAAGGCTTTGGTGAGTTGATTATTGATGCGGGCTTGGGAGGTTGCTGACATCATTGTCATTTTGGTAGGATGAACTAATTTTTCTAGGATACCAAAGCAAAGCATTATTTGGTACAGTACGCTACGATCATCGTATGCTTGCTTAAAGTCAACGAAAATTTGGTGTACGTCTATGTTGAACTCCCAGCATTTATCAAGTACCTGCTTGACAGTGAACAATTGGTCTATCTTCGATCTGTCTGCTCTAAAGCCACCTTGATACTCCTTGATAATACTATTGGGGCATGGCCTGATTTTATTTTCTAAGATTTTGAAAATATTTTGTACGCCGTACAAAGCAGTGATATGCCTTTAATGTTTTTGCACTGTAACTTGTCATCTTTTTTGTGGAAAGGGAATATAATTGATTGGCTGCACTCGTCCGGCATATGTTCTTATTGCCAAATGTGCTGGAACCTCTCTGAGAATATCTATTGGCTCCGATGTTCTAGAGCTCTGTGGAGAATTTAGGAACTTCTTGAAATATGATCTTTCCTCTATCCTTTTTTTCATTAAATTTATTCACGGCAGAGCGTGATATTGGGGTGATAACCTTGTTTCAAGCTTTTCACTGCTTTGTGTGCTTGTCTTGTGTTGTTGCTCGCTAGACTTATATCGATACTTCTCAATTGGTCGTCATAGTATTTTCTTTTCCTAATTCTAATTATCTAATTTACTACTCTTCTGAGATTTTCATAATGTTCTCTCTTCGTCTTGGTTTTCCTACCTATATTGCTTGTAAACCTGATTCTTCTTAACTGATGCATCTTGGCATTCCTCATCGAACCAATCATGTTCTGCCACGATCTTAATCGCCGCTTTCACTTCCACCAATACCTCGTTACTTGTTTTCCAGCAATGTGTCCAATATGATGGGAGCTAGCTAGTGGTCGAGGGTCTCCATGAAAATGTTTGCCACAGACGCCTTTTGGAGCCTTTCGATATCGAATTTTCGTAGAGGCCTGGTCTTCGCCGAATACGCTTTTGAAATACGACATCAATTAATTTGGTCAAGTAATGATCTGAGTTACAATTAGTTCCTCGGTATGTACAGAAAAAAAATTACTTATAGGGTATCTAGCTCCTGATGCTCTTATAAGAATCACTCCCTTGGAGTCATGCATGAGGCTAAAGCCTGTATCGCCAATATTATAATCCTCTATTTGAGTTAGGATGAAGGCTTGAAGGGTTCTTTGATCTTCATGATAATAAATCTTAATTAAAATCATTCTTCGGAATTTTAAATCAAACTTTTCTATCAAAGGGGAGAAAAATGTTTGAGAGGGTATTTTAATAAATTTTCATAGCCATTGTCTATCAATCTAATCTAAAGAATTCTTATAGGAAATTTATGCATACGTTATTATAATAATTTTTGTTTTTTTATAAGTAGTTTATTCTCAACCAATTTGATCCAACACATGTATGTGCACATTCTAGCTGTTGTAAATTTACTGAGGACATTGTATTGCACATACAAATTCGCGTCAATTCTAACAGTTTCGAAATGAAGGACTGCTCAGGCTTTAGCACATTTTTACTTGTTTTGCTTTTCGTGATTCGAGCTATAAACTTATTAATGGCCTATGACACATTTTCACGCGTGGACTTGATTCACTCTACTTTTATAAATGAACAAAGTCTACTTAGCCCTTGTAGCCATAAACGTTTCCGAGAGTTAGATTAATCCATCAATCTTTATTTTTATAAACTGCCTATTGCGCAAATGAATTTACTTTATAAATATCGATCATTTGAAAATTGCTCATAAACAGTTCCCGGTAAGTTTCTTGTTTTCACTTAAATCGGCTCACGGTGAGTTTTTATTCTAGTGGCAGCAGCAACATGCAAACTGATGTAGCACTTATAATTACTTCCAGCTTGTTTTTTCCAACCATATCTATTCTGGAAAGCGTGCTGGGCCCATCACCTACTGAGTTTTAATAGAAACAATTTCTTTGTTTTTTTGCACGTATTTATACATTTGTCCAAGCAATTAATGACAGCTTGCTTCTTCTAAGTAAAATGAAAAATGAACACGATTCGTAAAAAAGGCTTGGGCGTGCCGATAAAGTAGAGAAGCATCCACGCACATACACATAGTCAGAGTAGTGTCTTGGGTGTGTGTGTGCATCAGATTAGTATTGGTGTGTGCCTGGGATAGTTAGGTATGGGTCTTAGGGAAATATAGATCAGTGTCCTGGTTAAGTAGGTAAGCGTTCCGGGTTTTAGTAGCCTCTTGCGGTTAGTATAGTCTTGTTGGTTGTGTTCTAGGGTATACATGTGTCTTTAGATTTTTGGGAAATTATACAGATATATAAAAGTAACAAGAGATTTGCGTCGCGTTTATCGTATTCGTTGGAGGTCTAATGATCGACCAACTCATTTCTCTTAGCAACTCGCCTTCCACATAAAGTTTCCGTGTGTGTGTGGTGCGTCGTTTTGTACATTGACGACCTGGCTGCCATACGATGTGTGTGGTTGGCGTCGTTCTCCCGACAACGCCAAAACCGTTCGTCACCACACTACTCCCTCCCGAGTGACATTGGTGAGGTAGTAAATGTCATGATCTGTATGGTACCTCGAACATATGTGCATTTTGCTTGGTGGGTACGTTCATGTTCCTGCGGGTGGCGTAATGATTTTTGGATACTACTTTGTACACACAAGGCGAACGCTGCGAGGTCGGTTGCGAGTGTTTATGAGCAGGAACAACCTGCTTGGTTGTCGCCTGGCTTCGGGCTGGCTACGTAGCTACTGACGTGTAGGGTGTCGAATTTACGCTTATCGGCTCCGATGTATGATCGCGAGGATATTCGTCTGGTGAACCTTCACTGAATGCGGGCTTGAGGCGCTCCGTCGACACGTTGCCTTGTCGGCCATTTACTTCAACCGTGTAAACGACGTCCGACAGGCGGCGCACTCTAAGACGTGGTCCTGTATACGGTGGCGAAAGTGGCTTGCGAATGGCATCAAGTTGCATACAAACATTTGTGCATGTACTCAGCTTTTTGTTTATGAAAACTGGTCTGTCACCAAGACTATTAGTGTGCACGGGCCTGATTGATGACATGAAGGTGAACAATAAAATCATGCTGGTGACGGAGGAACTGCTGGTGCTGACGAGTTATTCCAGAATGGACAGTGTAGTTCCGTACAGCAACTCAGGTGACGAGGCCTGTAACTCTTCCTTAAAGTTGGTGCGCAATCCCAGTAACATGGTGGGAAGGCTATTAGGCCAGGAAGAATTGTTAGAGTGGCACATAATCGCAGCTTTCAGTGCCCGATGCCAGCGTTCGACTAATACATTAGACGGCGTGTGATATGGTGATGTCCTGTTTTTCGTACTTCCGAAAAAATTTAGCCAGGATTTTGAACAATGCCGATTCAAACTGAGTACCTTGATCGGTGGTGATTATTGAGGCGTGCTGAAATGAGCAACCCAATTGCTAAACAATGTTTTTGCAACGGTAGTTCCGGTTTTATCCGCAATGGGGAATGCCTCTGGCCACCTAGAGAATCGGTCGATGACTGTCAAGTAATATTTATAACACTGTGACGGAACAAGCGGCCCCACGATATCGACGTGGATATGTTGAAAGCGAGCATCGGGCATCGGAAAAATCGGTACTGGGTTCTTTTGATGGCGAGCAACTTCGGAGCGCCGGCATGGAACGCACGAACGAACCCGAATGCGGAGGTCTTGCTTCATGTTTCTCCAAACGTATCTCTGAGCTATAGCGTTGCCTGTGGCACGTGCACTGGGATGTGCTAACTGATGTAAAATGCCAAATACTTTTCTTCATAACGTGAGCGAAACAAAGGGCCTTAGTCGTTGCAATGACTTGTTATACACTATTCCATCACTTGAGCCTATAGGCTGGCGGACAAGTTTTAGGGATGTAGTGTTAAAAAGAAGTAGTCCTTGCTGTTCGACATCTCGTTTGAGATGTCGCAGGAACTGAGAGGGTTAGAGGTCTTCCATTTCCATGTCAAACAACACCTGGCACCTTCTTTCCTCGTCTGGAATTCCAAACGTAGCCAAAGGCCTTTTCTTTAGCGCGTCATATTTGGCGGATTCAAGCGGCGATTCAATAATATCGGCGATATGCAGTAATGTCTACATTTCCAATTCCGCAACTACCCTGTTGGGCCTAGCTGCATCGGTATTCACTTTGTATAGGCGAAATTGGGCTTCAATGCGCGTGAACCAAAGATCTGATTTGCTATACCAAAAGGGTGGTAGCTTGAACGTAACTGCTGTAACAATTCCGCGACTGAATATCGCTTCCGTGCCCTCTGGTGGAGCTCCTGGCTGGGGCTCTCGGACCCGGTTAGCCCAATGGAGAGGGGCCGTGCGCCACTCGCTTTGCCAATGGGCCCCACAGGAGTCGCCAAGCGAGAATCACGACTCGCCAAAAGGCTCGCATCGACACTGTCCGCGACACGACGCGCAATGCGCTCATGCACCGCCTATCCTCCCTAACCACGACCACAACTAAGGCGGGGGAACCTAGGACAAGGGATGAGCCCTGACGATCCTCGGAGTCACACCACGTGGCGGCGAAGCGCCCTCGAGCCTTCCACACACGGGGCGTCTTTCGTACGGGAATGCCACCTCGCTTCCCGAGCCAACTTCACAATTTCTAGTTCACTACTTCACCCAAATGTTTTTCTTTCTTTTTCTGAATAACAAAACAATTTAATTACACGGTTTAATAATATACAAAGGATATTTAAAAAATGAAGTTTATGTAAAATTATACCAAGCTTGCACCCTTCAACCGGCTTGTTCGACTCGGGGGGCCCCCAATCTTGCTGCCGCCAACTTCTGCTGCCGATCCACCTCGGTTGTGGAAAAACGCTGTCCTTGCTGATCCGAAAACCTCCTTGATTCCCCCGATCAATCCTCGAATTCGTTATAATCTCCAAAATTCGTGCTCCCTCTTGGGAAAATGCCAAGTGAAAAAGAGAGCTTCCCAAGCTCCATCCGGGGTCTTATATCCCCTCTGGTGACCACGCTTTCATATAAGGGAGCTTTTCGATGTTCCACCAGTTCATCGCATTCACTGCATTACCCGCGTGTCGTGTCAGCTGGCATCTTGCGAGCTTTAAATGCCATAATATGGTGATAGAACGATGAAACATTTGATGAGCTATGACGCGATGATGGTTGATGTTGTTGTTGTTGCTGCTGTTGCTTCGATGCAGATGACAGATTCAATTTATGTTGCTCAACATATGGTATACCTGCTCCCCCACTTCCGCCTACATTTCTACTGCCGTGCTGATATCTACTGGACACTTTTTCCGATTGTCCTATATTGTGTTCGCGATCGTATCCAAATGTGCTATGTGTTGGCGGATGCGGCTGAATGTGTGGCTGGTTACCTTGGGCTTGCTTCTGCACTTGAATATGCGATTGATTGTAATATTGCTGCGGCTGCATTGCAGCTTGTTGCTGGCGCGTAGTTGCATTTTGTTGAGTAGATGCATCCGCAAGGTGGTAATTATTTATGTTTACAACATTTCTATGGTATATTGCATTCGAAACATGTCCTACACCTGTAGATCCATGTCTCATATCGGGTTCCGCTTTAGTGTCCATACTTGCAGCAAACTGCATATTGCTACTGTTTGGTGTCGCGGTGATAACTGGATGTTGAGCGCTCAATTGCGCTTTGTGTCTTGTGGTAACTATACTCTTCTGGCCGGAAGGAGGTTGAAATTCATTTTGAATTTGCTGTGGATGTGTCGTACAGCTTCTCGGTTGCTGTTGTTGAGTTGATACAGGAGAATTTGTATTTACTGAATTGTTAATTTGTATCCGTTGGCTAGGAGGAGTATTAAATACGGTAGGCCTAAACGTATAAATGCCTTGCAATAATTCCGGCGACTCATTTATATTTGTGCCAAGTTGATTATAAGCGTATTGTGGCTTTAATTCTATATGATCTGAGCTTGTTTGTTCTATCGCATTAACTAGTTGCCTTACTAGATTATCATCACGAACCGATAATAGGTTTTTGGATTCATCAGCTACCAATGTATGGAATAGTAACGATTTATTTAGGGACGTTACACTCGAAATGGAATCCGATACAGGAAGCTCGCTTAGTAAATCTGATAAACTCGTCAGCTCGGCTAAAGTTGTAACCGGTACACTTTCATCAGTATTTGCCGGTCCGATTCGGTGAAATTAATTGCACGCTTTCGACATTTCAGCACAATGATTGAATGCATTGTCAGCGAAGTGCTCGTTGATCTGCTTAGAACCTACTTAATTCTAATTTCTAAGTGTGATACAAAATATAAAGCGTTACATACATCGTTAAACCTTGACTTCAGTTGGCTCGGGAAGTTATCTTCGCGGAGAACTAATTTAATTTTTTTTTGTTGTTTCTTTTTTTCGTTTGTTTGTTTTCTTGTGTGTGTGGAAGGCTCCCGTGACATTCCCCCCCTTACTTCAAGGGAATTTCTCCGAAATTCACTAATTTTGCTAATTAAAGTGTTGAAGTCAAATCTCTATGAACTATTCTAATGCTTGTGATGCTATTCTGCCTGTCTCCCAGATTAGTTGATGGCTCCAATTAACTCATTATTCAACTACGGCCTTCTACTTCATCTGCTTATAACTAATCTAGGTTTAGGATGCTATCTGCTTGAACGACGCTACTCTATATATTTTATATTTTAACAACCCTATATCCCTCTCCTGGTTGAATTCTTTCACCGAGGCTTAGCTCCTGCCCATCTACCACTACACTCCAACACCGTGCCTGAACTAACGATAGCTACCCGTCCATATGTTCATACTCCTGACGCTTCTATATTACACTCTAACCATATCCCATTTCCATACATCTAGCGATTAACGAACCCATCACCAATTAGATAGAATGAACATACGCCCATCTTAGCCTTTGGGGACATCCACCCAGGATTTCTTGACCTTTTTCCTACTAACTTCGTAATATTGCCTAGCTGCTCTAACGTCAAGCTGATGTTTTTTTTTTTTTTAGGTCACTCCAGCTGACACCGTATCGACGAATAAACGGAGACGGTATAAATTTCAATCCCTTAACAACTAGATTCTTCATGTTGTGCCGTCTAGAGTATTTTAAATTCTCCTATATCCCAAATTTTAATATTATCTAAATTCTATGCATACATATATATATATCCTAAATTGTAATTACTCTGAGCTCAATTCCCTAGATTCTAAATTATAATCTACGTACTGCCTAATTCATTCGCCCTATTGTCTAATCTACGAGTCTGACACACTTTATATATAATCTAAACCCTAATATAATCCACCTCTAATACAGGCCAAATTGAGAAGTTTCTTAAGTCTTGTGTACTTTCACGTACACAGTAACCGGTCTCAGGCTCGTAACACCTTTGCCTGGCAAAAATGTGCGACCACCAATACGATTTCCATCCGACGGGTTCTTTAACCGAAAGCTTCGCGTCTCCCGGAGAGAAAAACGTGGTTTGGCGTAAAAAGCCCAATGGACAAATCCCGATAGGAAGTACCACGAGGACTACGGAGTCCTATAACCGCACCGCGCACGTACCGACACGCGTTGTCGGGGACATGACTTATTAGCCGCTCGATTGCACAGGTCACGCATAATCCGTTTGCCATTTAAGTTATTAATATTAAATTAACCCACCACCAACTTAAGAACTTAGCGCTAGGACCCTCCACCATCTTACTAATTGAACTTATTAACTAACTTATTTGCTAATTCGGTCGCCGGCCTAACTCGCACACTCGACATTGCTCGCTGTCTCAGGATAGGTATGGCTTGATGTCCTTTGCGTGCCAGGTCCCTGCACTCTTGCCATTCATATCCACTAGTCTGAATAGGGCTGGGGACTCGCGTTTCTCAATTCTGAAAGGGCCAAGGTACTCCGGTGCCAGTTTAGCCGAGTAGCACTGGGTCGCATCCGACAAACCAAAATTCCTCCTCCACACCAAATCATTGGGGAGGAAGGGGGGAGTCCGCCTCCGAAGATTGTACCGTTGGGTGCTTTTCCTTGCGGCCTCTCTGCGGGATTTTGCAGCATGTTCTCGTCCGTGGGTGAGCTTGGCCCCTTCCGCGTAACCACCATCTCCCGACCAAAGTTTATAAAGTATGGAGTACTTCCCATGGCTTCATGCGTATATGTACGCAATGCACATCCAATCTTTGGTAATTGAACGTCCCATTTTCGATGGTTCTCCCCCACATATGCCGTCAACATCTGCTTGATTGTCTGATTAATCCGCTCTGCGGGATTGGCCTGAGGGTGGTAGAAGGGCGTAAACTGTATGCGGCCCCCAAACCCGGTCACCAGTTTGTCCATCTCTCTGGACCTAAATTGTACCCCATTGTCGCAGACAACCAAACCGGGAACCCCGAACAACAGGAAAATTCGTTCCTCGAGCAATCTCGCAGCATGAGCTGCCGTCGCTTGCCGGAGAGGGAAGATCAAGGGCATCTTCGAAAAATAGTTGACCACGGTCAATTTATACGTGTTCCCCTGAGTGGAACGTGGCAAGGGTCCAACCAGGTCTATTTGCATAGACCTCCCATGGTTCTTTGGCTAACCCCGCTCTGGAAGACATCGGTCCATGAGGAGATCTCCGTTCAATCTTGGTCGCTTGGCAGATCTTGCACCACGCCACATATCGGTAAAAGTCGGCCCTCATTTTTGGCCAGTAGAATCGCTGGGCAATCCAGTCATACGTCCAACTGACCCCCATGTGCCCAGCCGTGGCATCGTCATGGTATTGCAGGAGGATGGCCTGCCGCCCGTTTTTGGAAACCACCTGTTTCCACGAATTCCCCGCGAACCCCGCATGTCGACCAGGTAGATATCTCCATAAAGTGTCCCCTTCCACTCGCCAGTCGGGGAACTTATCGGGTTCTCCCAATATCTTAGCCCGCAAGCCGTCTACCCACTTGTCCCCTTGGTTTCCCTTTCCTATCGCGCAGACCTCCGGAATTGCTCGTGACAGGGCGTCGGGAACCACATGCTCCTTATCCTTCCGGTGAATGACGTTATAGTCGAATTGCTGGAGCCTCACCGCCCAGCGTGCCAGCTGACCGTTCGGGTCTCGCAGATTGTTGAGCCACACTAGCGAGTGGTGGTCGGTAACCACCGTAAAGTGCGACCCTTCCAAGTAGGGCCTGAGCTTTTCCACGGCCCACAGCACCGCCAGAAACTCCTTTTCGGTCGTGGAGTAATTCTTCTCTGCCTTGGAAAGGCCACGGCTAAGGTAGCATACTACCTTTTCGCCCTCTGGGTGGCTCTGGCTCAACACCGCTCTAATCACATGGTCTGAAGCATCAGTGTGCACCTTGAACGGCAGGGTGAAATCCGGGCATGTGAGAATGGGTGCCGTTGACAGCATCGTCTTGCAGCGCAAGAAAGCTAGCTCGCATTGCTCCGTCCACTCGAACCTCTTTTTCTTGCGGAGAAGATTCGTGAGTGGCACTGTCAACGTTACATGTTCCGGGATGAACCGCCGGTACCAAGATACCATGCCAAGAAATTGCCGGACCTTCTTCACGTTGTTCGGCCGGGGGATATGTAGTATACATTCTACTTTCTCCGGGTCGACGTGTAGTCCACATTCGTCTACTACATATCCCAAGTATTTGAGCTGCGGCTGACAAAACTCGCACTTCTCCCGTGAAACCCTTAGTCCGGCCTCCCTGAGACGTGATAGTACCACCCGGATGATTTCTAGGTGTTTGTTGAAATCCTCAGTGACCACTATCACGTCGCCCAAGCAGACAAACACATATGGCTCCAATTTTAGTCCCAAGATCCGATCAACGAAACGCTGCCACGTTGCCGGAGCGTTGTGCAACCCAAACGGCATGCGGTTAAAGTGAAATAAGCCCCGACCAGGCAGCGGGAAGGCTGTGAGGGGCTTAGATGCCTCCGCCATCGGAATCTGCCAATAAGCGTATTTAATATCCAACGAAGAGAGGTAACGGGCTGCCCGTAACTTGTCTAATGTGGCGGCGATGTATGGTAGGGGGTAGGTGTCTCATTCGGACACACTGTTCAGCTTCCGAAAGTCCACACAAAAGCGAAATTTCCCATCCTTCTTCTTCACTAGCAAGATGGGTGATGACCATGGACTTCCGGAAGGTTCCACAGCCCCCAGCCGCAGCATCTCGCCCAACTCCTCGTTGATGTGCGCCTGCACTGCCGGAGACACGGGGTAATATCGCTGCTTTATGGGCTCGACCGAGGTCTTGATGACATGCTCCACCCCTCGAGCACACCCCAGGCCATCCCCCATCAACCGAAACTCTTCCGCTACTAGCGCTTCTAGGCTCGCCTCCTCGAGTGGAGTTAACCTGGTACTTCGCTGCAATATCTCACACGAGGCCACTGCCGGAAACTCCCACGACTCCCGGCCGAGATCTAGGGTGATCCCGAATAAACGTAAGAAGTCAACCCCTAGAATCAGCGCTTGGGGAACAGCTGGCACAACTAGTACCCTCAAGCACCTCGTGACCCCTTTTACTGTTAGTGGGACCCATACGTCTCCTTCGCTCGCAATGCAACCACTATCCGCTAGTCTTATAGCCGTGCGTCCCGCCCTCCGAGGTGTAAGCCCTTGCGTCCGTAACCGCTCCCAGCTGGGTCCTCCCAAGATGGTATGGGTTGCTCCAGAATCTACGAGCCCCAGCAGTCTGTTACCCAAAACCTCCACTTCGAAATGCGGTCTATTGTCTCCACCCTTCTCCTCCAACAAAAAAGCCACTCCTTGCCCCGCGGCGCCTTCTCCCCCACTATACGTGCTCGGTTCGCCGCCTACTGAGCACCGCAGTTCGGGCAATCGCTTCTCCTCACTCCTTCTCGGCCGCATCCAAAACATTTCCACGGCGCCGAACACTCCCTTGAAGTGTGTCCAAAGCCCTTACAGTTCCAGCACTGTATTTCCCGACTGTGTATCGCTGCCACTCTCATCGGTCCTCGTCTCCCCGCGTAGGCCAGATCACGTTCCAGCAATTGCTGTCGGCCCGTGAGCGGTGGAGGCCGATATGCTTCTACCGAGGCCCGCGTGGTCTCCAAGTTTCGGCCCAGTTTTACGAGGTCAGCTACAGTTTTAACTGCCTGCAAGGACAGTTGCGTCTGGTAGAAGGGTGTAAGATTCGCTCGTAGTGTCTGCAGCTTGTCCTCCTCAGAGCAGGGGATTGTCCTCCGGCGAAATAATCCCTCCATGGTGGCGATATACATCCCTACAGACTCGTCAGGACCCTGAGTGCGTTCCTTGATTTCCTCCAGCAATTTCCGATCATAATTTGGAGGAAGAAATTCGGCCCGCAGTTCTACCACCAATTCCGCCCATGAGCTCACCCTAGCCCGGTTGGCACGAAACCACACTAGTGGCCGGCCTTCAAACAACTCCACGGCTGATTGGTAGAGCCGCGTGGTGGACACTCCCCGAGCTAATCGTAGCTCCTCAACCCGTTCCATGAACGCACTCAAGGATCCAGAGTCTCCGCAGAATTTCAAGCCCCATTTATGAATGTCTAGCCCTTTGGGAATCGCAGAATCCAGACGACTTATTGACTGTAGAGGCTCAATCCTCCCGATTTCCTCTAGAACGTTAGCCACTTCCGGTTGACCATGTTCACTCGATTTTTCTAGTGGAGTCCTGGAACCCTTGTCCAACCGGTATTTCCAAAGCACCAGCTTCGTGCGTCTCATCCTCCACATCAGCTGCCGTCTTCCCAACTTCAACCTTCCCCTCCAGCTGGCCCAACGCCATCACCAGCTGCCTCTTCAAATTGTCAGTCTCCTCGTCCGGGTCCTCTTCCTCCCACGGTGCATTCTCCAGCCTCCGGATCGCAAACCTTATCTTGGCCTTGATTTTTAGGAAGCCTGAAGATCGAGTACTGCCTTTGAACGCCTCCATCATGGTCCGGATCTCCTGGAATTTTTCCTTCACCGCTTCCATGTCCCCTCCGTAGGTGTAGGGGTACTTCTTAGTGATGATGGAAGTGTTCGCTGAGCCCTCTCCCCGAATGGAATCGCGCAGCATCTTCCGCATGGTCTCCACCGTACCAGTCTCCAATCCCCGGATATGCAACTCATATGTAAGCTCCTCCTTGCTGAGTCGATCCACCATGTAACGCCCGACCTGTGCCATATTCCCTGTACCGTGCTTAATGTTATCCTTAATCACTATGTAAGTAAACTTAGTTTCTACTGGATTAAAAGAAAGTAATCTATCTTTATTTGTTTTACAAAGGCAATACTACTATCTAAAGCTCAAATTCACACTCCAGCAATAACAACCACTACTCTCACACCCGTTTTTTCCGCCAATTGTACAGGCCACTTCACCCAAAATCACACTCCCGCAAATGGAAAGCACAACACTCACGTTCGTCCTTTTTTTTCCACTTGCACTGAGCACTTTCCACTGTTCTACACACTCCCGCAATATTACACGATCACTTCAAAACTTCACTTTTTTTCGTAACCACTAAAACTCAACTTTACGGCCCCACGTTGGGCGCCAAATGTAACAATTCCGCGACTGAATATCGCTTCCGTGCCCTCTGGTGGAGCTCCTGAATGGGGCTCTCGGACCCGGTTAGCCCAATGGAGAGGGGCCGTGCGCCACTCGCTGTGCCAATGGGCCCCACAGAAGTCGCCAAGCGAGAATCATGACTCGCCAAAAGGCTCGCACCGACACTGTCCGCGACACGACGCGCAATGCGCTCATGCACCGCCTATCCTCCCTAACCGCGACCACAACTAAGGCGGCGGAACCTAGGACAAGGGATGAGCCCTGACGAACCTCGGAGTCACACCACGTGGCGGCGAAGCGCCCTCGAGCCTTCCACACACGGGGTGTCACTCGTACGGGAATGCCACCTCGCTTCCCGAGCCAACTTCACAATTTCTAATTCACTACTTCACCCAAATGTTTTTCTTTCTTTTCTGAATCACAAAACAATTTAATTACACGGTTTAATAATATACAAAGGATATTTAAAAAAGGAAGTTTATGTAAAATTATACCAAGCTTGCACCCTTCAACCGGCTTGTTCGACTCGGGGGGCCCCCAATCTTGCTGCCGCCAACTTCTGCTGCCGATCCACCTCGGTTGTGGAAAAACGCTGTCCTTGCTGATCCGAAAACCTCCTTGATTCCCCCGATCAATCCTCGAATTCGTTATAATCTCCAAAATTCCGCCCAAAATTCGTGCTCCCTCTTGGGAAAATGCCAAGTGAAAAAGAGAGCTTCCCAAGCTCCATCCGGGGTCTTATATCCCCTCTGGTGACCACGCTTTCATATAAGGGAGCTTTTCGATGTTCCACCAGTTCATCGCATTCACTGCATTACCCGCGTGTCGTGTCAGCTGGCATCTTGCGAGCTTTAAATGCCATAATATGGTGATAGAACGATGAAACATTTGATGAGCTATGACGCGATGATGGTTGATGTTGTTGTTGTTGCTGCTGTTGCTTCGATGCAGATGACAGATTCAATTTATGTTGCTCAACATATGGTATACCTGCTCCCCCACTTCCGCCTACATTTCTACTGCCGTGCTGATATCTGCTGGACACTTTTTCCGATTGTCCTATATTGTGTTCGCGATCGTATCCAAATGTGCTATGTGTTGTCGGATGCGGCTGAATGTGTGGCTGGTTACCTTGGGCTTGCTTCTGCACTTGAATATGCGATTGATTGTAATATTGCTGCGGTTGCATTGCAGCTTGTTGCTGGCGCGTAGTTGCATTTTGTTGAGTAGATGCATCCGCAGGGTGGTAATTATTTATGTTTACAACATTTCTATGGTATATTGCATTCGAAACATGTCCTACACCTGTAGATCCATGTCTCATATCGGGTTCCGCTTTAATGTCCATACTTGCAGCAAACTGCATATTGCTACTGTTTGGTGTCGCGGTGATAACTGGATGTTGAGCGCTCAATTGCGCTTTGTGTCTTGTGGTAACTATACTCTTCTGGCCGGAAGGAGGTTGAAATTCATTTTGAATTTGCTGTGGATGTGTCGTACAGCTTCTCGGTTGCTGTTGTTGAGTTGATACAGGAGAATTTGTATTTACTGAATTGTTAATTTGTATCCGTTGGCTAGGAGGAGTATTAAATACGGTAGGCCTAAACGTATAAATGCCTTGCAATAATTCCGGCGACTCATTTATATTTGTGCCAAGTTGATTATAAGCGTATTGTGGCTTTAATTCTATATGATCTGAGCTTGTTTGTTCTATCGCATTAACTAGTTGCCTTACTAGATTATCATCACGAACCGATAATAGGTTTTTGGATTCATCAGATACCAATGTATGGAACAGTAACGATTTATTTAGGGACGTTACACTCGAAATGGAATCCGATACAGGAAGCTCGCTTAGTAAATCTGATAAACTCGTCAGCCCGGCTAAAGTTGTAACCGGTACACTTTCATCAGTATTTGCCGGTCCGATTCGGTGAAATTAATTGCACGCTTTCGACATTTCAGCACAATGACTGAATGCATTGTCAGCGAAGTGCTCGTTGATCTGCTTAGAACCTACTTAATTCTAATTTCTAAGTGTGATACAAAATATAAAGCGTTACATACATCGTTAAACCTCGACTTCAGTTGGCTCGGGAAGTTATCCTCGCGGAGAACTAATTATATTTTTTTTTTTTGTTTCTTTTTTTTTTCGTTTGTTTGTTTTCTTGTGTGTGTGGAAGGCTCCCGTGACACTGCACCAACTTGCGCGTCATTTTCCACTGGCATGGACGTGCTGGGGGTTTGCACTTCACTTCCATTTACATTGCGTAATGTGTCTGGCATCGTCGGGTCAAAAATTTAGAAAATTATACAAGTACGATCAGATTAGAGTTTACTATCTTTTATTTCCTGAGATATATAAAAGTAACAAAAGATTCGCATCGCATTTGTCGTATTCGTTGGAGGTCTAATGATTGACTAACTCGTTTCTCTTAGCAACTTGCCTTCAACATAAAGTTTCCATGTGTGTGTGCTGCATCGCATTGTACATTTACGGCCTGGCTGCCAAACAATGTGTTTCGATGTGTATGGTTGGTGTCGTTCTCCCAACAACGCCTAAAGCGTTCGTCGCCACACGTTCCGGGTTTTAGTAGCCTCTTGCGGTTAGTAATGGAATTAGTCTTGGTGGTTGTGTTCAAGGATAGATATGTATCTTAAGATTGCAGGCGCACATCCTTAGCCTTAGTAGCCTCTAATAGTAAATAGTGAAACTAGAAAATTGATTCCCATCTAAGATAGCTCCATATTTTCAATTAATGGTGTCACGGGACACTTTCACACGCGACTTTATAAGCAAGACCCGCGATCTAAAGTTATTATGTACCGCGCCAGCCAGGCTGAATTAAAGATTTAAATAAATTTTGTAAGAAAATGAATAGAGTTTTAGAATTTTTAAATCCCTTGTAAGGGTTAGGTTAAGTTGGAGTGAGCAGTCCATTTGCGGAACTTCCTCAATCGAGGATGCAGAGGAATTCCGAATTGAAGCGGAACTTGAACCGAGCGTGGAAATGACAAAAATTAAAGGCATTGATTACCCTATCGAATCGAATCCAACAAGATATACAATTGTTATCCAAGATTAAGTCTTGCTAGACATCCGCAGATATAATTATTTACGATGAGAAGTGCACTTTTATGGTTATCGACGTTGCAGAAGCCGTTAATGGAAACTCAGTCGCAACCGATGACAAATAATATTTCGGCTGTGCCATCTGGAATGCTTCCTCAGGTGTCTGCTTCTATGCCGAACACCGTAGTCACTAGTGCTCCTCAAGCCAATATTGTAAATTATTCACAACAGCAAATGCATCAAACGCTTCCAAACTAACAATACCA
This sequence comes from Odontomyia ornata, assembly GCA_963969285.1. Classification (NCBI taxonomy): domain Eukaryota; kingdom Metazoa; phylum Arthropoda; class Insecta; order Diptera; family Stratiomyidae; genus Odontomyia; species Odontomyia ornata. Next base: position 201,039,051 of record OZ017739.1, read on the forward strand.
ACAACATCAACAAGCTACTCATATGCAAGGGCAATCACAACCGGCACATTTCTACCTAAACAATCAACCGAATCAACAAGAAGGTGCACCACAAAGGACAATAATGAGCGATGGATCATCTACAGTTTCAACACCGCAGCAAACACAGGCCACGGCTGCAACAATTCCGCCACAGCAATCAAATGACGAAGAGCAAGCGACAGCTATTGAAGCAGATAGTGAAAGTGCATCTGGAACAAGTGCGGTGGCTATCGATAATAAAATCGAACAAGCTATGGATCTTGTGAAATCTCACTCAGTGATTGCTGTCCGAGAGGAAGTGGAAGTCCTGAAAGAAAAGATCGCTGAACTGGTGGATCGAATAAATCAATTGGAATTGGAAAATACTATTCTTAAAGCTAACGTATCACAGGAAACATTATCACAACTTCCGGCAACAATGCAAACAGCATCGGCCAAACCGCCCCAGAATCTCAACACAAACAACGGACCCGTTTCATAATCGCTATTTCTTATATTGGCTGCTTAACTAAATAGAATAGTAGGTCCTAATTATGATATTCATCATGATAATAGAAAATGATGATAAAAAGCTAACTTTGAAACACTGAACGAACAGAAATATGAGACTTATTTAATCAATCTACAACTCCTTCATACACGATATAAATGCATAGTTGATATATTCCTGTTGCGTAGACAACGGTAGAGAAGTTACATGGTGTATTTATTTTATGTTTGCCAAAAGCCTAAAATAATAAGAAAATCAAAATTATTATCCGCCATGTCGAATGAGCTTCGGTGATGCCCCATGGAAGCTGTGGAGTGATAATACAGAACGGCAGTGCCACATCGCCAATTGAAACATCGAAAGCTCGTTGCACCGAGGCTATAAAAGGCCTAGAATTGGGCGAAAAAGCTCTCTTTTTCTGCGTTTTTGGTTTTGAACATCTGGAGTTGGAGGTTAGGAAAAAGGAACGAGGTCCAAATACGGCGGGAAAAAAGCTGGAGTTTTGGAAAGCAGGTTGGAAGCGGGCGAAAAAGGAGAAATGAGGAAGCAGTGTGAAGGACGAGGAAGGAGGAAAGGCGAATAGGAAAGCTGGTGCGGAAATCACGCGAAGAATCGAGGTAACGTCGAAGCGCGCCATCGAGAAAAGTGGGGCCCCCGATCATATTGGTTAGGTGATTGTTAATAAGTAATTGGTCAAAAGAACAGTAACACATATACACATTTTTATTGTAATTTTATTTTATTTCAATTGAATCGAATTTTTAATACTCTGAATATATGTATTGTACTGAATTTAGCCGGTCTATTCAATTATAGGAAATAGTGTGAGCCTGGCTCGCGGGTCCAGGTTAATCAACCGTGGTGAAAAATCGGGGTGGCTCAGGACCACCAAGTGAAAGTGTCCCCTGAGAACGTGGAAGCATGGTCGTAGGGCTTTGTGGATAGGGTTAGGTTTCGTCGCCGAAATTCAGAAGTAGTGTGGGTTGGTCCGGGGAGCCTAACCTTGCCAATTGGCTCCTGAGACAATTTAACGGGTTGGCGAGTGGCGCTCACCTACCCCGTCTCCACGGGTTAGCCGGGACCCCAAGGTCTCAACCGGAGCACCCAACTAAGGGATTGTGACTCCCAGTGGAAAAAGGTAGCATTTGGCGCCCAACGTGGGGCTCACTACGGAACGTCCAATTTGAACCAACCATTCGAAAACGCGGAGTCTCGAGCGTTAAGTTGAACGTTTATCGCTAGAGTGAAAAGTGGCAAAATTGGTGTTCGGGAGTGTGAAGTTCAGTGAATTGTGAAATCAAGTGAAGCGTGACAAGATTGGTATCCGAAAAGTGTTAGTGTAGAGTCGCGGGAGTGTGAGGTTATGTGTAAAGTGATAAAATCAATCGCACAGATAAGAGATAAGGGACGTCTGAAGGACTTAGGGTGTCAAGCGGTACAACCTCGTGTCAACACCGGAAGGGAATACGTCCGAGGAGCCGATTTCGAGTGGAGCGCAACGAGGATCCAACCCTCCGTATAAAATAGGTGACAGGTGTGCTTGAAGGAACCGAGCGGGATAAAAGGTGATTATCACATTGGTGCCCACCGGAAAATATTTTGTATATTCTATCAATAAATTAAAGTTTTTAGGTTTAGTAAATTTAAATTCGAGTAGCATTTAGGTAGTCTTAGAGTAGTTATAAGTATCTCATTTCAAGATGGCCAAGGCAGGCAGAATATTGGTGGATCGGCTGTGCCGCAAGGAGCTCATGTACGAGCTAGAGATCAGGGGGCAACCTACAGGGACAGTGGAGGCAATGCGGAAGTTGTTGCGGAAAGCCATTAGGTCGGAAGCCTCTGGCGATACCTCGTTGATCTCAGTGAAGGCATACCCGTATTCCCCCGAAGAGGATTTTCAAGCCGTGCAGGAAAAGTTCCAGGAGGTGAGCGGTCTATTGGCGACTTTCAATGAGAAGTTGCCGTTATCGGACTTCTGGAAGATACGTGCAAAGATAGATTTCGCTCTTAGGAGGCTTAAGAATATTAACTCGGAGGACGATGAAATGGAAGATCAGCGGGAGAAGCTTCGAGTTCAATTGGTCATGGCAATAGGAGATCTATTGGAGCAAGCAGAAGGAGAGGGAGGGAGCCAAGATACTAATGGAGTTCCAACCGATGAACAACCACCGCGAGCCGAGGATAGCACTCCAGTGGGACAGCCGGGGGAGGAGGGAGATGGTGGAACGCCAACACTCGCCGTACCCTCCGCTACCTCGACGCCCCCTGTGGAAGGGGATGCCGGAACGCCAATACAGGCAAACCCTGAGGCCCTCCAGACACTCCCTCCGCGCCCCGTGTTGATTAGTGCGAAGTGGCAGGACGTCTCCAAATGGGGACTTCGGTATAGTGGGGACTCGGGGTCGCTGAGCGCATTCCTGGAGCGAGTGGAAGAGCTCCGAATAGCGCGCGGGGTATCCACGGAACAGCTCTACCTGGCAGCAGTTGACTTATTCGAAGGGCGGGCCTTAGTTTGGTTCCGAGCAGTGCGGGCAGGAATCCATTGTTGGACAGAGCTGGTGGCAGAGCTGAGGGCGGAATTCCTCCCTCCAAACTACGACAAGAAGCTTCTCGAGGAGATTAAAAAAAGGACGCAGGGTCCGGAGGAGTCCATGGGAGTCTATGTGTCGGTGATGGAGGGGCTATTCCGTCGTCGCTCGACCCCATGCTCAGAAGCAGATAAGCTGGAGATTCTGAGGGAGAATATCGCGCCCTTCTACCAGACTCAACTGGCCCTAATGAAGATTGAGTCAACCGCAGAGTTAGTGCGATTGGGACGAACCTTAGAAGCGACTCGGATATCGGTCGAGGCGTACAAGCCTCCACCATCGCGGAAAAGCCAGCGGCTACTGGAACCTGATTTGGCGTCATGGCAATATGAACTCTGGAGGAGAGAGAAGTAGTAGGAATCAGGGATCCAATCCATCCCAAACTAACCCAGCGGAAAACTTGCATTGTGCTCAGTAGGCGGCGGCCTGAGCACAAGAGCGAGAGGGAGAGAAGCCGCAAAAAGGGAGGTCGCGTTCGTCATCAATACTAAGAGTGGAGACAACCGTCCGCATTTGGAGGTGGAGGTACTTGGGCAGAGATTGCTGGGACTCTTGGATTCAGGGGCTTCGAATACCATTGTAGGTGGAAAGGGATGGAAGATCCTGGATAGAATGGGTGTCGAGCTGTTAGAATCTAATCAGAATAATATCCGGATGCCGAACGAGGTGAGCTGCGAGATTATCGGAGTGGTGTGCATGCCTCTCAGGCTGAAAGCGCGGCTAAACTGGCTTCAGGTGCTGGTTGTCCCATCAATACCCCAGGAGATTATTCTGGGCGCGGATTTTATCCGCCAGTTTGGGTTGGTAGTTACCCTGAGTAAGAACCAATGGAGCTTCGTAAGTGCTCTACGGGGCGAAGTAACTGAACAATTGAAACCACGTAGTGGCTTGTCAGTCGCAGAGAGGGAAGCCCTCGATTCGCTTCTCAAGGAGCAATTCAACCTTATGGGAGATGGTATTGGCTGCACAAAACAAGTGGAGCATGTAATCAACACGATGGCGTAACCGATAAAACAGCGGAATTACCCCGTATCACCAGCCGTCCAGAAACATATCGACGCTGAGCTTAACTCGATGTTAGAGCAGGGGATAGTAGAACCATCGTCCAGCCCCTGGGCCTCACCCATCCTGTTGGTGAAAAAGAAAGATGGGTCATTCCGCTTCTGCGTGGACTATCGCAAACTCAACAAGGTAACCGTGCATGATGCTTATCCGATCCCTTACGTATCGGCAACCCTTGATAAGCTGCGAGATGCTAAGTATTTGTCCTCACTTGACGTGAAATCGGCCTATTGGCAAGTTCCCGTCGCGGAAAAATCACGTCCGCTCACAGCGTTCACTGTACCCGGCGTATGCCCTTCGGTCTACAAAACGCTCCGGCAACTTGGCAGCGGCTGATCGACCGAGTCTTAGGGCCAGATCTAGAGCCATACGTCTTCACATACCTGGACGATATAATCGTTGTGACACAGGACTTTTCCAGGCACCTGGAAGTACTGACAGAGATATTCAGGCGGCTCCGTACCGCGGGGTTAAAGGTCGCCCGAGAAAAGTGCGAGTTCTGTCGGCGGCAGTTGAAATATCTTGGGTATGTGGTCGATGAAAACGGATTAAATGTAGATCCAGACAAGGTGAGGAGTTTGCTGGAGATCCCTGCCCCTTGAAACGTCAAAGGTGTGCGTCAGTTCCTTGGCATGGTATCGTGGTACCGCCGATTCATTCCGGATTTTGCCACAATGATGTCACCGTTTTCCAATTTACTGAAGAAAAACACAAAGTTTGAATGGACACCGGAATGCGCGAACGCTTTCACGCATGCGAAACTCAAACTCTCTACTGCTCCTATCTTGACTTGTCCTGATTACAGCCTGCCTTTTTCTATCCAGACGGACGCATCGGAATGGGGGCTGGGTGCGGTCCTTACGCAACAACACGCAGACGGGGAGAGAGTTATATGTTAACTGAGTCGGTCCCTATCGAAATCCGAGCAAAAGTTCTCAACGACGGAAAAGGAGTGTCTACCCGTGTTGTGGGCAATCGAGAAGCTGCGGCCGTACATTGAGGGCACGAAATTTCAGGTGGTTACTGACCACCACTCGTTAATCTGGCTGAGCAATTTAAAGGATCCGACAGGGCGATTGGCCAGATGGGCGGTACGTATGCAACAATACGACTTCGAGATAGTGCACCGTAAGGGCAAGGAGCATTTAGTCCCGGATGCGCTGTCCCGGATGCTACCGGATACCTACGTGTCTAGTGTAGACGTTGAGGATGCGTGGTATCGTAAACTCAAGTTGGGAGTCGATAAACACCCAGAACGCTTTGCGGATTGGCGGGTGGATGGGGACGTGCTGTGGAAATATGTACCAGGAAGGTACCCTGAGCTGGAAGGCGATACGGCCTGGAAAAGGGTTATCCCAAAGCCAGGAAGGAAGGAACTTCTCTATCGTTGCCACGACGATCCCACGGCAGGGCATATGGGAATCAGATGCACGCTAGGGAGGCTAGCTACTAACTACTACTGGCCAAAAATGGCAGTAGATGTGGCAAGGTACGTGAAGAGGTGCAAGACATGCAAAGCGATTAAAGTCGAAAGGAGGGCACCGGTAGGGCAGATGGCCTCTCATGGTGAAGGGTTGCAGCATGCTTGGGAGATGGTTTGCGTCGATCTGGTGGGCCCACTACCTAGGTCTAAGCGAGGTTATACCTACATTCTTACAATTATTGATTATGTCAGTAAATTTACCCTACTTTTCCCGTTGCGGAAAGCCACGGCTGCTGAGGTATGTCGCTTGATCGAGGAGCAGGTAATTTTACTCTTTGGAGTACTGCGATGGCTGGTATGCGACAACGGCGTACAGTTCCGTGGAAAACTACTTCAAACGTTAACGGAAAGATACGGAATGAATATAAAGTTCACGCCACTTTATCACCCACAAGCGAACCCAGCGGAACGCAGGAACCAGGACATTAAGCGGATGATCAGATCTTATGTCAGAGATAACCATCGGGACTGGGACTTATACCTTGCTAAAATAGCATGTGCGTTGCGAACGTACCGACACGACGTCACTGAAGTTACCCCTTTCTTCTTCAATTTCGGACGAGAAATGATAAGGTTCCGGGAAAATAACCAACGTCCTGAAGCGACGCGGGAGACCCTCGCAGTAAAGCAACGAGCAGATAAGCTAGAGGATTTGCGGAAGCAGATTCTGGGACGAATGGCGCAAGCAACAGGCAAGAATAAAGAGAGATACAATTTAAGAAGGCGCATCATAAACCTTGAAGTTGGGGATCGCGTCTGGCAGAAGAATTATGTTCTCTCGGACGCAGCCAAGTATTTTTCGGCAAAATTAGCTCCGGAATACATCGGACCTTTTACGGTTAGAGAGAAAGTGTCGCGGTGGACCTTCAAATTGGAGAACGAGAGATGTGAGGACTGTGGGGTATGGAATATCAAAGATCTGAAACCCTATATCGAGTAGCCTCATACTAATAAATAATAAGAGTAATATACGATAAGGTTGATAGATAATACGAATTTTAAATAATAAGAATAATATACAGTAAGAATTAATATATAATAAGATTAAAAGATGATAAGAGGAATACATAATAAGAATAAGATAAAATGAGAGTGAATTCATATAAGAACGTTGGAGGAGAAGAAGGGAATCATAGAAGAGTACTTGGAAATTAGAATAATACTAGAAGATATGGATTAATTGGGATACGAAGGCTAAAAGAAGATAGGAACGAATGAATATAAGATCGATAAATATAAGAATAGTATTAATTAGAACTATAAGAAATAAGTTGAGCTTACGGGTACGGTTAAGAAGTCGCGGAGAGTATCCGTCGGATTCACCCCTTCGAAGTTCGTTCCTTTCTCGGTTCTTGGACGTTCGGTTCCCCGTACCTTGGAGTGTTGGGGAGTTAGGTTTATCCCTCCACTGTTTGGTTCCTTGCTAGAATAGTAGTTATGCGTAGGCATGAATGTGACGTTCAGGAAAGGTACGTTGATAGTAATACTTGCTGGAATTCGACTTTAACGGTGGACCGCAGGATAGGTGAAATTTTCTTTTCTTCTGGCATACCATTTAAGCCAGAGCCAAAAGAGGGCACATAACGATTAGATAGTTGTCTATATTTTATCTTAGGAAATGGTGGTGGGTTCTAACATTTTTGTTTTTCATTAGCAGTTAGTAATAGTTGTTCTACAAAGTAGGACTAGGTAGTTAGACAGATTTAGCTTAGGTTAAGGTAGCTAGGCCTTTCCCTATTGAGTGGGACCTAGAGTAACAAGATAAGTTAGTTAGGATAGTAGAGAAATTCAGTACTAACGTAAGAAAGGATCTCAGGAGCAAGGTTTAATTTGCATGATATAGGTTGCCCTAACGCAACACTTAAGATTTAGGGGGATTAATCATTTCGCTGGGATCTAGTGGAAAGGAAGGAAGATAGTACGCTAGGCGGTCGAAGGGTAATTACGGCTCGATCCTAAGCTAAACCGTTTAAAAGAGTAGGTCTAGTTTCTACTCTTCATGTTGCCACGATAGCAATGTCTCAGTAAGGATGGCAGTCTAGTGACTAGAGAATCAGTGAAAAATAGGCCAGGGTAACTGAGAGGTCTCCACTACATTTCTACTATAAAGACGTTCGGGTTCAGCAAGGAAGGCATGTTCGAGTTCTTCACCTTCTCTATAACATGAGGCTAATGCCGGTCGAATAGATAGTGGATTTCGGGGAAATCCCCTTAAAGTAAGGGGGGGAATGTCACGGGACACTTTCACACGCGACTTTATAAGCAAGACCCGCGATCTAAAGTTATTATGTACCGCGCCAGCCAGGCTGAATAAAAGATTTAAATAAATTTTGTAAGAAAATGAATAGAGTTTTAGAATTTTTAAATCCCTTGTAAGGGTTAGGTTAAGTTGGAGTGAGCAGTCCATTTGCGGAACTTCCTCAATCGAGGATGCAGAGGAATTCCGAATTGAAGCAGAACTTGAACCGAGCGTGGAAATGACAAAAATTAAAGGCATTGATTACCCTATCGAATCGAATCCAACAAGATATACAATTGTTATCCAAGATTAAGTCTTGCTAGACATCCGCAGATATAATTATTTACGATGAGAAGTGCACTTTTATGGTTATCGACGTTGCAGAAGCCGTTAATGGAAACTCAGTCGCAACCGATGACAAATAATATTTCGGCTGTGCCATCTGGAATGCTTCCTCAGGTGTCTGCTTCTATGCCGAACACCGTAGTCACTAGTGCTCCTCAAGCCAATATTGTAAATTATTCACAACAGCAAATGCATCAAACGCTTCCAAACTAACAATACCAACAACATCAACAAGCTACTCATATGCAAGGGCAATCACAACCGGCACATTTCTACCTAAACAATCAACCGAATCAACAAGAAGGTGCACCACAAAGGACAATAATGAGCGATGGATCATCTACAGTTTCAACACCGCAGCAAACACAGGCCACGGCTGCAACAATTCCGCCACAGCAATCAAATGACGAAGAGCAAGCGACAGCTATTGAAGCAGATAGTGAAAGTGCATCTGGAACAAGTGCGGTGGCTATCGATAATAAAATCGAACAAGCTATGGATATTGTGAAATCTCACTCAGTGATTGCTGTCCGAGAGGAAGTGGAAGTCCTGAAAGAAAAGATCGCTGAACTGGTGGATCGAATAAATCAATTGGAATTGGAAAATACTATTCTAAAAGCTAACGTATCACAGGAAACATTATCACAACTTCCGGCAACAATGCAAACAGCATCGGCCAAACCGCCCCAGAATCCCAACACAAACAACGGACCCGTTTCATAATCGCTATTTCTTATATTGGCTGCTTAACTAAATAGAATAGTAGGTCCTAATTATGATATTCATCATGATAATAGAAAATGATGATAAAAAGCTAACTTTGAAACACTGAACGAACAGAAATATGAGACTTATTAAATCAATCTACAACTCCTTCATACACGATATAAATGCATAGTTGATATATTCCTGTTGCGTAGACAACGGTAGAGAACTTACATGTTGTATTTATTTTATGTTTGCCAAAAGCCTAAAATAATAAGAAAATCAAAATTATTATCCGCCATGTCGAATGAGCTTCGGTGATGCCCCATGGAAGCTGTGGAGTGATAATGCAGAACGGCAGTGCCACATCGCCAATTGAAACATCGAAAGCTCGTTTCACCGAGGCTATAAAAGGCCTAGAATTGGGCGAAAAAGCTCTCTTTTTCTGCGTTTTTGGTTTTGAACATCTGGAGTTGGAGGTTAGGAAAAAGGAACGAGGTCCAAATACGGCGGGAAAAAAGCTGGAGTTTTGGAAAGCAGGTTGGAAGCGGGCGAAAAAGGAGAAATGAGGAAGCAGTGTGAAGGACGAGGAAGGAGGAAAGGCGAATAGGAAAGCTGGTGCGGAAATCACGCGAAGAATCGAGGTAACGTCGAAGCGCGCCATCGAGAAAAGTGGGGCCCCCGATCATATTGGTTAGGTGATTGTTAATAAGTAATTGGTCAAAAGAACAGTAACACATATACACATTTTTATTGTAATTTTATTTTATTTCAATTGAATCGAATTTTTAATACTCTGAATATATGTATTGTACTGAATTTAGCCGGTCTATTCAATTATAGGAAATAGTGTGGAGCCTGGCTCGCGGGTCCAGGTTAATCAACCGTGGTGAAAAATCGGGGTGGCTCAGGACCACCAAGTGAAAGTGTCCCCTGAGAACGTGGAAGCATGGTCGTAGGGCTTTGTGGATAGGGTTAGGTTTCGTCGCCGAAATTCAGAAGTAGTGTGGGTTGGTCCGCGGAGCCTAACCTCGCCAATTGGCTCCTGAGACAATTTAACGGGTTGGCGAGTGGCGCTCACCTACCCCGTCTCCATGGGTTAGCCGGGACCCCAAGGTCTCAACCGGAGCACCCAACTAAGGGATTGTGACTCCCAGTGGAAAAAGATAACAATGGATTAAAGACCTAGATTTCCCAGCGTGTGCTTATATAAAGTTAATATATATTTATGTTTAAAATTAGTAAGAATTAGCCTTTGACGCCTCTAGTGGTAGGTAATGATACTATCCATAGTTCTTATTCATCTATAGTGGAACATTGTCTCATTTATTCGTTGCTTATAGTCTTCGCTTAGTTTTGCTATTCATCTTTGGTGGAAGTGTTTCTCGAGTCTTATACGCTACAGGCGGTATATAATTTTTTATCCATGGTCATTTTAATGGATAGTAGATTCGTGTATAGGATTGATAGCTTGAAGTATTAGGGTTGCTGATCCAATAGGGAAGCTCTATGGATAGGTGGCGCTCCAGGCAGTTGATTTGCTTGTTGTAGGGCTTGAGATCCTTTAGCGTGCGTCATTTGTTGAAGGCTTTTGGGTAGAGCGATTACCTTGATCACATTTGGCGTGCTGGACGTTTTTTATAATGCGAGTGCCTGCGTGGTGACGGAGGGCGCTGGTATAGATGGATGACTGCGATATTGATTGGTGATGGACTTGCCTGTCAGCGGGTGCTCTAAGGCATGGGAATTCGCTTCATGGGCGCTCGGATAAGGAACGCGTTGCGCATCGATTGGTGTCTTTGGCTAAGGATTGACGGCAGCATGTGGAAATGACCGATTTGCTTGCGCGAGGTTTTTATGGCGCGAGTGGTTGCGTGGTGACGGAGGGCGCTGCTATAGACGTGGCTATGCGTTATGGATGGGTGATCAATTCGCCTGTCAGCGGGTGTTCTAAGGCGTGAGAGTTTACTCCGTGGGTGCTTGCTTAAGGTACGCGTTGCTCATCGATTGATGTATGTGGTTGAGGATGGATGGCGTTGTGGGCAAGAAAATGTCACGCGTATTGGTTGCTGGAGGAAGTAGTTTGAGGAGTAGGTTTCCACCGCGGTGGATATTGTGAGCAATAGAAATTCGTCTTGTGAGCACGCCGTTAGGTTTCCTCGATGCTCATCAAAGGGTGCCTGTTCTTAAGTCTGGACGACCTTATCGGTGAGTAGGACTGATGAGCGTCACTTGTTGGAGGATGGTGATTGGGGTGTAGATTTGCTCGACGGCGAATGCTGTTAGGCATGGAAATTGACGTCGGGGGACGCGTGGCGCACAGGATTATCTATGAGTGGCAGTTTTAGGGCATCGGAATCTACAGCGTTGAAGAGAACTAGCCTGGCATAAGTTTCATTGTTAGGTTAATTTGCTTTTAGGAGACGGTTTTTTTTTGTTGTGGTGACCGTGGGCAGCGGATAACGTGATGCGCGGCATTGAGACGTGTTTTCACATATGTCCATTCAAAGATGTGCTTGTTCTAGATTGGTGATTATTATTTACATTGATCTTTGTCGGTCTTTCTTTGCTCGAGAATCTTGTTTCTTTATTTTCAGACTCATTGTCATCACATTTTATTGCTTTTATTGGTTCCGTGTCAATCGTACTTTAAGAACCGTCCACAATGTATTTTATTTGGTTAGACTACTACGCTGACTGCTCAAATCTGTGGATGCAGTGAATGAGATCCTAATGCTTGTTGTAATGCGTTCTTGATATCTAGTCTAGTATTAAATTTTAGTTTGCTTGTAGCAGCATTTTGTTTGTCTTCATCATCATCACTTGTTTCTTAGAGCAGTTTATGTGCTTCATTCTCTAATTTTAATTTTGTGTAGCAGTATGACATTCTATTCATTCAATTTTTTCTTTACTATAGGATGTTCATTTCTTCTAAGGCGAGTATTTTTTCAAATGAATGATCTTGTAGAGCGTGAGATGCTGATAATTTTGTTCGTACATCGTACCGTTTGCTTATGATTTTTCCCTTTTGATAAGTGCTTGATTCTATTTTTTGGGTCACTATGTTGACATGTTTGTTTTGGGTATCTATTCTAAATTTGAGATTATTCATGGATGTTGTCTAGGAAAGATTTTGGGATTGATGGCTTCTGGATGCTACTTTTTTATGGAGTGTATGCATGATGGATGTAGGAATAATCGGAGTGATTCTAATAAGTGAGAATATCTACGCATTTTCATTGATAGGTTTTAGCTAGATACTGAAAGGAAGAAGCTAATATAAAAACGGTGAATCCGGTTAGTCATTGACCTTAGGGGTTTGCTGGTATTATGTTATTTTTCTTTGGCTATGCTGATAATGCATAAAAATATATTCTTTAGTCCTATATGATGGCATTAGATGTGCGCATGCTCTAGATTGAATAAATTTTTATATTTACTTTAAATTTGGTGTTGTTGTTGTGGGTCTGTATTATTTAATTTAGATAATTTCTAGACTTTCAGTGTGATATCGAGTAAAATTATTATTTTATGCTTGTCTCATATTCTTCACATCATGGTTTCTAGTATTGAAAAATTATTTATGTATGGATTGCTGCAGTACGAATTTTGCCATTTCCGAATTTATTTAGCCATATCTTCAATAGGAACTTGCTGATTTTTCTCTCTAATTTTTTATCTCCTTAGAAAAATGACGCATCCTTGCATGATGCCATTTAGTTGATACTTTTAGGATAAAAGCATATTATCGCTTTTAGTGCCTACATGATTGTATGTCATACTTTGTATGCTTATATTAAGCGTAAAGTCACTGCTGCTATATTCATATCCATTTTCAATATTTGAGCATTAAGTAAAATACGTATTTAATAAATTTTAAATATGCTAGATTGAGCATCATAGGGATTTTTGGGTATGTTCATTGACACTGAAACTCTTGAAACTATCTAAAGTAAAACCTCTTGAAACTATCTAAAGTAAATAATACAGACCCACAATAACAACACCAAATTTAAAGTAAATATAAAAATTTATTCAATCTAGTGAATGCGCACATCTAATGCCATCATGTAGGACTAAAAATATTTTTTCATGCATTATGGGCAAAGCCAAAGAATAATAACATAATACCAGCAAACCCCTAATGTCAATGACCAACCGGATTCACTGTTTTGTATATTAGCTTCTACCTTTCAGTATCTACCCAGAACCTATCAATGAAAATGCGTAGATATTCTCACTTATTAGAATCACTCCGATTATTCCTACATTCATCATACATACACTCCATGAAAAAGGAGTATCCAGAAGCCATCAATCTTAAAATCTTTCCTAGACAACATCCATGAATAGTCTCAAATTTAGAATAGATACCCCAAACATACTGTAAATGTCAACATAGTGGTCCAAAAAATAGAATCAAGCACTTATCAAAAGGGAAAAATCATAAGCAAACGGTACGATGTACGAACAAAATTATAAGCATTTCATGCACTACAAGATCATTCATTTGGAAAAATAACTCGTCTTAGATGAGGAAACTGATTTGACTCCAATTTCATAACTTTATTTCATTCATTTCAATGCGTTTTGAAGTTGGTTTATTTTTTTTTAAATTAATGATCTTAGTGGCAATATAATTTCTCATCTAAATAATGACCTCCATTTATTTTGAGTTTATCATGATTTCTTTCTACATTTTTGCCGTAGTTTTCCTTTTGGCGAATAAAATTTTCAAATGTTTGCATTTACTTGAGAAGTTCCGAAAATGTTTTCAAACACGTTTGAGATTTTCATCAATCTTTTGGTGAGAAGAATTATTTCTAACGGAGCTCATAATCACCATGTACTCTGTCCGTAGCAATCCTTCTAATATTGCAGATAAACCATATATCCTATGGATAGAAGTTAAGAGTGTATCAGATTTGAATTTAAGTCTTATGATAAAAATCATGCGAAATTACAATTTTGCTTTCATATATTACTAAACGCCACAATTGTTTTTAAAATTGGATACTTTTTCTTGTGCATTTTAACTCTAATAAACCATCTTTTGTGAAGCTCTATTGTGTAGATACTCATATGTATAATGGTCGCTCACAAATACTAAAAAAATAGTTTCAACTGACTACGAAATTCATCATAATAATTTATTTTTGATGAAGTTTAGTCAGGAAGACCTTTTTTAGGCCGATATTACATTATCAAAAATTTTATAAAATATATTTTGTAAGATATCTTCGTCCAAAAAAAAGTTAACCGCGTAATAGAGTATATTTTCCAAAAGATTCAAATACTTTATGCAGTGTAATACTAGTTTTCAAAGCTTTTTGATCAAATTATGTTTTATAAAATCTTTTATAAAAGATTTTTTATCAAATCTTTGATAATGTAATACTGGCCTTTAGAAAAGGTGGTATTGTGCGGCAAGAGTTGTTAAAACTAATCGCTACACTATTTGATCTTTCAATTGATGTAAACAACTTATTGCTTATTAGATATTGAAATATATAACAAAATTCACCATAGGAAAAGCTTTGCTTTAGGTCATCTTATTTTATATTTTGAATTAATAATTGAGAACGAATTCAAACTATATATAAACGTTCGTATCTGATGATTGATTATCTACGAGTATTACTAGTAACTTAATTATTGCTTGTTTTTGGAGCACAAAGGAAATTATAATGAAGCATGCTTTCGTACATGCTAATTTTTCAAATGATCAGTTCATGGTTAAGATCATTTTGATAAAGCGGGCTAATTTGGCTGGGGTATTAAAAAAAACATGATTTGGTGGAGTACGTTACAATCAATACTATCGTATGCTTGCTGAAAGGCAACGAATATTTGGTATGCGTCTATGTTGATCTCCCAGTAACTTATTTACTGCAATAAATTGGTCTATCGTCGATCTGTCTATTCTGAAGCCACGTTGGTACTCCCCAATGATGATGATCGGAATTTATCTTCTAGGATTTCGAAAATATGTTGTACGCCGCGCAAAGTAGTTTTCGCACTGTAACTTGTCATCTTTCTTGTAGATAGGGAATATACATAATTGATTGGCTCCACTGGTTCGGAATATGTTCTTGTTACCAAATGTGCTGGATGTCTTTGTGGGTGGCTTTCTGAACAGCGCTGCCAGCATATTTTATAGGATCCACTGGAATCGCATCAATGCCCGGCGCTATATTATTTTTTGGGGCTTTGATTTAGTTGGGCTTTGACATAGCTTCAGGAACGGGATATGGGGCCTTTTGCAAACAGAGTTTTTTTAAGCCTGATTTGATATTGAATACTTTTGTAGTTGTAATATATGTGGAGCAAATATAATGCTATTGAAACCATTTTGCAATTAGTCCATTCCATGTTGTCATTGTATTGCATTGTTTTATCAAGAGATTTAAACATTTGTAGGATCCCCGAGATATACCATCGTGCAGTTTTTGGGAAGCGCCACAATATTTAGGAAGCCCTGAACGGCAAACAAAGGAGAATGTAAAGCCAATCATCATATGATTTTCTATGATTTCGATTCATTTATTTTTTTAGAAAAAGTTACTCCACTATATAAGATACTGGAGTCATCGCCTTCCATCGAAGATCCACCAACACCGCGGACAGCAAGATTAAAGCGTCGTTTGACTGTGCTCAAAGGAGTCGTGAAGCGACATCAAAAAGAAAAAAGATTCTGCAACAGAAAGTTCGGCGTCTTAAGCGAAAGGTAAAAAATTTAGATCATTTAGTAGAGGAGTTATCCAAACAAAATTTAATATCGATTAATGATTTAGAACGGCTGAAAGGGTCTAATGTTAGTATTGATCTGTTTGAGAGGGTGAAAAAAAATATTTCGTGGAAGCGCTGTGCCCCTTTCATATTCGCATACTTTAAAAAAAAATTTGTTCTTACACTTAATTATGTATCCCCTAGAGCATATAATTACGTTCGCACTACTTTTGAGACATGTCTGCCTCACCCAAGAACCATATCTAAATGGTACCATAAAACTGATCGAAAACCTGGGTTTATTGCGGAATCTTTCAAAACTTTGGACGTTTTGGTGAAATCAAAGGTTGAAGTGGCTTGTAGTCTTTGTATTGACGAAATTTTCATTCGTAGGTATACTGAGTTCGATGGCAAAACTCACTATGGATACGTAAGTTTTGGAGAATCTGAAGAAAATCCTGAAAGATTAGCCACACAAGCTATTGTGTTCATGTTAATAGCAATAAATGGTACTTGGAAGCTTCCTCTGGGGTACTTTTCATAACTTCTTTAAGAGGCGATCAAAGAAAATTTCTTCTTGAATCTTGCTTACGCGAATTAATAAAGATAGGGATAAATATTATTAACGTTACTTTTGTTGGGGCTAATTCGAATATCAGCATGGCATCTGCTTTAGGCTGCGATTTTACAAAATATCAAACAAAGTATTCTTTTCATTTAGATACTCAAGATATAATCCTTTCTTTGAATCCAAAACATATGATTAACCTTGTGAGGAACACTCTAGCAGAAACTGGCCCAATTTTCGATGAAACCCAAAAAATAATTGATTGGGACTTCGTAGTTAAATTAAATGACCTTCAAGAAAGGGAGGAGTTACACTTAGCAAATAAATTGAGAAAATCTCAAATTAATTTCCTTAAGCAAAAAATGAAAGTTCGCCTTGCAACCCAAGTTTTGAGTTCCTCAGTTGCCGATGCAATTGAATACTGCAATCAAACAATTAAATTACCAGCTTTTTTTAAATTCAGAGGGCACTGTTAGATTTATTAGTTATATGAATGACGCTTTTGATATTTTAAATCCTCGCAGCATTCATGCTAAAAACTTCAAGCAGGCGTTGAAAGTAGAAAATTTTAATCGCGTATTTGAATTCACTAAAAACTTTGAGGAATATGTTAATGAATTGAAGTATGCCGATGGAACAAGCGTAGTTAAGAGTAGGAGAAAAATTGGGTTCTTGGGATTGATAGTAACGTTAAAAAATTTTTAATTATTATATCAAACGCACGGACAACAGAATAAATCATTGAAGTATCTTGCAACATATAAACTCAGTCAGGACAATTTAGAAATATTTTTTTCCCATATACGCTCTCGGCTCGGTTTCAATACTAATCCTACTGCAAGACAATTTGAGGCTACCTACAAAACCTACAAAACAATTCTCATGTACACGTATATACATTCGGTAATTGTGTTCCCTTACAAGAGATCAATATTCTAAACGTTTCGTCAACGAAATTGTTGCAGGATACTTCAGATGCTTCCACGAGCTTTGAGGCTACCTTCAGCCACATGCAGGAAACTGGGGCTTTTTCACGTTACATTGAAGAAGTCGTAATATATATGAGCGGCTTTATTGCAAAGTCTATAATATCCACTTTCAAATGCAATGAATGTGCTATAGCTTTGATTGGAATGAAAGATGATTTTGACTGTTCCTTAATCGATCAAAAATCAAGGGCAGGTTTGCAGTATCCCAGTAATGATTTAATAGATGTACGTGGAACAACTGAGAAAGCTATACGTCAATTCCGTGTAGCACATATTAAAGTAAAGTTCGATTTAGTTGCGCATGAAGTTTATAGGGAACTATATCCCTCCACGTTATTTAGCTCACTATTCCAACATAATTTGTTAACCGGTCCGATAGATGGTCATAGATCCATATTAATAAAAAAAATTATTCACAAATACCTTACGATTCGTTTAAAACATATCGCTAAAACAGGAAGTGAGCATTTAAAATTTTACAGAAAATTTTTTAAAAATGATTATATTTTGAGGCCAATAAAATCTTGTTCCAATTCAGGACTGTAGCCTACTCTTAAAATAAATTCAAACTGTTCTTTTCAGCCTTCTAAACCGTTGGCCGATACCATGTAGCTATGCATCATTCACATACTCGTATATCTTTATTTATCGCTAAGTAGATCAGTAACGAGGACTAGGGCTACTGGCCAAACCTCTTTAAAAAAGCGTGTGAGGCAACTACCTCTTGGGTCACATGGAAATGTTGCATTTTAAGCGACTTCTTACAAATACACTCGCTATATATATATATATATATATATATATATATATATATATATATATATATATATATATATATATATATATATATATATATATAAATATATATATATATATATATATATAAATATATATATATATATATATATATATATATATATATATATAGATATATATATATATATATATATATATATATATATATATATATATATATATATATATATATATATATCTATATATATATATGCAATATATATAAGTATATATATATACATATATATATATATATATATATATATATATATATATATATATATATGTATAGACCTATACATATACAGTCTTCCACAAAAGTCAAGGTACAGTGATAAATATCATGAAAATTGTTTGATATTTTTATTTGAAAAACCTATAGTGATAAAATTTTTTTTTTTTGTATTACTTCAACTATAATCATTACACTTTAAATTCATGTAAAACAAAACGAAAACTCTGTCGTATTAATATATTATTACATATGATGAGTTGCAAAGTCAATGAATGAAGTCCACAAAAGTCATGGTACACCTAAAGAAAAATGACACAAATTGTAATTATAGTCTTGCAT
>OZ017739.1:201062638-201120138 GCA_963969285.1 Odontomyia ornata
GCTCGCATCGGTGTCAACTACAAACATTTTTCCGGGTTTCGGATATGCCAGCACGGGTGATTCACACAGCTTCTCCTTCAAGGTCTCAACGGCTGCCTGGTATTGTTCATTCCAGACATACGGACTTAGCTATTTTGGCAAAGTCTTTGACGAATCTTCGATAGTAGGTTGCCAGACCCAGAAAACTTCGTAGTTGGCGCTTGTTGTTCGGTGTTGGCCAGCTTTTCACGGCTTCAATTTTCTCAGGGTCTGTTTTGACCCCTTCTGCTGATACGTCGTGTCCCAGGTATTTTACTTCAGCTGCGAAAAGGGTACACTTGTCGGGACTAAGTTTAAAATTTGCCAGTCACAATCGCGAGAAAACCTCTTCTAAGTTCCGCACATGCTTTTCGAACGTTCTTCCGATGACGATGATGTCATCTAGGTACACTAAGCAGGTTTTCCAGGTCAGGCCTCATAGCACGTATTCCATCAGGCGTTCGAAAGTGGCTGGAGCATTGCAAAGCCCAAATGGCATCACCACAAATTGCCACAATCCGGTCCCAACTGAAAATGCGGTCTTCTCTCGGTCCTTCTTGTCAATTTCTACCTGCCAGTAGCCACTCTTGAGATCGAGTGTAGAAAACCATTTTGCGTCGGCTAAAGTGTCCATGATGTGATCGATGCGTGGGAGCGGGTAACTATCTTTCTTAGTGACGTCGTTAAGCTGCCTATAGTCGACACAAAAACGAGTGCTACAATCCTTTTTCTTTACTAGAACTACTGGCGCGGCCCATGGATTGACAGAACGTTCAATAACGCCTTGTTTTTCCATGTCCGAGATCAGCACGCTCACTTCTCCTTGTTTGGCTATAGGGAGACGTCTCGGTGCTTGTCGAATCGGCTTGGCTCCCTGTGTATCTATGACGTGAGTTACCAGACTCGTTCGGCCTTGGTCATCCGGGCTTGTTGAGAAGATGTCACTGTACTTGGTGACCAGATCAGAGGCTCGTTTGAATAGCTGCGCTGGAAATTTGACTTGCTTCAATATTGCAGACGTGGATTCCCGGGCTTTGTCTGTGTCTTGCCTCCTTTTCCAATGATGGTCGTGAGTGGCTTCCAAAGAGGTGATGGTGGAAACAGGCTGGCAGCTGCCGATGACCTCTCCCACTTTGATGCTCGTGGTTGAGTCTGCAGTTTTAAGGACTCTAACTGGCACATATCCGTTCCTTATAGATCTTACAAGGCTTCGTCCTACAATCAAACTGCGCAATGTGGACGTCTTCTTTGGCTCTATCAGATAAGATCGGTGGTCTTCCCAATCACCGTCAAGCTTGGCCCATACAATGCTTTCGGAAGAATTTGGTACATTAGTGTCAGTACATACTACTACATTCATCTTGGGAATTTGAACGCTGGGATCCTCCACCAATACTAAGACATTCTGCCATTTCAATACCCCTTTGCCCAAACCCAACCTGATTCCATGTGGTCGCAGAAAGTCCATTCCGAGAATGCAGTCATCCATAATGTTCGCGACCAGAAAATTATGGCGGAACACTAGGTCTCCCAACTGTATCTGGAGGTTGACCTCTCCATGAACAGGTGCAGTTTCTCCCGTAGCTGTCCGTAGTGAGAAAATTCTGCCCTTGTGAAGTTGTTGCTGTCTAACTAGGTCTGGTCGGATGATCAATCGGGTTGCACCAGTGTCGATTGTTATGGTGCAGTGTTCTCCGTCAACTTGACCCGGAAGGCATAAGTCCGCTTCTCCACGATGTAGTCTTGACACGGTGATGGTGGTGCTGGGGACGTCGATCCTCCTAGCCAACCTCTGCCCCACGAAGTTGGCCCTTACCCCTCTGTTTGAAGGGCTTCCATTCTGGGCTCCTGACTCGGTCTGGATCTCCTCCTAGCTGCACACCCTGGACAATAGCTCGGTTTTCTTCGCTTTTTGCAGTCTCTTTGCAGGTGCCCCTTCTCTCCGCAATTCCAGCATCTAGGCGCACCATTTACATGCGGGTCTCGCTCAATTTCCACGCGTTCACACCTGCACTCTTCTGTCACTACCTCACGAACCCGGGTAGTGGTACGAGTCACATTTTTCGCTGCTTCAAATTCAGACTATAAACCAATGCGTCCTTAACCGTTTGCTTTTGGGCTAAACACACGGCTTGTTGCAATTCCGGGTCCTTTAGTGCGCTGATGAATGCTTCTGTCGCTGCATCATCTCGATGTTCTGGGTCGTAGGCTGGGTAAGCCAAAAGTGCTAGTCGCTCAATGTCTTCGGCTAGCTGCTGTAGGGCTTCACCAGACTTCTGCACCCGATGCTTTAGCTGTGACCGATAAATCTGCTTCAGATGATCGTCTCCATAACGCATGTCGCGCGCATTCATTATAGCAATCGGGTTTGAGTGCAATCCAAAGGGGATCGTTTGCAACAGCTCAGCAGCTGGGCCTCTTAGAGCAAGAATCAATGCAGTTGATCGTAACTGCTCATTCCAGTGATTTATGCGAGCGGCTGCTTCAAACTGGGTTTTGTAAATAGTCCAGACTGTTTGCCCGTCGAATATTGGTGCTTGCACATTTCTGGATGAGCTTTGCGCTGCGGCTGTAATGGAGCTGGTGAGGGGATTACTACTGCCTTCGCTGCTTCCAGTTCCTTTTTCATGTTTTCCATCTCATTCTCTCTTCGACCTGGCTGATCTCATAGTTGACTCTTTCCTCAACTTGGCGGACCTTCTCCTCGACCTGGTTAACCTTTTCCTCAACGCATTTTATTTGGTTGTTCAGACCACCGAGCTCCGCTTTTATTTCGGTTGACTGTTTTTGCACTTCCTTGATTTTGATCGCTTGTTGGTCCAGCTTCGCAGCTAAATTGGATGACTGTTCATTTAGCTTTGCAGTTAAATTGGATGATTGTTCATCTAGCTTCGCAGTTAGACTGGATGACTGTTCATTTAGCTTCGCTGATTGTTCATCTAGCTTCGTAGATAAACTGGATGGCATCAGCATTAACATTTGCATTAGCGCACTTTCTGGCTCCTTTGATTTTGCTGTTTCTACTCTCCACCTTCTGCGCCTTTTTCCGCATCTGAGAGCTCACCCGAATTCAGATTCACGACTTCCGACTCGATCGCGTCACGCAAGCGTGCAATCAGTATGGCCTTTGTACCTTGTGTGGCCAGATTTCGCTGTTCCAACTCCTCCTTGAGCTCCGATATGGTCAATTGATCAATTTTTAGATGAAAGTTTCCTGGCATTTTTATAGTTTCAGCTACTTTTCCACCGGTTCTACTTTTTTTTTGTTTTTTTTTTGTGGTAGGGTGGTGAAGGCATTTACGCCCGCCTAGTCTGGCAGTGTGGGACTCCCATGGAGGATACCCTAGGACTACCCACTAAACACCTCCCCTGACAATCTGAGAACCTAGCCTGGAACCGTTTGGCACATTACTTGGGGCCAAGGCTCGTTTTGTTACGCAGTGGGGCGCCTTCAAGCTGGGGAGTCCCTTTCCTAGCGGGAAGGGAGAGGGGAAGATGAAATGCCAGAAGAGCGATCCCCCGGCCCCAGCGCCTCCGGCTGCTGTGAGTCCCTTTTATATTTTAGGACTGCCCGAGCATAATGTGCCACCTGGTTCCATTTGTCAACCGATTCGAGCATCACCGCAACTATATTATCCGGAGTGAGCTCTCCCGTCTCCCTGTAGAGTTCCCTTCGCAGTCTGACCCATTTTCTACACGCAAAAAATGTGTGACAGGCATTGTTCTCCTCTCCTGGGCAAAACCGACAATCGGGAGACCGTGACTTACCGATCTTGTGCAGGTAAGACTGAAAACAGCCGTGCCCGCTCAAAAGCTTGGTCAGATAGAAGTCAGTCTCACCATGCCTTCGATTTAGCCACGGTCTCACATCCGGGATGAAGTGTGCAGTCCACCTTCCTTTCGTGCGATTCCCCCAAGACTGCTGCCAATCGTTGAGCGAGCGTTGTCTCTCCTCGCGGACAACCATCTCCCTCGCATCCTCGTTTCGACACAGGTAAATAGCGTGGCACTCTCTAGCAAGGAGGGCGACATGTATCACGCCTGCAATCACTCTCACCGCCGAGTCAGAGACTGTTGGGTACGAAGATGCAATTCTCAGTGCTCCTCTTCTCTGTACCTGTGCCAATCGTTTTCGGTATACCTCCTTGCTGAGAGCGTCGCCCCATACCTCTGCTCCGTACAGTAGCACTGACCCCATAGCACTCATCAAGAGGCGTCTTCTTGATGGGCTGGGTCTCCCTACGTTGGCCATAAGTCGACTCAGGGCCGATATTCCCGAAGCAGCCTTCTCAGCCGTTGCCCTGATTTGCTCAGAGAAACTCATCTTCGAGTCGATCAGTAGCCCCAGGTACTTCACCGCTGGCTTCGATTCGATTTGTATACCTCCAATACTGATCATCCTTACTCTAGGGATTCTCTTTTTTGTCAAGATGACCACTTCGGTTTTCTCCAGTGCTAAACTGAGCCCGCGAGCAGTCATCCAGTCCCTCACTCGGCGCATTAGCATAGCTAGCCTAAGTTGCGCTTGTTCAACGGTGCGTCCGGCGACCAGAGCCGCAACATCATCCGCATAGCTGACCAAGCGCGACTCATCTGGCATCTTAAGTCTCAGTAGCTTGTCGTAAGACACGTTCCACAGGTCCGGACCAAGGATAGATCCCTGGGTAACACCCTATGTAATTTCCATCCTTCGTTTGCCTTGTGTCGTGTCGTAGAGCAGGCTTCGGTCGTTTAGGTAGTTCCTCAAAAGCCGCATTAGATATTCTGGAACTTGAAAAGAGTTTTCCAGCGTGCCCAGAATATCCACCCATCTAGCGGAGTTGAAGGCATTCCTGACGTCGAGTGTCACCAACAGGACGATCCGTCGCTTGGTGGACTATATGCCTCTGCCTTTTGGACCGCGTTCACCACCTCTGCAATTGCATCAATGGTAGAACGTCCTGCTCTAAAGCCGTACTGCCGAGGAGATAGGTCCCCAGCAGCACGAATCGCGTCAGTGAGTCTTCCCTTGATGAGTTTCTCTAGCACTTTCCCAGCCGTGTCTAGCATGCATAACGGGCGGTATGCAGACGGCGATTCGGGATTTCCCTTCCCCTTGCTGATCAGCACGAGCCTCGCCACCTTCCATCGTACCGGGAAAACTCCGTCCCGTAGGCAAGCGTTGAATGTGCTGAGCAACAAGTCAGGACAATGGTGATAGACGAGCCGCAACACCTCAGCTGGAACACCATCTGGACCTGGAGCCTTCCTCGCTTTCAAGGAGAGGACTGCCTCCTCCAGTTCCAGCTGTGTGAAGAGTGGGCACTCTACTGCTGTTTCACCATGGACAGCGTCAACACGGATGGGATGGGCGGGGAAGAGTCTCCGCACTATCGCGTCCATCTTTTCCGCGTCATGTATACAAGGCTTCCGTAGGGCACCAAGTTTCCCCATGACCAGCTTGTACCCAAGGCCCCACGGATCCTTGTTCACCTTGTCCACTAGGTCTTGCCAGCAGCGAGCCTTGCTGCTGTTGATCAGTTTGCGAAGGCATTTCCTGGCCGACTTATATGCTGCCACCTGGTTGCTTGCCTCGTCACGGTTATATATATATTTATATTCTATATATATATATATACGAGGTGTGTTCAAAAAATATCACGAATTTTGTTTTTTTTTTTCAAAAATTATTTATTTATTCATACATATCTATTTTGTCCCCTTCAAAGTAATCCCCATGAGATATTATACACTTGTGCCAACGGTTTTTCCAATCTTCGAAGCACTTCAAAAAATCATTTTTTTTAATCTTGTTCAGCTCCTCCTTCGATGCCGTCTTTATCTCGTCAAGCGTAGCGTAACGTCGTCCTTTCATGGGCCTCTTCAGTTTAAGAAACAAGAAAAGGTCACAGGGGGCCAGATCTGGGGAATACGGTGGCTGCGGCATCATTAGTGTGTTGTTTTTGGCCAAAAAGTCGCGCACAAGCAACGATGTGTGAGCAGGGGCGTTATCGTGGTGCAAAAGCCAATTTTTGTTCTCCCACGAATCCGGGCGTTTCTGGTGGGTTGCTTCGCGCAAATTGCGCATAACTTGCAGGTAATATTCCTTATTGACCGTTCTTCCCTGTGGCAAGAACTCATGATGCACCACGCCCCTGCAATCGAAGAAAACTGTCAGCAAAACTTTCACATTCGACAGAACTTGGCGCGCTTTTTTCGGTCTTGGTTCATGCGGCAGCTTCCATTGAGATGATTGAGCTTTGGTTTCCACGTTATAACCATAAACCCACAATTCGTCACCAGTTATGACCCTCTGGAGCAAATTTGGTTCGTCGCGGACAGAGTTTAACATCTCATTAGCAATGTTCATGCGTTGCTGTTTTTGGTCGCAATTGAGCAATTTTGGTACGAATTTCGCGGCGACCCGTCTCATGCCCAAATCGTTGATCAAAATCGAATGGCACGAGCCAATCGATATGTTTAGGTCCTCAGCAACTTCTCTAACGGTGATTCGACGATTGGCCAATACCATTTTCTCCACTTCATTAATTTTTTCGTCTGTTGTTGAAGTGCTCGGGCGTCCGGCACGCTCTTCGTCGTTCACATCTTCTCGGCCTTCTAAAAACATTTTGTACCACCGATAAACGTTGCTTTGGTCCAAGGTAGCTTCTCCGTATGCCACAGTCAACATTCGGAATGCATCCGCGCACTTAATTTCGTTTTTCACACAAAATTTGATACACGTTCTTTGATCCATTTTTTTGAATAAGTAAAAATCGAAGACGATTGAAATAACGTGCAAGTAAAGCAGCTATCACCATTCAAGTGAACATTCAAAATGGCCGAGCTTGTCGGCATAAGTGACAGACATGATTACCAACATAACGCCACAAAAAAATCGAAATTCGAATATACGTAACCCGCGAAAATTCAAAATTCGTGATACTTTTTGAACACACCTCGTATATACATACATATATATATATATATATATATATATATATATATATATATATATATATATATATATATATATATATATATATATATATATATATATATATATATATATATATATACATATATATATATATATATATCCTTTATATATTATGTATATATATTTATATATATATATATATATATATATATATATATATATATATATATAAATACTTTATATATATATATATATATATATATATATATATATATATATGTATGTATATGCTATATATGTATATGCATATGTATATATATATATATATATATATATATATATATATATATATATATATGTGTATATATATTTTGTGTGGAGCTATGGGATAGGGCACACTCCGGTTGGGTAGCAGCTCCCAAATTCAAACCTCGGTCGCAGCATCGAGTTTGAACTTCTGATGCTGCTGTCGGACTATCAGTCCACCCAGCTGTGGTGGGTACTAATTGATAAATTAGGTAATAATAATGGTTGAGCGTGATATTGACCATATCACCTCAAATTTCGTTAAAGTGATGAAATAAGATATCCTAAAAATTAATCGCTATGCCAAGGTTCGGATTTGGGCTGTTGTGCGTTGCATTATTGTTATTTTTACAATACATACACATATGTGTACAAATTGATAATTTCTTAACTACAGATATATACTTTTATGTGCATTTATTACATAAAGCTGCATGTATAGCTATAATCTATTATGTTCTATATAGTAAACTTTATATATTTCATGTACATATAACGAAATAATAATTAGTTAGTATTAGCCTGATACTTATGTTCAAGATGAAACAAAATAATATTGCCCCTATTTTTCGAAATTCATGCGAGCCCATGTGGCAATCCACAAATGAAAATCGTAAAGCTTGCGAAAGCTTCCGACTTCAACAGAATAGTCTCGCGGTCTCCTTAGTATAACTCAATGAAAATACTGCAGTACAAAGTGTTTTTATCTCAACACAGTAGAATGTAATCTGGGGGCCTCTAAAACTTGCTTTCGAAACATGGCGGTTTAATTAGAAAATATTTGTTTATTTACCGGACAACGAAGAAAGCTGACTTCAAAGTGCCCAACAAAGAATGAAATGAATTTTATGGAAATGGCACTAAATCACCATGTATTATCACAAATGTAGCACCGCTTTCATAAAATTTAATTCATCCTATTTACTTTGGAGTCATTTTTTTTCAACTTAAGGTGAATTCATCGAGAGAAATTTACCTTCTACGCAGAATACTTTATATATATATATATATATATATATATATATATATATATATATATATATATATATATATATATATATATATATATATATATATATATATACATATATATATATATATATATATATATATATATATATATATATATATATATATATATATATATATATATATATATATATCTATACATATGTATATATATATATATATATATATATATATATATTGTCGCGTGTTATGGTTCGCAGCCAATAATTTTAATGTTCCGGGAAAGTGAAAACGCAATATCTTTTAATTTAAGTTAAAAGAGTTTATTACAAAAAAATGCACAATCACTTTTTTAACTATTTCACAGTTTTAATTTTCACTATTAAAAGTCTAACACTTGTCCATAAATTTCTTATCGCGATTGTCTTCTAAAATCACTTCACTATTACTCGATCAATATCGCTTTCCACGCACTATCGCCGTTTTAACTATCGCGGTTGAATGAATGATGATCCCCCCATTCATTCAGCTCGCCTTTATATAGGGTCTCCATCCGTTCAATGCATTTCTCGTACATTGGCGAATGTTCTTCCGAGAGGTATCTGGTATATTCGAGCAGATGAATGGAGCAGTGACTCACTTCCAAATGTTGATCATGTTTGGTGGGTTCTCGTCGTTTCGAGTAAATTCATTTTGTTGATTTTCTTAATGGTTGTGAAAACAATTGCGTCGCAGAATTATTTGTACATGTAACACTGCCCCCACCTCAGTTCTTTTCGCCCCGAAAAGATGTGTCGCTATTTGTAGTCAATTCTCCCTGGGTGTAATATGGGGCAAGACGGTCCAGATGCACGATTTTCATTTTGGCTCTCGGCTTACGGTGTTCCTGTATGTGATATACGACGTCGTTGATTCGCTTTGTAACCCGGTATGGTCCCTCCCAATTATGCTGCAACTTTGGAGACCTACCCTTTCGTCGTTGCGGGTTATATAGCCACACCAAGTCATCTTGCTGGAAGCCAGTAGAATTTGCCTTTAGATCATACCTGGTCTTCATGCGGTCAGTAGCCGATTCGAGGTGCTTTCGCATTGTCCAATGTATCTGGTTCAACCGTTGCCTTAGCTCACTTGCGTACTCCGAGATCGTTTGGGGTTTCTCGGGAGGTGTTCCGAACTTTATATCAGCCGGCAGACGAATAGTCTTTCCAAAAACGACTTTGGCTGGGGCTTTGCCCGTCGATGCATGTTCGGCAGCTCTGTACGCCATCAAAAGATGTGGGATATGTCGGTCCCAGTCCCTTTAGTTCTCGTCAACCATCTTGGCCAGGTATTTATTGAGCGTGCCGTTGAAACGTTCGACCATTCCATCGGACTGGAGATGCAGCGGTGTTGTCCTCGTTCTCCGTATTCCCAGCAGCTCACACATCTCGCTAAAAACTAGTGACTCGAAGTTTCGGCCTTGATCTGAATGTAGTTCACAAGGTACGCCGTACCTGCTGACCCAATTTAACACTAGCTGTTCGGCTACAGTAGTTGCTTCCTGGTTGGGAACGGAAGCGCAAATTGTGCATCTGCGACACCAGTCCTCTACGTCTTCTCGAGCGTGGAGCCAGTAGAACCTTTCTCACAATTTCTCTAAGGTCTTGTTAACACCAAAGTGGCCTCCCGAGGGTCCTTCATGCATTTCTCTAACCAAATCGTGGATTCGGCTTTTGGGTAGTATAGTTTGTATCCTATAGGAGCAGCCATCCGCCGTTTCCCATTTCCGCTTGAGTATGCCACCCTCCACCTGAAGGGAGTTCCATTGTGCCCAATAGCTTTTCAGGGTTGCGCCATGCATTGAAACGTCTTTCCACTCAGGTCGCCCAGTTGTCTCCTTCCATACAAGCAATAGTCCGATATCTTCATCGGCTAACTGGGCATTTCGAATCTCCTCCGATGACCAACCTTCATCGAATTCGGCCGTTATCACTTGCAGATCAACGGTTGGCTCCTTTTCCTCAATCTGTCGGCAATGCTTGCAGTTAGCTGGACATGGATGACGAGATAGAGCGTCAGCATTTCTATGAGCTCTGCCCTTGTGAAGTAGTTGGGGCCTCAGTAAGGCTGGCCGGATAGTCGATCGGGTTGCACTAGTGTCGCTTGTTATGGTGCAAGGTTCCTCATCAACTTGACCAGGAAGGCATAAGTCTGCTTCTCCACGATGTTGCCTTGACACGGTGATGGGGGTGCTGGGGATGTCGATCCTCCTAGTCGACGTCCGTCGCATGAAGTTGGCCCTTTCAGATTGATGGGCTTCTATTCTGGCCTCCTGACACGGTCTGGATCTCCACCATTCTGGACAATAGCTCCATTTTCCTCGCTTCTTGCAGTCTCTTTGTAGGTGCCCCTTCTCACCGCAATCCCAGCATCTAGGCGCACCATTTACCTGCCGCTCTCGCTCATTTTCCACGCGCTCACACCTGCACTCGTCTGCCACTACCTCTTGGACCCAGGCTGTTCTACGGGTCGCATTTTTCGATGCCTCAAAGTTCAGACTATAAGCCAATGCGTCCTTAACCGTTTGCTTTTGAGCTAATCACACGGCTTGTTGCAATTCCTGGTCCTTTAAGGCGCTGATGAATGCTTCTGTCGCTACGTCATGTCGATGTTCTGGGTCGTAAGCCGGATAAGCCAAAAGTGCCAGTCGCTCAATGTCTTGGCCTAGCTGCTGTAAGGTTTCACCAGACTTCTGCATCCGATGCCGTAGCTGTGCCCGGCAAATCTGCTTTAGATGATCGTCTCCATAACGCATGTCCAGCGCGTTCATTATAGCAGCCAGGTTTGAGTGGAACTCAACGGGGATGGTCTGCAACAGCTCGGCAGCTGGGCCTCTTAGAGCAAGAATCAATGCAGTTGCTCGTTCTTGCTCATTCGAGTGATTTATGCGAGTGGATGTTTCAAACTGGGTTTTGTAAATAGTCCACACCGTTTGCCCGTCGAATATTGCTACTTTCACATTTCTAGATGAGCTTTGTGCTGCGGTTGTAACCGGGACTGGTGAGGTAGTTACAACTGCCTTTGCTGCTTCCAATTCCTTTTTCATGTTGCCCATCTCATGGTTGATTCTCTCCTCGACCTGGCTGACCTTTCCTCGACCTGTCTGACGTTTTCCTCGACCTGGTCAACCTTTTCCTCGACGCCTTTAATTGGTTTATTCAGATAACCAAGCTCCGCTTTTATTTCGGTTGACTGTTTCTCCAGCTTCTGTGTGATGTCTGTCTTGATTTCGATCGCTTGTTGGTCCAGCTTCGCTGATTGTTCATTTAGCTTCACTGATTGTTCATTTAGCTTCGCTGCTAAACTGGATGTCTGTTCATTTAGCTGCGCTGATTGTTCATTTAGCTTCACTGATTGTTCATCTAGCTTCGCAGTTAGACTGGATGACATCAAAATTAACATTTGCATCAACGCATTTTCTGGCTCCTTTGATTTTGGTGTTTCCACTTCTCCACCTTCTGCACCTTTTTTCGCATCTGACAGCTCACCCGAATCCAGATTCCCACCTTCCGACTCGATCGCGTCACGCAAGCGTGCAATCAGTATGGCCTTTGTACCTTGCGTGGCCAGATTTCGCTGTTCCAACTCCTCTTTGAGCTCCGATATGCTCAATTGATTAATTTTTAGATGTAAGTTTCCTGGCATTTTTATTGTTTCGGCTATTTTTCCACCAGTTTCCAGGTTAATTTACACTATTGTGCACTTCAAAAATGTTTTCACTTCCAAAATTTTCTTTCTCACTTCTTGACACCAATGTCGCGTGTTATGGTTCGCAGCCAATAATTTTAATGTTCCGAGAAAATGAAAACGCAATGTCTTTTAATTT
This sequence comes from Odontomyia ornata, assembly GCA_963969285.1. Lineage (NCBI taxonomy): Eukaryota > Metazoa > Arthropoda > Insecta > Diptera > Stratiomyidae > Odontomyia > Odontomyia ornata. Next base: position 201,074,716 of record OZ017739.1, read on the forward strand.
AAGTTAAAAGAATTTATTACAAAAAAAATGCACAATCACTTATTTAACTATTTCACAGTTTTAATTTTCACTAACACTTGTCCATAAATTTCTTATCGCGATTGTCCTCTAAAATCACTTCACTATTACTCGATCAATATCGCTTTCCACACACTATCGCCGCTTTTATTATCGCGGTTGAATGAATGATGATCCCCCCATTCATTCAGCTCGCCTTTATATAGGGTCTCCATCCGTTCATTGCATTTCTCGTACATTGGCAAATGTTCTGCCGAGAGGTATCTGGTATATTCGAGCAGATGAATGGAGCAGTGACTCACTTCCAAATGTTGATCATGCTTGGTAGGTTCTCGTGGTTTCGAGTAAATTCATTTTGTTGATGTTCTTAATGGTTGTGAAAACAATTGCGACAGTAGCTCGCAGAATTATTTGTACATGTAATAATATATATATATATATATATATATATATATATATATATATATATATATATATATATATATATGTATATATATATATATATATATATATATATATACATAAATATATATATATATATATATATATATATATATATATATATATATATATACATATATATATATATATATATATATATATATATATATATATATATATATATATATATATATATATATATATATATATATATATATATATATATATATATGCGAGGTGTGTTCAAAAAGTATCACGAATTTTGAATTTTCGCGGGTTACGTATATTCGAATTTCGATTTTTTTATGGCGTTATGTTGGTACTCATGTCTGTCACTTATGCCGACAAGCTCGGCCATTTTGAATGTTCACTTGATTGGTGATAGCTGCTTTACTTGCACGTGTTTTCAATCGTCTTCGATTTTTACTTATTCAAAAAAATGGATCAAAGAACGTGTATCAAATTTTGTGTGAAAAACGAATATAGTGCGCGGATGCATTCCGAATGTTGACTGTGGCATACGGAGAAGCTACCTTGGACCGAAGCAACGTTTATCGGTGGTACAAAATGTTTTTAGAAGGCCGAGAAGATGTGAACGACGAAGAGCATGCCGGACGCCCGAGCACTTCAACAACAGACGAAAAAATTAATGAAGTGGAGAAAATGGTATTGGCCAATCGTCGAATCACCGTTAGAGAAGTTGCTGAGGACCTAAACATATCGATTGGCTCCTGCCATTCGATTTTGATCAACGATTTGGGCATGAGACGGGTCGCCGCGAAATTCGTACCAAAATTGCTCAATTGCGACCAAAAACAGCAACGCATGAACATTGCTAATGAGATGTTAAACTCTGTCCGCGACGAACCAAATTTGCTCCAGAGGGTCATAACTGGTGACGAATCTTGGGTTTATGGTTATGACGTGGAAACCAAAGCTCAATCATCTCAATGGAAGCTGCCGCATGAACCAAGACCGAAAAAAGCGCCAAGTTCGGTCGAATGTGAAAGTTTTGCTGACAGTTTTCTTCGATTGCAGGGGCGTGGTGCATCATGAGTTCTCGCCACAGGGAAGAACGGTCAATAAGGAATATTACCTGCAAGTTATGCGCAATTTGCGCGAAGCAATCCGCCAGAAACGCCCGGATTTGTGGGAGAACAAAAATTGGCTTTTGCACCACGATAACGCCCCTGCTCACACATCGTTGCTTGTGCGCGACTTTTTGGCCAAAAACAACACACTAATGATGCCGCAGCCACCGTATTCCCCAGATCTGGCCCCCTGTGACTTTTTCTTGTTTCCTAAACTGAAGAGGCCCATGAAAGGACGACGTTACGCTACGCTTGACGAGATAAAGACGCCATCGAAGGAGGAGCTGAACAAGATTTAAAAAAATGATTTTTTGAAGTGCTTCGAAGATTGGAAAAACCGTTGGCACAAGTGTATAATATCTCATTGGGATTACTTTGAAGGGGACAAAATAGATATTCCTGAATAAATAAATAATTTTTGAAAAAAAACAAAATTCGCGATATTTTTTGAACACACCTCGTATATATATATATATACATATATATATATATATATATATATATATATATATATATATATATATATATATATATATATATATATATATATATATATATATATATATATATATATATATATACATATATATATATATATATATATATAAATATATATATATATATATATGTATATATGTATATATGTATATATATGTATATATATATATATATATATATATATATATATATATATATATATATATATATATATATATATATATATATATATATATATGTATATATGTATATATGTATGTATATATATATATATATATATATATATATACATATATATATATATATATATATATATATATATATATATATATATATATGTATGTATGTATGCATATATATTATATATGTACAAATATAAAGGCTTATCCAGTTTACGCTTGGGAAAGTAAAGCTAAAGAATACACATAAAATATTCAGATGGAAACAAAATTTTTTATTCGGTATAAAGATTGAACTTTACCATTATACGCGAAATACAACATTGTTCAAAGGTCCTCCACGGGACCTCTTACAGGCCTCAATCCTTTTGAGGTAATTTTCAATGACTTTTCGGCACATTCCCGACAATATCTCGGCCATAACTACACGAATATTGGTTTTCAATTTCTCAAGATTTTGAGGATTGTTCGCGTAAACACGACCTTTCGCATGGTCCCATAAAAAGAAATCCGAAGGTGTTAGGTCGCAGGATCTTGCGGGCCAATTGACATCACTCAATCTCGAAATTACGCGTCCTGGAGTTTCTCTTGCAAAAGTGCTCGATTAGCCTATGTTGTGTGGTTTGTGGCTCCGTTCTGTTGGAACCGAATGCTCACCAGATCATAATCTTCAATAATCGGTTAAGATCCGTCCATAGCGGTCAGAATTGACAGTAATGGCTCTTCTTCAAAAAAATACGGGCCAATAACACCACCAGACCATAGTCAAAGGCCTTTTTGCGATCACCTGAGGATTTTGAGAGCCCCATATGCGGCAACTCTTGAGTGAGTGGGATTTTGTACGGATGAAGATGCAAATCCAAATGCAAAATCAGCCACGATGAGCCGTTAGACAAGCCCAAATGTTAAGCACGTCGAGGGATCGACAAATTCAGGTCTTCCTCCACACTTTGAGCAACGACAGCGATATTTTCAGCAGAACGAATGTTGCGACGATGCACAGGCCTTGCAACATCAATAACCGATCCAGTCTCTTCAAATTTTCCCACTGTTTTTGAAATTGTTTGCTGTGTAGATCGATTATGTCGACCGTAATTGGCTCGTAGAGCCCTAAATGTTGATACAGCAGAATCACCATTTTTATAATATAATTTAATAATTTTAACGCGTTCTTCGACTGCTAAGCGATCAATATTTCTGAATGTCAAACCTTCAACTAAAAAAAACACGCTTTGGATGACATTTAATCCTGACAGATGTCAAATGGCAGGGTTATACTTTCCTACCACGAAATGGATAACCCTGCATATTGTTATGGACCACCTGTCCCCTCACTCACTTATCGTATCATTCCTACAACCCTTCTACTTCTACTACATATTATCAACATTGCTAATCTATGATATCAATTTCCCAATAATCAATTAAACTATTTAATCTAAATTGCTTCCAAGAAGTTCCATAAACTAAATTCTCTATAAATCAGCAAAATCGAACCATCACTAAACTATTGAACCCTAATTGTTTCCAAGAAATCAATTCACTCAAGTTCTTATTAATGGCTTTCAGAAATATATACAATGCCAACTACAGGAAACATCAGGTCTAAATCAAATGATATTAAATACGAAAGATTGTATTTTTGCGATTTCTGCAAATCAGATAAACATGATACCCCAAATTGCGATATCAATAGAAACTATTCGAAATCTTCAAATTCCAAAGGTAAACAATAGTCCAATCCATTAAATCAAATTCGCATAGTACATTAAAGCCACTTGAGATATAAATTCAAAAGTAAACATGAACCAAGTTCTGTTACAATTGTTTAAACTAAATTCACGTGGCGAATTAGAACACTTGAGATGAAATTTAATATATCGATAAAGAAATGATTCGCAAAGGGATAGGGAACTTGCATACCCATATTTGATATAAACAAATTTATTAGTATAAAAGGAACTTGCGAATTCTAATTTGCACCAATTTTCACTGTGCGGTTCAAACCAATATTTAGTGTGCTGTTCAATCATTGCGTTGTCTTAATATTCGTGGTGCTAAGTCTTATTGTATAAAGATTTGATATAAAGTGATCAAAGTGACTTTTTGTAAAGATTCGCAAGTGTAAAAGATTTACCTATTGTTCGATTTAAGTGTGCAAAGAATTGTTAAATAAATAGAAAAGTGAAAAAGGAATTGTGTTTGTGTGATTATTCAAAGAGCCCCATAACAGAGGACTCATTCAATTGGTGTCAGAAGTGGAACAACCGCAGGATATCACCATTTAAACAAACACGACTAAGCCAATAAACTTTTCTTTTAACAGAAAACTTCGTGCCTTCACTGGGTATTAGCTACACCTTAAATCAGCAATAATCAAAAATTATCAACAGCGAGCTCATTTAGAAATCAGCAGCAATCTGAAAGCAGTGATCAGCAAAATCAACAAAAAAATCATGGTCAACAGGCATTTCCTCAGGCAAAATCAACGAACATCTCCTAAATCGAAATCAAGAGCATCTCTAAATCAACTCAACAAGTATCTCTTAAATTAGGATCAACAATCCTCTCCTAAATAGGAATCAACAAGCATCTCTTCAAGGAAGATCCACAATCATCTCCTAAATCAAAATCAGCGAGCATCTCCAAAATCAAGAACAACGAGCATCTTTAAAACTAGCAACAAGAATCCTGTAAATCAACAAAAAGCATCTCCTGGATCCCGAATTGCGGTGATTTATAAGAGGAACCAGCAATCAAATTTGTGCAACTGTCATCAAACCATCAAGTTACGAAATCAACGTGAGTCAAAGAAGCTTAATAATTTTACTATTTAAATTTTAAATTACTTAAAAATTCAAAATTTTTGGATTGAATTTCCTTGAACCAAATTTTAACTAGACAAAAAAAAATTTTGACGAAATATTTTAGAAGAACAATATATTATATTAAGTTATCATTGATTTTATATAAGTATGTGAAATGGTTGATGCAAGTTCCTCCCGGTCTAGTGAAGTGGGTTCCCAGGAGAATATCGCGTCCGAAACGATCCGCGCAGAAAAGATTAATTTGTCGATCCTTCTCAAATTCTTGAAACCCTTTGACGGAAATCGAGACAAATTAAATTCATATATAACGGGTTGCAACCGTGCGTTCAGGCTTGCGTATCCTGAGCAAGAACCCGTACTCCTTGATTATGCTATCACCCAACTCGAGGGTAAAGCAGCGTTTGAAAATTGGCAAGAGTTGCGCGATTTTCTTAAATTGCTATATGGTGATAGGAAGCAATATAATCACCTGTTAATAGAATTGCAACAGTGCAAACAAATGAGTAAGGAGACTATCTCCCAGTATATTGTCCGTCTCGAAACAGCAGCAAAAAATTTAATCGTTTGTGTTCAACAATCCAACGAAGATGAGGTAGGATTGAAGGGTCGTATTGCCGCTATGGACGATCTGATATTACATACCTTCATTTTAAATATCGAGCCGTCTATTAGCCGTATAATTCGCGTGAGAAATGTTAAAACTTTAGCAGAAGCCATGCAAGTGGCAATTGAGGAAGAAAAATTATCCAATTTAATAAAAAATAAACATATAAATACAACTCCCGCAAATAAAGTGTCAAAGTTTTGCAATATATGCAAACTAAGAAATCATAATACGTCTGACTGTTATCTTGCGAATAAACAAAATAATTCCCATCGCGTATATGTAGCCACCGAAAAAACTTGCAATTATTGCAAGAAGAGTGGTCACTTAATTCAAGAATGTAGGAAACGGGAATACAATAATAAACAAGTTGGGTAAATAGACCTACGCTCATGTCAGAAGGGTTTCGTACCCAAATTCTCAGAAATGCAGTCACCAGCAATGAACAACGTCAAGAAATATGTCAGAGAGATGTGAACGTTCAAAGGAAAATCCATTGTTTTTCTACTTTCAACGGTCGCCATTTGTTGATAACCGACAAAAATCACTCAAATCATGAATTCTCAAAAATATGAATGTTATTGACCTTATTGGAAATTTTCGAGAAGATCAAGTCAAAACTGCAGTGACTGATTGGATGGAAAGTGCACAAAATACCAAAATCATGTGTTATTGTTGTTGTAATTGGAGAAATTTCAAATGGCTATAACTTCCGTGTATATCATTCAATTTTCATCAAACTTACAAAGTTTAAGAACTCTTAGTAGGACTACGTAAATATAGAATTTTGTTCAGTTTAAGGTTGCCGATGTGATTTTATTGGGGGAAATATGAAACTAGAAGATCATACTGTTATTTACAAAGTTGCGCGGATTTTGACTTCTAAGGTATTTGTTGTTGTTGCACTCATAAACACCTACCACCATAATTTTTATCAGATTTTTCGCATCACAGGTGTCCAATCGCGAGGGGGGGGACACAAATTTTTCGTGTATTTCCCCTCCCTGCACGTCCCTTGAAGCAGAAAGGATCAAATTAAGACCTGTTTTGAAAAGTTCTTATCAAGATCTTTTATTTGATACCCATATCGGCTACCTTTGATGATTTTTTTTTTTTGGGGGGCCACTCCCATATATGGGGAGATCCCCCCTTAAATACCTTATAAAATTTTTTGTAGTTGAAATTTGAAAAGAGCACCACTTTACACCTGCATACAAAATTTGATGTTTCTAGCTTAAGTAGTTTGCGAGAAAAAGTGCTGTGACACACGGACGGACAGATGGACAGACAGGTCACGAAACTAGTAGGGTTTTGTGAAATTATTTTACAAAACCCTAAAAAAGAGATTCCCAGGTTAATCAAACGAGGGATGGAAATTTAATCCATTCAAAAAACGGGGTAGCGCCTCCGAACCCAAATGTTTGGACTATCTAACAAATAATGGCAGAGGAATAAGTATCCCTAGCCTTTTCTATTACGGATATGTATTAAATCCTTGCTCAACCGTAGCTAGTCCAAATTCTAAATCAAACTCTTTTAAATTCCTACTGGATACTGGAGCTCCCGTATTAATAATTAAGGGTACATCTTTAGCAGGTGGAACACTCTCGAATGTGGAGAATAAGGGTGATCTATAGGGTATAAACGGAATTACATCAGCTGTAGGTTCCTCTCAAATAGACCTGAATTTCCCACGACAAAATTTGAATCATGAATTCCTGGTTATTGTTGAGAATTCCAATATACCATGCGACGGATTGCTAGGGTGCGACTTTTCAAGAAACGTTATGGCTCTTGGCAACGGGCTGGTAAATTTTGTTATTGATGGAGATCGTGGAAATCAAGTTAGAGGAGACTATGAGTCTTTAGCAGATTCTAATCTAGGTCCCCCTCAATTTTTGAAATCCAACACTCCACTCAAACAATCATCAGCAAACTCTGTTTTGGGTCCTCCTCAATTTCTAGAATCTAAAACCTCACCAAATCAATCAAACAATCCACTAAAAACAAACTCATCATCCAATTCAAAGACGCGGCAAGATCATTTATCAATGTGGACAATCAAATCAAGGTCAATAAACTTTTGTAAGGTGAAAATTAAAAATCCTGAAATAAAAGAGGGAATAGTCAGTCGGAAAGAATTACTTCCCGGTATTTTCTTGAGCGAGGCTGTTACTTCTATCGACGAAAATGGTCGAGCTGTTGTTTCCATTCTGAACATCAATGAACAAGATCAAAATGTAAATATACCCGAAATTACATTCGAGGGAATTGATTCCTCTATACTAAATAATGATACTAAATCAAGAGATTCAGAAAATCAAGACGTACAAAAATTGTCAAGCCCAACCTTTTTATTTAAACCTGAATCCCAAAACCGCTTAATGAATCTCCAGGACTGTCTCAGATTGGCTCATCTAAACTCTGAAGAATCCAAGTCTATTCGGAAAATTGCAAGCGACTTCTCTGATATATTTTATCTGGAAGGTGACTTCTTAACCAGTACAAATTTATGTCAACATGAAATTAACCTCACAGATACAAGGCCTATTTCCGCGAAAACTTATAGATATCCGGAGGTCCATAAATATGAAGTCAACGAGCAAATTAAAAAAATGCTCGATCAAAAAATAATACAACCATCCAATAGTCATTGGTCAGCCCCAATTTGGGTTGTCCCGAAAAAGCAAGACGCCTCCGGTAAGACAAAGTGGAGGGTGGTGGTTGATTACCGAAAGCTTAATAATGTGACCGAGTCGGATGTTTTCCCTATCCCCAATATTACAGAAATATTGGATCAGTTGAGTACTACAAGTGGAAAAATATGAGGAAAGACATAAAAAACTACATAAGAAACTGTGTCTCCTGTCAACTCAACAAAACCTCTCGAAGAAGTTCATCAAATTAACATGCGACCAGAGGATCGTTCGAAAACAGCCTTTACAACACCTCTTGTTCATTACGAATATTTAAGAATGCCTTTCAGGCTAAAAAAACGCCCCAGCCACTTTTCAACGTCTAATGAATTCCGTTCTGTCGGGTTTACAGGGAATGGAATGCTTCGTCAACCTCGATGACATAGTCATCAATGCTAGTTCAATTCAGGATCATGAATCCAAACTAAAGAATGTTTTTGAAAGAATAAGGAGAAGTGGGCTAAAGTTGGAGCCGATGAAGTGTGAGTTCATGCGACGCGAAGTTGCATACCTAGGTCATATAATCTCTAGAGAGGGAGTTTCACCAAATCCTGAAAAGGTCAAAGCAGTGGAAGAATTTCCAATTCCGACACACCCCAAAGGTATCAAATCGTTTTTGCAACTCTGCGGATACTATAGAAAATTCATTGAGAACTTCTCAAAACTTACCAAACCTCTTACTAAGCTCCTTGGTAAAGACCAAAGATTCGAATGGAGAAATGAACAAAATATGGCATTCGAAAACTCAAATCTAAATTAACTTCAGCACTTTTACTACAATATCCCGATTTTTCGAAGGAATTTATTCTAAAAAATAAATTCCTTCGCATCCAATTTCACAATCGGCGCAGTCCTAAGTCAGCCAAGTAGTCAGAAATTGGATTTGCCAATTTCTTTTGCCAGTCGTACTCTTAACAGATCTGTAACAAATTACAATACTACAGAACGAGAATTGTTGGCGATTGTTTGGGCCGTTCAAAACTTTCGACCATATCTATATGGTAGAAGATTCAAGATCGTAACAGACCATCGTCCATTAATATGGCTCCAGAATTGTAAGGATCCTGGAAGTAAGCTCATAAGATGGAGACTAAGGCTCGAAGAGTTCGACTATGAAATAGTGTACAAGCAGGGAAGAGTCAACTCAAATGCGGATGCTCTTTCTCGAATAAATATCAATGATCCTCTCGTTCTCCATACTCAGATCGACGACACATTTTAAGACTACGTAAAGTTCTACTATCACTCCATGACTCATACTCAGATCGACGACACGTTTCAAGACTACGTAAAGTTCTACTATAACTCCATGACTCTAAACATATTTGAATTCAATGACCTTAATGGTGCCGTCAACACAACGAAGTCACCTATTGCGTATTTCGCTGCCATAGACAAAGACGAACAGAATCCTCACTCTTCTTTGTTCCTTGAAAGAAGTTTGAACAAGGAACTTATCTTAAATAAAAGTCATGAACTCTATGAGATTGAAAAATCTTCACAACCTTCAAGCAGACTATACGAGTATACCACTGTTTTTTAAAACATTCGTTCTTCGAGAAACCCTCTTACCAGGACTTCTTTTACTGTACCCTCAACTAAAAAAGGAAACTCATCGAAGATAAAGCTACCGAAATAAGTATTCCAAATCCTGTCGACCCAATCAACCAATTTAATTATAACAAGCTGAGAGACATCATGCAGTTTCTATTCCGAAACGAGAAAATTAAAATCAACATATATCATAACAAAATCATCACACCTACTGCAGAGCAAAACCCTAATATTCTTATTCAATTTCATGATTCACCAACAGCAGGTCATAACGGTTTACACAAAACCTATAATAAGACTAAACAGTACAACAAGTGTAAAAATATGAAGAAAGACATAAAAAACTACATAAGAAACTGTGTCTCCTGTCAACTCAACAAAACCTCTCGAAGACTAACCAAAGCTCCGATGGAAATAACTTCCACTGCCGACGTATCTTTCGAAAAAATTAGCCTAGATATCGTAGGACCATTACCCATAACTGAACAGGGAAATAGATTTATCCTAACACTCCAAGATGACCTTAGTAAATTCTCTGATGCTTATCAGATCCAAAATCACGAGGCAACTACAGTGGCAAACAAGTTACTGCAATTTATCACACGATTCGGGATGCCAAAACAAATTCTAATGGATCAGGGTTCAGATTTCACTTTCATACTCATGAAGGAAGTATGTAAATTATTTCACATAAAGCTATTACATACAACAGTCTATCACCCTTAATCAAACGGTGCACTTGAAAGATCACATTCAACATTAAAAGATTATTTGAAGCATTATATCAACAACCAGCAAAACGATTGGGACGAATACGTCCCTCTTGCAATGTTTGCATATAGCACAGCTGTGCATTCCACAACAAAATATACACCTTACGAATTGATCTTTGGAACAAAACCGATCATACCGAATTCAATCACAAATACCCCTGAATTTCATTACACATATGACTCGTATGTAGACCAACTTAAGTATAAACTGAATAAATCGTTTCAAATAGCCAAAGAAAATATAATTAATTCCAAACAAACCAGCAATACCTATTACGATACAAAAATTCACAACCCTCAATACAAAAAAGGCGACCGTGTCCTCATGCGAAATAATGCAAATAAACCCGGAACCTCTAAAAAACTTTCACCTAACTGGAAAGGCCCATATGAAGTCACGGAAATCTGCGATAATAACAAAAACATTATCATCAAAATAAAAAATAAAAAACGCCTCAAGGTTCATACCAAACAACTAAAACCATCCTCTTTTACAGGATGATCTTCCTAACTGCAATTCTGTACTGCTGTCTATATCTGTTCCAAATCCAGGCTACTGACAATTACGAAATAAAGAAAATAGGAAGCGGAAGCGGATTATTCTATGAACATCTAGGAAGTACAAAATTTTATTCAGAATATTTCAAAATAGTCACACATATTGATATAAACTCATATAGCGAAAGAATTAATCTTGTAAGAAGAATTGCCAAGCAATCCTTCCAACTCTGTGATAAAATCTCAAAAGACCATGCTTAATTATTTTGCACTCAGAATTCTAATATATTTAATATGAAAATGCCAGAAATCCTTACCAAAGAAGAATCGGTTAGAGCAATGGTGGGAAGCTTTGAATCACGTCAAGGAATATTGAACATTGTAGGTTCTGTATCCAAATATCTTTTCGGAACAATGGATTCTAATGATGCTGAATATTATGATGGCATTCTGAGTAAAGTCGAACATGACGAATCCGAGTTGCAACTGTTAATAAAAGACCAAATTAATGTTGTTAAAACTACCATAACAAATTTCAACAGTACTATATCGCAACTAAAAATCTCAGAAAGGGAATTAAACAAAAACATTGAAAAATTTAACGCATTTCTTAAAAATCAAAATAACATCAATTCCGAAACAGATCTGAATCAGGAAATAATCGCACATTTGAGTTTCCTAACTTACTTACTAAACGAAATCGACTTTAAATTAGAAGAAATCCTAGACATTTTAGTGGCAGCAAGGCAAAATACTCTGCACCCTAGCCTTATTAGTCCTAGATAATTAATTAAAGAATTCAACAATTTCAAACAATACTTTAAAAATGGTCTTGAATATGCAGTTAAACCCGATTTGAAAAATATTAACCAGATTCTGGATATTATCGGAATTCAGTATTCATTCAAAAACCAAAGAATGATTTTCGTTATATCTTTCCCATTAGTCGATGGCACTGACTTTAATTTATATCATCTAATACCCTTACCAATACCTCATGCTGAAAAAAAATCAAACGCCTACATAGATCCTAGTTTCAAGCTTTGTCCTCAAACAAATTACAATATGCCCAATTCCAAAATATTGATGACTGTAAACAGTTGGAATATAGGGTGATTCATATCAAGTGTACACATGTGAATGGGCCTTAAATCTTATTTATCACCAATTTCAGGTCCATATATTGACAGATTATGACAGTTTGACCTCTTACAATTCTAACGATGGCATCATACACATCAGCTAAACGTAAAAAGTTAAAACTTTTTACAAAAATAATCAATCGCCAGTGTAAACATTTCACGCTTTACGTGAAATTCGAATAATTTCACGAAATGGACCCATAAGTTGGCCGGCGAGGTCGTGTGATTCGACTCCTTGTGACTTCTTCCTTTGAGGATTTCTGAAAGATCGTGTTTGTGCTGATGCTTCACAGACTACTGAAGCATTAAAAAACAATATTCGAGCCAGCATTCGCCTAATAACGCCGGAAATGTGCGAAAATGTCATCGAAAATTACAATCATCGTTTGATAGTCTGTAATGCAGCACGAAGTGCACATACGAGGTGTGTTCAAAAAATATCACGAATTTTGTTTTTTTTTCAAAAATTATTTATTTATTCATGAATATCTATTTTGTCCCCTTCAAAGTAATCCCCATGAGATATTATACACTTGTGCCAACGGTTTTTCCAATCTTCGAAGCACTTCAAAAAATCATTTTTTTTAATCTTGTTCAGCTCCTCCTTCGATGCCGTCTTTATCTCGTCAAGCGTAGCGTAACGTTGTCCTTTCATGGGCCTCTTCAGTTTAAGAAACAAGAAAAAGTCACAGGGGGGCAGATCTGGGGAATACGGTGGCTGCGGCATCATTAGTGTGTTGTGTGTGTCGCGCACAAGCAACGATGTGTGAGCAGGGGCGTTATCGTGGTGCAAAAGCCAATTTTTGTTCTCCCACAAATCCGGGCGTTTCTGGCGGATTGCTTCGTGCAAATTGCGCATAACTTGCAGGTAATATTCCTTATTGACCGTTCTTCCCTGTGGCAAGAACTCATGATGCACCACGCCCCTGCAATCGAAGAAAACTGTCAGCAAAACTTTCACATTCCACCGAACTTGGCGCGCTTTTTTCGGTCTTGGTTCATGCGGCAGCTTCCATTGAGATGATTGAGCTTTGGTTTCCACGTCATAACCATAAACCCACGATTCGTCACCAGTTATGACCCTCTGGGGCAAATTTGGTTCGTCGCGGACAGAGTTTAACATCTCATTAGCAATGTTCATGCGTTGCTGTTTTTGGTCGCAATTGAGTAATTTTGGTACGAATTTCGCGGCGACCCGTCTCATGCCCAAATCGTTGATAAAAATCGAATGGCACGAGCCAATCGATATGTTTAGGTCCTCAGCAACTTCTCTAACGGTGATTCGACGATTGGCCAATACCATTTTCTCCACTTCATTAATTTTTTCGTCTGTTGTTGAAGTGCTCGGGCGTCCGGCATGCTCTTCGTCGTTCACATCTTCTCGGCCTTCTAAAAACATTTTGTACCACCGATAAACGCTGCTTCGGTCCAAGGTAGCTTCTCCGTATGCCACAGTCAACATTCGGAATGCATCCGCGCACTTCATTTCGTTTTTCACACAAAATTTGATACACGTTCTTTGATCCATTTTTTTGAATAAGTAAAAATCGAAGACGATTGAAAACACGTGCAAGTAAAGCAGCTATCACCAATTAAGTGAACATTCAAAATGGTCGGCATAAGTGACAGACATGAGTACCAACATAACGCCACAAAAAAATCGAAATTCAAATATACGTAACCCGCGAAAATTCAAAATTCGTGATACTTTTTGAACACACTTCGTATGCCCAAAGTAATATTTCATATTTAATTGTAAGGGACCAAATTTTCATAATAAACAAACATTACAGCTCAATCTTTACAAAAACTATGTTTTTTCGACAAAAATGTGTACACTTGTTATGAATCACCCTTTATAATAAATACATATGTGAAAATTACATAACTTATTCCACCTTGAATAAACCCATTTGCGAAGTCTCTTTACCCACTAAAATTAACAAACGAATACCAAGCGACTGTCAAACAAAGTTCCTAACAGGAAGAATCGAAATCTGGCAAAATCTTATTAATAACAACTGCATATTTGTGTTAAGCGAGCCACATATGCTCACTGTACAATGCAAAAATTCAATCAAAGATGCAGAAATCTCCAAAACTGGTATCCTAACCTTGTCAAAAAACTGTAAAGCATTTTCGTCACAAACTCAATTATTCACCAACAATGAGTATATTTCATATTACGAAAATATAATCCCTAGTCTGAATATAGTGGAGGATGACTGTTGTGAGGAAGCTAAAATAAATAAAACAAACTTCGATTTCTACCTTGACCAGATCCATTTGTCAAACATCAAACTGGATGATCTCAATATTGCATCACACAAACTCGATGATCTGAATGAACAGGTCAATCGATTGCACTCTCAACCTCATTTTTATAAATATGGAACCACTTATAGAACTATTATAGTAAATTATTACTTGTCTTTGGATACATTATGTATAGACTCTACAAATGTATACGGCCCATACTTCCGGGTTTTATGAGAATCGAACACGGCTGTTGTTGCCGAGCTAAGACAATTAATCAATTTAACTCACCTGTTTCTTCACCAAGACATCAAGTTCAAATGGAACCTACCTCTATCTCTGATGATGTACCATCTGTCTTACCTCAAGAAACCATTCCATTACGACTTTCCAAATCAAAGTCCAGACTCAGATCATCTGTAGGTAAACTCAATCACAACGAATTTTAAATTAAAAAAGATAAATTCGTCTTTTCCAAAGGGAGTGTTGTTATGGACCACCTGCCCCCTAACTCACTTATCGCAACATTCCTACAACCCTTCAATACCCTGCACTCATCTACTACACATTATCAACATTACTAATCTATGATATCATCAATTTCCCAATAATCAATTAAACTATTTAATCTAAATTGCTTCCAAGAAATTCCATAAACTAAATTCTCTATAAATCAGCAAAATCGAATCATCACTGAACTATTGAACCCTAATTGTTTCCAAGGAATCAATTCACTCAAGTTCTTATTAATGGCTTTCACTCAAGTTCTATGTAATGGCTCTTCCTTGATCGTTTTCAAAAAAAATACGGGCCAATAACACCACCAGACCATAGTCAAAGGCCTTTCTGCGATCACCTGAGGATTTTGAGAGCCCCATACGCGGCAATTCTTGAGTGAGTTCTTGGGTGAGTGGGATTTTGTACGGATGAAGATGCAAATCCAAATGCAAAATCCGTCACGATGAGCCGTTAGACAAGCCCAAATGTTGAGCACGTCGAGGAATCGACAAATTCAGGTCTTCCTCCACACTTTGAGCAACGACAGCGATATTGTCAGCAGAACGAATGTTGCGACGATGCACAGGCCTTGCAATATCAATAACCGATCCTGTCTCTTCAAATTTTCTCACTGTTTTCAAAATTTTTTGCAGTGTAGGTCGATTATGTTGACCGTAATTGGCTCGTAGAGCCCTTAATGTTGATACAGCAGAATCACCATTTTTATAATATAATTTAATAATTTTAACGCGTTCTCCGACTGCTAAGCGATCAATATTTCTGAATGTCAAACCTTCAACTAAAAAAAACACGCTTTGGATGACATTTAATCCTGACAGATGTCAAATGGCAGGGTTATACTTTCCTACCACGAAATGGATAACCCTGCATATTGTTATGGACCACCTGTCCCCTAACTCACTTATCGCAACATTCCTACAACCCTTCAATACCCTGCACTCATCTACTACATATTATCAACATTGCTAATCTATGATATCATCAATTTCCCAATAATCAATTAAACTATTTAATCTAAATTGCTTCCAAGAAGTTCCATAAACTAAATTCTCTATAAATCAGCAAAATCGAACCATCACTAAACTATTGAACCCTAATTGTTTCCAAGAAATCAATTCACTCAAGTTCTTATTAATGGCTTTCAGAAATATATACAATGCCAACTACAGGAAACATCAGGTCTAAATCAAATGATATTAAATACGAAAGATTGTATTTTTGCGATTTCTGCAAATCAGATAAACATGATACCCCAAATTGCGATATCAATAGAAACTATTCGAAATCTTCAAATTCCAAAGGTAAACAATAGTCCAATCCATTAAATCAAATTCGCATAGTACATTAAAACCACTTGAGATATAAATTCAAAAGTAAACATGAACCAAGTTCTGTTACAATTGTTTAAACTAAATTCACGTGGCGAATTAGAACACTTGAGATGAAATTTAATATATCGATAAAGAAATGATTCGCAAAGGGATAGGGAACTTGCATACCCATATTTGATATAAACAAATTTACAGTCTTCCACAAAAGTCAAGGTACAGTGATAAATATCATGAAAATTGTTTGATATTTTTATTTAAAAAACCCATAGTGATAAAATTTTTTTGGTATTACTTCAACTATAATCATTACACTTTAAATTCATGTAAAACAAACAAAAATTCTGTCGTATTAATATATTATTACATATGATGTGTTGGAAAGTCAATGAATGAAGTCCACAAAAGTCATGGTACACCTAAAGAAAAATGATACAAATTGTAATTATAGTCTTGCATAGTTATTTGAATTATACTTTTCTTAATATTTTGTCGGATATCCTTTCATCTGAATTACTGACTTCAGTCTTTTAGGCATAGAATATACCAATTTTTTAGTAAATTCGCTGCTGATTCTGGCCCACTCCTCCAATATAACATCCTTAAGCTGCGCCTTGCTTGATATCACTCTTTTTCGGATTTTTGTCTCAAGCTCATTCCAAAGATGCTCTATAGGGTTCAAATCAGGGCTTTGAGGCGGTGTAGCAAGCATGCGAGTATTGTACAATAGCCACATTCGAACTTTATGCGCAGTGTGCTTAGGGTCATTGTCCTGTTGAAACAAGAAATCTTCTCGTATACCTAATTTGGCTGCACTTTGTTTCATGTTGTTTCGTAGAATCTCTAAATAAGAGTTCTGATCCATAGTATTTTCGATGAATGTCAGATTCCCAACTCCAGCAGCAGCCATGCAACCCCAAACCATAACACCACCGCCTCCATGTTTTACTGTTTTAATAGTGCTCTTGGGATTAAATGCTTCTCCTACTTTTCGCCAGACCCTCTTATGCCCATTTACACCAAATATACAAAATTTAGACTCATCCGAAAATAAAACATTATCCCAAAACGTTATTGGTTATGCTTTTGCAAATGTTATTCTTTTTTGTTTGTTTATGGAACTTACAAGAGGTTTTCTTCTAGGCGTACGAGATGAAAATCCAGCTTCTACGACAGCTCTACGCGCAGTTTCTGCGCTAACCTCCTTCTTATCATTAATTCCAAGAACATCGCAGATTTTTCTACAGCTTAGAAATGGATCTTGTTTTACCATTCGCGAAATTTTTCTCTTGTCCTTTGCACTTAGTTTAGATGGACGACCTGTTCGGAGCACATTTTCCACTCTATTTTCCTTCTTAAATCGATTTATCACTTTTTGAATGGTTGACCGACTTCGCAACACTAGTTCAGCTATTTCAGAATTTGATTTGCTCTGATTTGAATGCAGATTAATAATTATTTCACGCTCCTTAATACTCAACTCCTTTCGACTCATTTTTTAAAAATTTTATTAATAAAAAAAAACACCACGAATACGGACGCGATATTAAAGACAGCGGCCTACGGTTGTTAACTCACTCTGATAATATGAACTTGGGGGATTCCACTTTTTACAAATAACAGGGCATTTTCTGCAACTGTACCAAGACTTTTGTGGAGTAGAAAAGAGACATTGCCAACAAAAAATTATTGTCTTCAATGATCATTATTGCCGAGTCCCTTTAAATTTATGAAAACTTAAATCCAACAAAACTCGTATCATTACCATTTCATAACTTTTGGTTTTCAAATAAAAATATTGATTCAGTAATACAATTTTCAGTTACCGATTCTCTGTACCTTGACTTTTGTGGAAGACTGTATTAGTATAAAAGGAACTTGCGAATTCTAATTTGCACCAATATTCACTGTGCGGTTCAAACCAATATTTAGTGTGCTGTTCAATCATTGCGTTGTCTTAATATTCGTGGTGCTAAGTCTTATTGTATAAAGATTTGATATAAAGTGATCAAAGTGACTTTTTGTAAAGATTCGCAAGTGTAAAAGATTTAACTATTGTTCGATTTAAGTGTACAAAGAATTGTTAAATAAATAGAAAAGTGAAAAAGGAATTGTGTTTGTGTGATTATTCAAAGAGCCCCATAACAATATTTATATACGAGTATACTCGTATATATATATATATATATATATATATATATATATATATATATATATATATATATATATGTATATATATATATATATATATATATATATATATATATATACATATATATGTATTTATATATATATATATATATATATATATATATATATATATATATATCTATCTATGTATATATATATATATATATATATATATATATATATATATGTATATATATATATACTCGTATATATATATATATATATATATATATATATATATAGATATATATATATATATATATATATATATATATATATATATATATGTATATATATATATATATATATATATATATGTATATATATATATATACTCGTATATATATATATATATATATATATATATATATATATATATATATATATATAGATATCAGTATACATATATGTATATATAAATATACTACTGTGACCAAAAAATAAGGTGACATTTGAATTTAAACTGCGCGCGTCGAAGGATTTGGAGAATTTTTTTTTTTAGGTTGGTAGTACTGTCAGTGACATCGATGTCAAATTTACATGTCAAAATACTCATTAGTGTTTGAGATACGCGTCGTTTCCGGGATGGCCTTCAGTTCCGTCTTCGCTGCGGCTTGAATCTCCTCTATCGTATCAAAACGGTGTCCCCAGAGCGGTCTTTTGAGCTTCCAGAACAGCCAGAAGTTGCACGGCGGCAGATCAGGTGAATACGGTGGTTGCGGAACGATACGGGTTGAGTTTTTGTACAGTATGGGATGGTGCATTATCGTGGTGTAAAAACCAAGAATTGTCTTTCCCAAATTCTGGCCTTTTTAGGCGGTTAGCATTACGCAAACGACGCATAACGTTCAAATAATATTCTTTGTTGACTTTTTGGCCCGCCGGTAGGAATTCATAATGCACAATACCACGATAATCGAAGAAGGGAAGAGGTTGATGGTCGCCCAGGATGCTCTTCGTCTTCGACACGTTCACGGCCGGCTTGGAACTCACTATACCACTTATAAACACTTTTTTTAGACATAACCTCATCACCAAAGGCTTTCTGCACCATCTTCCGCAGCAGGAAATTGATTCCGCAAACAGAATTCAATGCAATTTCAACAAATTTCGACATCGCAAAAAACGAAAAACTCACTTTTAGCAGCTCACAAAAGGACGCATATCCCAAACACTAATGAATATTTTGACATGTAAATTTGACATAGATGTCACTGACAGCACTACCAACCTAAAAAAAAGTTAGTTCAACAAATACTTCGATGCGCGCAGTTTAAATTTTAACGTCATCTTATTTATATATATATATATATATATATATATATATATATATATATATATATATATATATATATATATATATATATATTTATATATATATATATATATATATATATACATATATATATATATACATATATACATATATATATATATATATATATATACATATATATATATATATATATATATATATATATATATATATATATATATATATACAGGGTCTGTATAATAAGTAACCGGACTGACCCTGGCCCGCGCCGTAAAAGCGTCTGCTAAACCGGTATCTGGTGTTGTAGTGATGGTGGGGATCTAGGTTGAGGGAACCGGGCTGCAGCAGTTGCCTCCAAGTGCTTGGAGAGATAGTATCGAGCGAGAGCGGAGTGCGTGTTCAGTTAAGTCGTCGGAGTGAAAATGGAAATGGCAACCGAATCAGAGTTTTTTAACCACGTTATTACAGGAGATGAGACGTGGGTTTTCGAATACGATCCTGAGATGAAGCGGCAGAGTTCGGAGTGGCACACACCGGCGTCACCACGACCGAAAAAAGCGCGCATGAGCAAATCGAAGGTGAAGTCGATGCTCATTGCTTTCTTTGACGTGAAAAGCATTGTTCACAAAGAGTTTGTGCCACCCGGCCAAACTGTAAACGGCCAGTACTATAGAGAGGTGCTCCGTCGACTAACCGCCCGGATTCGCCAAGTCCGTCCGGAGATTGCTGATTCGTGGATCCTCCATCACGACAATGCTCCGTCGCACACCTGCCTGCTCGTCACCAAGCATTTGGCCAAACAGTCGAGGGCAACGTTGCTACAGCCTCCTTACAGCCCGGATATGGCACCAGCGGACTTCTTTCTGTTCCCCAAGATCAAGAGACACCTTAAGGGGACGCGGTTCGGGACTCTGGAAAACGTTCAACGTGCTACGACGAGGGCTTTAGACAGCATCGAGGTTGCCGACTTCCAGAGAGCGTTCGGGGGTTGGAAAATCCGCTATCAGCGTGTTATCGACTCCAATGGGGACTACTTTGAAGATTTCTAAGGAAAAATTGTACATATTTTGCCAATAAAAAATTTCCTGAGGTCAGTCCGGTTACTTATTATTCAGACCCTATATATATATATATATATATATATATATATATATATATATATATATATATATATATATATATAGTGTGTGTATATATATACGTAGGATATACAAGTACACTATATATATAATATATAGGATATAACGAAAATCGCGACTATGCTCCAATTATCACAAAATATTTAGGAAAGGCGTATTGGGTGAATATCTCATTTAAGTTGTTTAACCAGCAAAATCAGTCAAGGGAAAACAAAATGGCGTGATTTCTGTTCTGACGAAACAATACCTCCTATTTGTATGAAATTTGGTACAGAGGTTTATTGAAGTTTGCGATGAATTTCACAATACAAAATCCAAAATCGAACGGTTTGAAACAAATCGTCGAAAAACGTGTAAACATTGGATGTTGTAGTTTTGACCAAACTTTTCAACTGATGTTCATGAAATTCTGTATTTTCGTATAAAATATACGTGTCTAAAGAACTACATAAAAAAGTAGAGATCAGGTCTCCAAAAATAAAATGGCGGCTAGTTAAAACTAGAAATTTCAAAGGCATCTCAAAGACCCAATATTGATTCGATGTAAATAGAATTTATTTTCTAGATAGAAAAAAATTAGTTCTAAGTGCTTTGCTATTTTGGTGCACATATATCGAAATGGTGGCGAGGCAAATATGCGATTTTTTCAGATTTTTGTGGCCAGAATTTTGTGCTATGGATAATTGTACTAAGTTCTTGTACTCAACAAAAAGGTTATCAAAATTGGAGGAAAAATAAAACAGTCGAAAATTTAAAGCCTAATATTTTTAGTTGCTATTTTCACCAAAATTTTTATGCTTTTGCCCTGTCTAGAAGAAAACTATGATTTGAATGAGGTTTGGCAGATTGACTGGTGAGACTCTGAGATCGAAATATTTGAAAAAAAGCATGTATTCATAATGGCGGCCCCAAAAACCAGTAGGTAAGCGCAATTCACTATTTTAGTAGCAACTGAAGCAATGAATATTTTACATGGAAACGTTTTTAATTGCTTAACTTGCGAGTATTTAGACAATTGACCATTTTAAGGGGATTGTAAAATATTTTTACAATCCCCTTTTGAAATTGCGATCTGCCTTTTCGTTCGTCCGTCCTTGCATCACAGCAAGTTGTCTCGCAAATCACACAAGCTAGTGTGATGAAATTTTCTACGTAGGTCAAGAGTTGTGCCCTTTCAAACGTTTGCAAGAAAATTCCACCAGAATAATAATATCAGCACATATGGCAATTTTTTGGCTATCTTTCTGTATTAAACAATAAATTTGCAAACGCTGTATTCTCATAAAGTTTACCGCCAAGAAAATGTTAAACCTCATCATCTAATGAACAAAATTTTCGACCCCAATTTCGAAATTAACTTTGAGCCTATGCGAGCTATCACAATCGATCAGAACGGAAATTCCTGCTGCAGACTTCGCAGCCGTTGCTCTGATTTGCTCAGAGAAACTCATCTTCGAGTCGATCAGTAGCCCTAGCTCCTTCGATTCGATTCGTATATCTCCAATACTGATCATCCTTACTCTAGAGATTATCTTTTTTGTCAAGATGACCACTTCGGTTTTCTCCAGTGCTAAACTGAGCCCGCGAGCAGTCATCCAGTCCCTCCACTCGGCGCATTAGCATACCTGGTCTAAGTTGCACCTGTTCAACGGTGCATCCAGCGACTCATCTGGCATCTCAAGTCTCAGTAGCCGTCGTAAGACTCGTTCCACAGGTCCGGACCAAGGATAGATCCCTGGACAACACTCGATGTGATTTCCATCCTTCGTTGACCCTGTATCGTGTCGTAGAGCAGGCTTCAATCCTTCAGGTAGTCCCTCAGAAGCCGCATTAGATATTCAGGAACTTGAAAAGGGGTTTAAAGCGTATCCAGAACATCCACCCATCTAGCGGAGTTGAAGGCGTTCCTGACGTCAAGTGTCACCAACAGGACGATCCGTCGCTTCGTGCGACTATATACCTCTGCCTTTTGGACTGTGCTGACCACCTTCTACCAATGGTACAACGTCCTGCTCTAAAGCCGTACCACCGAGGAGATAGGTCCCCAGCAGCACGAATCGCGTCAGTGAGTCTTCCCTTGATGAGTTTCTCTAGCACTTTCCCAGCCGTGTCTAGCATGCATACCGGGCGATATGCGGATGGCGATTCTGGATTTCCGTTCGAACTAGCTTGTAGCCAAGGCTCCACGGGTCCTTGTTCACATTGTCCACTAGATCTTGCCAGCAGCGAGACTTGCTGTTGTTGGTCAATTTGTGAAGGCACTTTCTGGCCGACTTATATGCTGCTGCGCGGTTGCTTGCCTCGTCAAGGCTCCGTGCCCATTGAGCCTCACGGCGAAGCTTGTGACACTTCCTTCGTTTTGCCATGCCGGGGTCTTTGATAGGGCATAGAATTTTTGCAAGCAGTCATGATGATGATCATAGTAGAGCTCGCCACGTCTTGAGCAGCCATTTTTTCCGTCCCCTCCGATGCTCCCTGCAGCGGTGCACCTGCTGTGAGAATCTCGACGAACCTCTCGACGTCCATCGTTCCGATATTCCATTCAATTGCAGAAAGCCAAGAGCACGCTTATCGCTTATCTCAAGCAGAATATACTGATGATCACTGGCTGAGTAGTCCTCTAATGCTCCCCAGTTGTGTATTCTCTGTACTAAGGACTCCGAGGCGAATGTCACGTCCGGTATGGTTCCTTCACAGCCAATACGGCGGAAGATGGCGTATTGCCGGTGTTTAGTACGACGAGCGCCGTCCTGGCTGCCATTTTCAGGATACGTTTTTACCACGGATCTGTTTTAGGCATGCCCCATTCCATTGCTTTCTCCTTGAAGTTTCCCGCAACGAGCACGTTCCCGTCTACGTTCGAAACAGCACCCTCTATAGCATTAAGCTTGGCTTGGAAAGATGATGTGGACTCGTTCGGTGTGAGGTACACACTAAAGAAGGTGGTCCCTGAGCGCCGAACCTATATAAAACCATCCCAGCGTCCACAGCTCTCCGCCTGGAAATCACTACTTTGAACCCAGATGGCGGCTGTAGCTAGAGAATGTATGTTCTGGACCAAGGGAAGACTCACTGACGCAATTCGTGCTGCTGGGGACCTATCTCCTTGGCAGTACGGCTTTAGAGCTGGACTTTCTACCATTGATGCGATTGCAGAGGTGGTGAATGGGGTTCAAAAGGCAGAGGCATATAGTCCACCAAGCGACCTATCGTCCTGTTGGTGACACTCGACGTCAGGAACACCTTCAACTCCGCTAGATGGGTGGATATTCTGGATACGCTAGAAAACTCTTTTCAAGTTCCAGAATATCTAATGCGGCTTTTGAGGAACCACCTAAAGGACCAAAGCCTGCTCTACGACACGACACAAGGCCAACGAAGGATGGAAATTACATCGGGTGTTGCCCAGAGATGTATGCTTGGTCCGGGCCTGTGGAACGTGTCTTACGACGGGCTACTGAGACTTGAGATGCCAGATGAGTCGTGCTTGGTCAGCTATGCGGATGATGTTGCGGCTCGGTCGCTGGACGCACCATTGAACAGGCGCAACTTAGACTAGGTATGCTAATGCGCCGAGTGAGATACTGGATGACTACTCGTGGGCTCAGTCTAGCACTGGAGAAAACCGAAGTGGTCATTTTGACAAAAAAGAGAATCCCTAGAGTAAGGATGATCAGTATTGGAGATACACGAATCGAATCGAAGCCATCGGTGAAGTACCTGGGGCTACTGATCGACTCGAAGATGAGTTTCTCTGAGCAAATCAGGGCAACGGCTGAGAAGGCTTCTTCGGGAATATCGCCTCTGAGTCGACTTATGGCCAACGTTGGGGGACCCAGCCCATCAAGAAGATGCTTCTTGATGAGTGCTGTAAGCTTAGTGCTACTGTACGGAGCAGAGGTATGGGGCGACGCTCTCAGCAAGGAGGTATGATGAAAACGTTTGGCACAGGTACAGAGAAGAGGTGCACTGAGAACTGCATCCTCGTATCTGACAGTCTCTGATCCGGTGGTGAGAGTTATTGCAGGCGTGATACCTGTCGCCCTCCTTGGTAGAGAGCGCAACGTTATTTACCTGCCTCGAAACGAGGATGCGAGGGAGACGGTTGTCCGCGAGGAGAGACAGCGCTCGCTCAACGATTGGCAGCAGTCTTGAGTCAATTGCACGAAGGGAAGGTGGACTACGCGCCTCATCCTGGATGTAAGACAGTGACTAAATCGAAGGCATGGTGAGACTGACTTCTATCTGACCCAGCTTTTGAGCGGGCATGAGTTTTTTCAGTCTTACCTGCATAAGATCGGTAAGTCACGGTCCCCCGATTGTCGGTTTTGCCCAGGAGAGGAGGACAATGCCTGCCACACATTTTTTGTGTGTCCAAAATGGGTCAGACTGCGAAGAGATTCCTACAGGGATACGAGAGTTCACCCCGGATAATATAGTTGCGGTGATGCTCGAATCGGTTGACAAATGGAACCAGGTGACACATTATGCTCGGGCAGCCTTAAAATATAAAAGGGACTCACAGCAGCCGGGGGTGCTGGGACTGGAGGATCGGTTTCCTGGCACTTCCTCTTCCCCTCTCCCCTCCTGCTAGGAAAGGGATCCCCCAGCTTGAAGACTCCTCACGGCGTAACAAAACGAGACCTGGCCCGAAGTAATATGGCAAACGGTTCCAGGCTGGGTTCTCAGATTGACAGGGGAGGTGTTTAGTGGTAGTCCAGTCGCCTTTTTGCGAGCATGGGAGTCCCACACTCTGTGCATAACTGGCATTCACCTGCCTACCACAAAAAAAAAGCTGAAGGGAAAGCGAAAAGTTCAGGCAAAATTATCATCCAACCAAGCGAAACGAAGCGGGGAGAAAAAATGTTCCGTGGAACGAAAACGCACGTGTTCAGCTATTCAGCACTTTTCAGGAGAATAGAGGCTAAAAGTTTATGAGGAAACAATATTTAAAATTCTTGGGCAAGCTTTGGAAGGCAGTCGTCAAACGTACATGCAGTAATACACACTGGAGCCCGGTCAGTCAAATAGATTAATTCTTGGAGTTTTATACATTATTAAAACGACAATTTCTTACAGGCGAATGTAGGAGGTTACGGTCAACAGCAGTTCCACCTGCATACCCTGGTGGTCCGTCGCTGTGACCCAAGCTTACCAGCGTTTGCGTGTTGCCCTACCCATTGGCAACTAGTGAAGCCAGGAATCACGGGCCAGCGGTCCACTCTCGTCCGGTAACAGTTAGGAGTTTGAAGCAGATTGTTAAAATAGGATTTGGTTGTTAAAATAACAAATTATCTAAAGTCGTCTAGCCTGAATAAATCTGGCCAAATTCTGACTGTGCACCGAAGGTATCCTTCTATGCAGCAAGTATCTACTAAGTTTGGCCGAAATTCCAGCCAAAGTAAATTGAACAGAAACGTCTTTCTCGTACTTCTATAACTGCCAGCCAAAGTATACACAATGGCCGAATCTTTATTGATTAACGGGTCAGAACCTTCTGCTCCCCATTTTACAATCTCTCCAAGTATTTATACTATTTCTTAAACATAAAATACTTAATTTATTACATACTGCCCTCATTAATCAGTACTCAATTTGTGTGGTCTTGTGACTCACAAATCAATTAACACCTCATAACGTCTTCATATGCACTTGTCAAACAACAATCGTTACGTATGGCCTAGAAGGCCATAAAATCTTATTTTTCAAGTGCGTGTACGATGACCCAAGAATGCATGGCAATGTTTTTGTTTATCTTTTGGAATGCGGAAGAAAGTGAAAGTAAAAATTGTTGAGTTCTGATTAAGGAGGTTTCACATTTCAAGTGTGTGATATTTTAAATGTTTGTATGTAAGTAAATCATACTGCATGATTGATTGCATGTATGTTAATTTGTATGTGATTTAGAATTAATATATTTAATGTTAAGTGAATGAATGTTTTTGATTATGTGTAATTGAATGAAAATAATGTTTTTATATTATGTGTGAATGTTTGAATAAATGTAATTAATGAATGTTTAGTAATTATGTGTGCTCATTACACCCTCCGCATTTTTGTTGTTGAGTGTATACTTGTATTAAGCGAAACACTGAAATTATCATTACAAACATTTGTACAGTCTTAATTGATTATTATGTAGTTCTTTTAATACTCCATTTACATCAACTATGGAGTTTACACCTTTTTTATCTTTTACTACAAATAGTCCTAAATATGGTTTTTGATTTTTCTTACGATTATCGTTCTTAATTAATACCTTATCACCAACCTTAACGTCTATCGGGTTAATATCTATTTGTTTTTCTAATCTGTTCTGTTTAACTTTTTCTATTATTTCTCTAGTTTTATTTATAGTTGCTTTAAGTCTTAGTTTTAATTCATTAGCAAAGTTGTCAAGATTGTGTGATTTTGTAACTAATTTCTCGTCATTTGGTAAATATGCTAATTTTCCGAAAACTAACTCATACGGTGTATAGCCAGTATCTACATTTGGTGATGTATTATAAGGAAAAGTATAATACGGAAGCCAAGTATCCCATTCAGAATCTTCTGTGAATGAGAGTAAGAACTCATTAAGGACCCTGTGGTTCCTTTCAACTACTCCTAGAGTCTCGAGATGATATGGTGTTGAAAATATCTGCTCAATTTGTAATAAACTACAGACTTCTTTCATTAGCTCACTCAAAAATTCCGTACCTCTATCTGACTTTAAAACTTTAAATTGCCCGTATTTAAGAATAAAATCTTTCACTACGGTTATCGCTATAGTTCTCGCCTCCTTAGATTCAATTGGGATGGCAACAACATATTTCGATAATTCGCATTGCATTGTAAGAATATAACGGAAATGATTAGAAAGTCTCAATGGACCAACGGTGTCAATTTGAATTGTCTCGAAAGTTGACGATGGTGTACTCGTATGTACAAATTTTTCTTTAGTGTGCCTGTATAATTTGCTAGTAGCACAAACTTCACAATTGTTAACAAACTTTTTGACCATAACGCTCATATTTTTCCAACAGTACTTTTGTTTCAATTTCAATAAAGTTTTTCTAACTCCTAGATGACCTCCATGGGGTGAACTATGA
Organism: Odontomyia ornata; assembly: GCA_963969285.1. NCBI lineage: Eukaryota > Metazoa > Arthropoda > Insecta > Diptera > Stratiomyidae > Odontomyia > Odontomyia ornata. The sequence goes on from OZ017739.1 coordinate 201,102,837, forward strand.
TATTCTTTTATTAGTTTATGTTGGACATCTTTATTTAGAATGTTCTTAGCTGGGGTGTATATTAATATATTTATCTTTAAACGCGTTTTATTATTATTTAGTTGCAACTTGTTATATATCTTCTTGAAATCCTCAATGTATACACTATCAAATAAGTTATCACTGCTTGATAACGCGAGCTCATTTATCTTTATTTTGCGCAAAGCAACCACGAGTTTCTCCATAATGAAATGTAGATTTCTTTTAGGATTATCACTCTTCGATTCATATATAAAGGATGATAACTTCCTTTCATCAGGAACTAATTCACTGGAAAATTTATCGTTATCAACACATACTATTATTTCTTTCGACGTACGTACGATTTCTATTGTAGGATTTCTTAATTCATTTATCCGCGGTATATTAAATTTCAGCTTTGTAACCTTTTTGACGTCATTTAACGATGTGCAATTCTAAATATGAAGTTGATCAGGCTCCGATTGGATATTGGCATCGGTTACATTGCTTTCTTGTACACTTGTTTTTTCTTGTTTTTTACTCATACCCCTTGTAATAGCTAAAGTTTTCTTTACTGATTCATCTCTTTCTTTGGGAATCGCACTCTTTAAAATATCAGTATTTAACTCGATGCGAGATAAGGCATCAGTATTTGTATTGATTTTACCTTTCTTGTAAATAATCTCAAAATCATAGTCGAATACGTCTAATCTGATTCGTGTAAGTCTTGAAGACGGATTTTTGTGAGTAAACAGTGAAACTAATGGTCGGTGGTCTGTCACCACAATAAATTTTCTGCCATATAGATATGGTTTGAAAAAGTTGATACCCCAGTGTATTGCAAGTAATTCCTTCTCAATTATAGGCTTATTGAGTTCACATTTATTCAGCGATTTACTTGCATATGAAATTGGTAGGTCAGAACCAATTTCCCCTTGTGATAAGACTGCTCCTAATGCATAATTAGATGCATCAGTCGTCAAAATAAACGGTTTATCAAAGTCCGGATATTGTAATATTGGTGGTTCCATTAATTTCATTTTTAGTGATTTAAATGCATTCTGACATGTTTCATCCCATATGAAAATTGCGTTCTTTTTTAAAAGTGAATTGAGAGGTTTTGCAATGCTTGCAAAGTTGGGAATGAAACGCCTATAGTAATTGCAAAATGCAACGAATCTACGAACTTCATCCGCATTTTTCGGAACTGGGTAATCATTGATCACTTGGTACTTGGAAGGATCAGTTTTTACGCTGTCTGCAGTGATAAGATGACCTAAGTAGACAAACTCCGTTTTTAAAAACTGACATTTATCAGGATTAAGTTTAAGATTGAATTTCTTTAATCTTTTGAAGACTTTTCTTAAATTTTGGTTGTGGTGATTAATACTACATCCGCAAACGATTATGTCATCGACATAAAGAAAAGCTTCGAAATCAAGTCCGCAAAGTTCAATTGTGAGCATCCTTTGAAAACTGTTCGAAGAGATTTTAAACCGAAAGGTAATCTCTTAAACTGATAGTGACCATGATTATCAGAAAATGCTGTTAATGGCTTTGACTCTTTTTCTAATTCTATTTGATGGAATGAACTAGTCATGTCCAGAGTTGAAAAGTATTTAGCCCTACCCAGTTTATCTAAGACATCATCAAGTCTAGATAAAGGAAATTTATCGTTTACCACCTTAGTATTTAGTCTTCGAAAATTCACAACCAAACGCCATTTCTTCTCAGTACCATCACTTTTCTTCGTTACCAAAAGTAACGGTGAGTTATATGTTCTTACGGATGGCTCAATCATCTCGTTTTTCAAGAGATCTTGGACTTGCTTCTTTATTTCATCACACTGAGAATTAGGAAGTCGACAATTTCCAGTGTATACCGGTATTTTATCGGTAACATTTAAACTTTGAGTATAAAAATTGTTAACACTCAGCTTCTCATCGCCTAAGTGGAAAAAATCCTGATATTCCTTTATTATCTCCAGTAGACTATCTCTAGCTTTAGGATCATATGAAGATATGTTGATAGAATTAAGAAGTGTACCGAGACGTGTAGTTTCAGTATTCTTGCATCTATTGAATGCCTTGACTTCAAAACTATGGAAAGGCACGGTATCGATAATATCTTCAATACCATCGATTGTGAATTCGGAATCCCTCAAATTCAAAATTTTTATGTGTTTGATCCCTTTGGATGGTATAATGATATTCCCCTCATATACTTTCCATTATTTCCTTATTCAGGATTATCATGTCTTCATCAATTTCCAAGTTAATCGGAAAAATAGCTTCAGTTCTGGCAGGTATTTTAATCTGCCCAATCTTACTCTGCTTGTATTGCATTGGTAGTATTACTTCTTTATCATTCACTAGAAAAGATATTGTGTAGGTCTCATAATCTATCTTGCACAAGTACTTTTCTAACAAATCTCTACTTATTATCCCATCTGTATTGATAGGAAATCTTTTACCCACTATGTAAAATTTTCCATGAATGATGTCATCATCATTCAAATTCATCTCAAGATCTATTGATCCGTAAGATGTAATCGTCTCACTTGTAATCCCCGTTAATTTACACTTATCATCCGACCAAAATAATTCGTTGCTATTAATCTTCTCACATTTACACAAGGAAACACCTGCCCCTGTGTCTATCAAAAACCTCAATTCCTGAGACGCATTCTTGCAAAACACACTAATGTAGTTTGCACAATTATCCGAAAGTTTATAGACTTTTTGTCCGGAAGGAATCTTTACTCCATTCCGGAGTCCAACAAGTTTTCCTGTTCCTGCACAACGTTGATATTATTCCTATCTCTGTTACCATTACGTCTATTACCTCTGCTATTGGTATTATTACCCCTATTATATGTATTATTCTGACCGGAACTATTCCTGTTGTCATCTCTTCTTCTATAATTGTTCCTACTATAGTTACCACTATTGCTACTATTGTTATCACCACTGCTATTTCGTCATTATTATTGTTATAATGACGTCCCCTATAGTTATTCCTTTCTACTATCATTACTTTTTCTATTATCGTTATTTCTATTTTTATAATTCTTGTTTCTTTACCTATCGCCTTGGTTATTATAATTCCTATTCTTGTAATAAAATACACTATTCATTTGACTTGATTCAGTCTTTTCTACTTCAAGAGCTATGTTTGTAGCATCAGAGAAACTTTTCGGTCTTGCTGAAAAGATAGTGCTCCTCAACTGGTCATTGAAAGCTTTTTTGAACACCGTCAACGTATAAGTGTCATTTATTTTCACAATCAAATCCCTCTGTTCTTGAGTAACATTTGGACCAAGATCAGATATTTGCAGACCACTTAGTTCATTTACCAACTCCGAAATCTTATCCTTATAAGCGGAGATACTCAGCTTTTGCTGGGTAAATCCACTTAAAGTGGTATATGATTGAGGTATAGTGTTTGGGCTTTTATATTTTGCATTTAACCTAGTCGCTAACTCTTGAAATGTCTTGGGAATTCCTGAACTCGCTATTGCCGTCTGTACCGTAACTGATAACTTTATATTATATACAAAATCAATGAGAGCTTCCTTCCCTGCTGTAGGCAGTGTTACATGAAATATCTCTACTAATTTTAAAAATTTGCTGAAGTGATTTAAAACATCCTTCAAAAACAGGAATTGTTTTCATACAAGACTCTAAATTGAACTCTCTGACAATAAAGACAATAACTTCGCAAGATTCACTTTCAATTCTAAAGTTTTTTCTTCCTTCTCACTACTAAATAATAGCCTTGCCTCTTCCTTTAAGTTTTCAACGTGCACCAATTTCAAATTTATTGTCTCGTCAATGTAGGGACGATTTTTACTTTTCCTAACATTTGCCAAAAGTTGATCCAAATCCCTTATAATCTCTTCTAATCTCTGCAATTAGCATAAAAATATTGAAAAAAAATCTGAATTTAAACATTTATGTTTCTATTTAACCTACTTTTCACATAATTTCTAGTCTTAATATGATACACGTATAATATTGTTAACACTATAAAAAAAATTAAAGAAGTAACAATACTCTGCTTATAGGTATTCTATAACGAATGATATGTTCTCGTTTGTAGTTGAACACCTATTTTCCATTTTTCTTTCCGCTCAGCAAGTTTAACTTCTTAAATAGGCTTCTCTACACCTCTCCTTCGGAAATTGCTATTAATCGGTGCAATTCTTTTCTTTCACCTCGTACCCTCGCTTTACGTCCTGCCCGATGTTTCCTTTTGTTCCGCTTGCGTTCAGTTTCAATCGCAGGTGTTGGTCGCTTCTGCCTTTTCAAGTACTCCTCCACAGTCAACCTCTTTGGACCTAACTCCTTAATCGGTGCTGGAGTGTATGCAGGTGCCTCAACAATTGCATTCGCCTTTGGGTGATATTCTTCTTGATTTCTGTGCAGTTCCTCCTCTGCTCGGGCCAATAATTCCTCGAATTTCCTATTCAGCATCTCCATCTCAGCTGAGTCGAGTAAAGCCTCCATAATTGTCCTAAAGTTTGCAGGATCCCCCCAGCCAAAGTATACACAATGGCCGAATCTTTATTGATTAACGGGTCAGAACCTTCTGCTCCCCATTTTACAATTTCTCCAAGTATTTATACTATTTCTTAAACATAAAATACTTAATTTATTACACACTCGTACTGCCCTCATTAATCAGTACTCAATTTGTGTGGTCTTGTGACTCACAAAGCAATTAACACCTCATAACGTCTTCATATGCATTTGTTATTCAACAATCGTTACGTATGGCCTAGAAGGCCATAAAATCTTATTTTTCAAGTGCGTGTACGATGACCCAAGAATGCATGGCAATGTTTTTGTTTATCTTTCGGAATGCGGAAGAAAGTGAAAGTAAAAATTGTTGAGTGCTGATTAATGAGTTTTCACATTTCGAGTGTGTGATTTTTTTAAATGTTTGTATGTAAGTAAATCATACTGCATGATTGCATGTATGTTAATTTGTATGTGATTTAGAATTTATATATTTAATGTTAAGTGAATGAATGTTTTTAGATTATGTGTAATTGAATGAAAATAATTTGAATGAATGTTTTTATATTATGTGTGAATGTTTGAATAAATGTAATTAATGAATGTTTAGTAATTATGTGTGCTCATTACAAACTGTCTGTTTTCGTTAAAGTTCTCAGGAGGTCCGTTGTTGGTAGCTTTTCAGGCGCGTAGGTGAGTGGAGCTGGCGGAAGCACTGCAGGACTCCCCAAAAATGGCCAGCAGGACCCTAGGTGGGATTTGAATAATAAAACATTGGCGCAGCCGGTTTTGTTTTTCGAACAGCTCTAGTACGGCAACTCGCTGTGGAACGATCAATTTAGTACAGACTAAATTGATGAACAGTTTGAAACTGGAATCTTACACTTACACTCTCAGTATAAGCACACTCATCCACGCATCCTGATTGCTTGGGCTTCATACTCTTGGAATCGTAGCTAGAACCATGCAGTCAGCACTATAAGAACTACAGTCTTTACCAACCACAGAAGGGGTTGTGTTGTTAGTGACCTGTACATTAACCTGAAAACACAGTCGTTGTTTTTTATTAAATTGCACGAACGCAGATTGCAGATTTTTCCAACTCGGCTTCGAGCAGAAACTTACCAAGCTGATACCGTCGAAGTTTCCATCAACTCCAGATGCAGCTGAAGAGCTCTTAAATCGCATTTACTTGAAATGGGAAACCTACCACAAATTGGTGAGTGGACTCATCTCAGCCGAACAAAGTCCCAGAGAATCATTATTATCCTACACATACCTGAGGCAAATACTTAGCGATGCCAGGAGGCCACTCTTGTTAAATATGGATCAGAGGCAAGTAAGATGCCTTTAAAAGTGGGGTTAGCAGTCCCCACCTTTGTCCGTATTTGTTGACGCAGGAAATGTCTACCTTTGCGCATCTAGTTACTAAATGTTTAAATATGGAAAAATCGTAACAAGAGGTTTTCCTCCTTCAAGGTAATTTGGCGCAGTTATACCCACAGATATCACAGGTACAACCCACTTTCAGCACTTGGTTGCCTAGTCAACATGCGTTTACGCCTCAACAAGTTAGCTATACACCTAATTCATGCGCCGTTTCTTTTAAGCCACTGATAGTAATGGCGCTGGACCCAAGCTCTGGCTCGAGCCATTTAAATTTACAATAAGTCCGAAAATCACGTGTAACTTTTGTCACAAGCGAGGCCACACTTATACAGACTGCTATCGTCGCAAGAATAATCCTTATTGTCCAGCATGTAAGGAGTATGGTCGCGATCAGAGGGATTGTAATGCGAGGCCAGCATTGGCAATGACAGTTATTAACGAAGGTCCAAAAGTTTTTAGTATCCAGGTAAAATGTGATTTCTGTGGCCGAAGAGATCATGGTGTGGATACGTGTTTCCAAAAGAAAAGATGGGAAGCCAAGCAGCAGGGGAACGAGACGCAGCCGAGTTGAAAATCCCCGGCTCGGCTACAATGAAGACAATGCGACCAAGAAACCAATCTCTCAGTAGGAAGGTTGAATCTAGAGTGACGCAGAAAGTCGCTGGCGGGCAAAAGACAGTAGATAACATCTACAGAAAATCAAGCCTCATGACCGCTTCGTTGCCTTTGGATATTAGGAAACAGGAGAAAACAAAATTTACTATTGATACAGGTGCAGAGGTTAGCATAATTAGCAAATCAGCAATACGCTATACGTATCCAATAGATGTTAGCCATAAACTCACTTTGTCAAGCCCTTTTGCGGAAAAAAAACCCTTGATTCCACGCTAAGCAACTTCGAGCTCCTCACCAAGCTTCCTTGTACCTTCCATTTAGTAGACACAATTCAGGGGGTTTTCAATGATGGTCTCCTTGGAAACGACTTTCTTTCTAGTAGCGAAAATTGTAATATAGAAGGTCCTGTTCAGTTACTAGTGTATCCTCGAGCGGAAGCAAATTGTAGCGAATTCAAGGCCCCTCTGGAGTAACAGGAAGGAGCAGTAGACTCACATCATTCTTTGGCTGAGGCGCCGAATAGCGAATACACGTTGCCCACAAGGGTGGCGTAAAGCGCGACGTCTTTATCAGACCAATGTTGTGAGCGAAAACATACAACATACTCGTGTATACTTACGCTTCATAACTGAAGTAGTTGCAAGCGAGCAAACACTGCCTATGTACTCGCATTTCGCCAATAAAATTAGTCAAACGAGCACATACGCCCATTGCTATTGAAGCATCTCATCCAATGTGCAAGCGTAAAAGTAAATAAGCCAGCGGAAAAGTAAACAAAAAAGATTAACCCGCAATGCACTTCACATGATTATCACATCGTGAAAGATAAGCTTTGGTTGTGCTTCGAAGAAAGCTTAGCTGAAAGGAAAACCGAAAGTTCCGGCGTAAACGCTCTCTTATTCGATGTCTCCAGTTTCGCTAATTCACCTCAAAAGATCTTGGGAAAGCCGAAAGCTTAAGCGAAAAGCACACTTTCACTGAATTTCCCCAGTTTCGCATATTCACCATCCGAGCAAGCGAGACGGAGCGGGGAGGAAAAGCTTTCGTGAAACGAGAGCGCACGCGTTCGGCTACTCAGCACCTTCAAAGAGAATTTAGGTTGAAAGCTCACGAAAGAACAGTATTTAAAGTTCTTGGGCAAAGCATGCCAGTCAGTCTGTGTTCAAGTTCAAAACGGAGCATGCTGCTACCCACTCTTTAAGTACACCGAGTAAATACGCGAGGAAAATTTTAGGCCGAGGTATAGTGAAAGTGTGCAACGAAATGGTGAGGGGTGAGGTGTTGGCTTGTGCCGCGATCCTCAATCGGCCTTTTGTCGTTTCACGCCGTGTGGCCACCCCGATCCACAAGCCCGTCTTCTTAGTTCCTTCTACACGCTGGCGCTCACCTTGAAGGGCGATAAGTTAAGGTGAATGTGAAAAGCGCTTCACCCAATATAGTTGGTTAGTTAATTAATCCATTCGGTGCTTATACCGGTATAAAAAATGAACAATAAAATAAAAACCATTATTAAAATAAACATTTGCCTTCGGTGATTTAGTTAAGATGGATAGAGTAGCAGGTAAGTGGTATACAGAGAAATCTCTCCCCGGGAGCCTTGATGATGTATATAGGATACACATCAAATGAGCTCCCCGTTCATACCAGTATTCATAGGGTATGCTGGTTATGTAACAAAATTGGCGCAGCCGGTTGGATATCGGTTTTGCGGCGACCACAATGTAGCGCATTATGCAGCAAATTTAAATGGGCTGAAAATTGATTTTCCCAGCCGGTACCCGAAACCCCTCAACTCCTGTATGACACCATTGCTGCTCATACTGTCCACCAAACTAGATCAGCCTTCCTAAAAAAATCAAATAATAATTTTAATCATTTGAAAAACAAAAATATAACGGCAAAATCCAAACATCATAACGATGCTACTCATACAGTGCATAAAACTCAATCAATCTTCTTAAAACAAAAAAAAAATCAAATAATTATTTCAATCATTTAAATAACAAAAAGAAAGTATGAATATCCAAACATAATATTATTGATCAAACTAAACCAGTTTTCTTTAAAATAAAAATAATCATATTAATCGTTTAAATAACAAAAATATAATGTCAGCTTAACGTTACCCATACTGATCATCTGCCCAGATCAGCCTTTAAATGAAACAATAATTATATTGATCATTTTAACGACTAAAACATAATATCTACATTCAAATATAGCATAATGTCCATCAAATGAGATCAGTCCCAAAGTCAAATAGTCATATTGAACATTTAATTCTTGATTCATTTACTCCTTCATTCATATATCTTAAATCTCATCTTTCTTATCTGAAGGTCATTCAAACTAACTCCTAACACATTCAAACCCAACGTACAATTTATAGAAGATATAAAGTTTCAATCAACTAACATGCAAAACACAAAACATTACAAGTAAATATTAAACACAAATAAGCAAAACGAAACCTAAATAGCGAGCAAATAAAAGCATACCCATTGTTATCGAAATATAATACCATTTATCACTCCAACTACTTAAACAATAATAATAGCAATAACGCGTACCCACATGCATAAAAAAGTCTTATCTTTCGAATCGGATGAGCATTCGAATTGCCTGAGATGCAATTAAAAGAGCAAACAAAACAAATATTTAACTACAAATTAAATAGATTGACATATGGGCAATAATTTTTAAATGCAATAGCATGGAAGACCAAAGGAAATAAATTAACTGCGCTAAACAAATATTAAAAAATAATTTACATGAGAACGGCAATTTCCCAACGCAAATGAGCATGAAACTAAGTTAATTTCAAGTTGACACTGAAACAATTTAAGTGCATGAACTATGAAACAACAGAATTTTAGTCATTAGGACAATACAACAATGCAAAGGATTTTACCCCAAAACCAATTATCTCTTTCAAATTCCACTACAATTCACTCTCAAATCGCCAAATTTTCATCCAGCACTAAATGTGCGATTTCACAATGTTAGCAGTAAGGAAACGGAACAGTGCCAGTTAAGTCGGTAAACCCCGGTAAAACTCTAAACCAAAACCATCAACAGACACGCTTTTTCCATGTCCAATTTGCACAATCAATGGAATGAAAACCAATAGATTTAACAACAGCCTCTGAGCCGTTGACGTAAGCTGTCGACGGACACGCTATTTTTAGTCATAAGTCTCTGAAGAAATAAATAATAGCTTCTGAGCTGCCCAACTGCAACTTCGGGAAAAATGCTGCATTTAGTATTATGTCATATGGAAAACAGACATCGATTTACCATCCATTCATAGCCTCTGAGCTGTTGATCCAAAATGGCTTGCATATACGCTATTAACCAAGTATCTTTAAACAAGCCACTCCGTTTCTTTGCACAATAAATACATTATAATGGCCAACTACTAAAAACTCACCAATATAACACCTGTGAAAAGCGCAAGGCAATTCAAATCCCACCCATTTCCCACCCTTTTACTTTACATGTCGCAACAATATCAAGTTGCGTCTTAGAATGCTATAATATATACTTTATGATTCTTTAAACAATCGTTTTCTCAAGATCGATATCAAACATTTTATAAACGGCTAATTAAGTGACCTCGCACGGCGCTGTACTGTCGTCATGCAAGGTCTAGGACAGCATGACAAGGAAAAATTAGACGGATCACATATAGGGTCTTGAAATAAAGCCGAAACTATATGTTCCCAAGCCCATCATATAGTGGTAGTGGGGCTTCGACCATCTTTTACAATAACCTTTCTCGCAAGAGATTTTCACCGAAGTATTTCTGTTTAACAATTCACTAAAATCAATAAAAGTTTATACCAGAACTTTTAAGCTTTGAAACGCTCCTTCTTATTTCAATTTCAGAGAAAGATCAATTTAATTTATATTAACTTATTAAACATTTCTATATTAAATAAAAAACTTCATAATAAATAGCAGATTCCGATTTATAAATAATTTACAACTACGAGTATTTACACATACTGCTGGATACATTTCTAGTAACCCTCCTTTTTTGCCACCACAAATGGATAAAAAAGTATGTAATAGGCAATTTAAGCCAATTAAAGGACAATTAAATGCATATACCTTAAAAGCTCTTCCTCCTACACAATCTCATAGTATAGATGGATTAAAAGCCCTGCCCACTACGAAATGCATTAAACCAACATAAATAGAAACAAATGCTCTTCAAGGCAATTACCAGCCAACCACGAATTAGTACATACATATCATATACTTCTTCGCAATTAGCGTATGTGAAAGCTACAATATATCTCTTCATTCAATTTTCTCATGCGTCATTGCAGAAACAATGCTAATCATATCTTCAAAGCTCGCTAGCGGCGAGCAAAAACAATCACATAAACCTTCAATCCATGGCTCCCACTCCCATTAACAACATTAACCATACATATTAAGGGGAAAGTTTATTTATCACACTCATTATCTCACACCCTTAAAAGCCAAGATAGCTTATAATAAAGTCTTGGGAATACAACAACAACGACTGTCAAGCTACATCAATGGAAAGCTATTCTCTCGGCAAAACTTCCGAAGCGAATCAATTCCCGAACGCAACGATCGGTTCAAACATTCATTCCCCATTTACATATTCTCAGTCCCAATAAGTAACCGCTAAGGCTTTAACAATATTTACTATTGAAACTTCCCTGCTAACCTATTCGCACAATAATTTAAGAAAATGGTAACAAAAGCTTACATAAAGAGGTTTTGTTATAGCATTAAAAAAAAATTTGATTGAGTATTAATAAACAAACGGCTTTCTTTGCACATTTAAACTATTTTGAAAATCGTTCACATTAAATCCTCATTAACGGTAACTGTTTTAATTTACTAAAACTTGCACTAATCAAACAGTGCCACACTAATAATAACCACCAACCAAATGAAACGTCGAATTCTTTTTTTGGCATTTGAAATTACGGTATTTAAAAAAAATTAATTATACAAAAAAGAATACAAAATATGCAACAATAAGATATAAAAAATAATTTTGAGATAAGTAATGATACAAATAAAAGCAAACCATTAACTTCCAAAAAAAACCCGAAATCGGCATTGTAAAAAGGGAAATGTAACCGTACAATTAAGTAAAGCCGATTAAAAGAGAAATTGAATTCCGGTATTCTTCAAATGTTAAAAAAAAATATGTATGTATATATATATATATATATATATATATATATATATATATATATATATATATATATATATATATATATATATATACATATATATATATATATATATATATATATATATATATATATATATATATACAGGGTCTGAATAATAAGTAACCGGACTAACCTCAGGAAATTTTTTATTGGCAAAATATGTACAATTTTTCTTTAGAAATCTTCAAAGTAGTCCCCATTGGAGTCGATAACACGCTGATACCGGATTTTCCAATCCCTGAACGCTCCCTGGAAGTCGGCAACCTCGATGCTGTCTAGAGCCCTCGTCGTAGTACGTTGAACGTTTTCCAGAGTCCCGAACCGCGTCCCCTTAAGGTGTCTCTTGATCTTGGGGAACAGAAAGAAGTCCGCTGGTGCCATATCCGGGCTGTAAGGAGGCTGTGGCAACGTTGCCCTCGACTGTTTGGCCAACTGCTCGGTGACGAGCAGGCACGTGTGCGACGAAGCATTGTCGTGATGGAGGATCCACGAATCGGCAATCTCCGGACGGATTCAGCGAACCCGGGCGGTTAGTCGACGGAGCACCTCTCTGTAGTACTGGCCGTTTACAGTTTGGCCGGGTGGCACAAACTCTTTGTGAACAATGCCTTTCACGTCAAAGAGAGCAAGGAGCATCGACTTCACCTTCGATTTGCTCATGCGCGCTTCTTTCGGTCGTGGTGATGCCGGTGTGTGCCACTCCGAACTCTGCCGCTTCATCTCAGGATCGTATTCGAAAACCCACGTCTCGTCTCCTGTAATAACGTGGTTAAAAAACTCTGGTTCGGTTGCTCGATCGTACGCTCCATTTTCACTCTGACGACGTAACTGAACACGCACTCCCGCTTGGAGGCAACTTCTGCAGCCCGGTTCCCTTTACCTAGACCCCCACTACCACTACAGCACCAGATACCGGTTAGCAGACGCTTTGACGGCGCGGGGCAGGCTCAGTCCGGTTACTTACTTACTGTATATATATATATATATATATATATATATATATATATATATATATATATATATATATATATATATATATATATATAATAGTTTATTCTCAAGAAAAAACGATTTAAGATCGAAAAATATGTACATTATGTTTTTGAATATTATAGTAAAACGAAATAATTTAAAATCCTGTAATTTACGACAGAATCAAACGTAACACTATTCCATTTTTGCATAGAATTAAGCAAAATATTAACATCTTAATTTATAATTGTATCAAACCAAACACAGATTATTTAGTGTACAGAATCAAACCAAACTCGAACTTGTTGACTGGAAATTTTATCAAACAAAAGCAATAGTGAATAATTAGACTGATTAATGATTGAATCAAACAAAATATTAATCTACGATTATATAGAACCAAACTAGATCTTAGCTCATTGCATCCAAAAAAATACTAAAGTATCATTACAGTAACTTATTTTCGAATCAAACAAAACATTGTATAAAATCAAACTTCAACTTATTAATTTATAATTGTAGTAGTTTATGAGTCCAGCATTTACATGTAACACATATTAATTAGTAGTAGCTTATGGTACCAAGCGAAATATTAAAATATGATACATAATTGTATAGAATCAAACCTTAACTTGGTTATTTATAACTGCAGTAATTTATGAATACAACATTGAAATGTAATACATATTGATTAGCATTAACTTATGGTACCGAACGAAGTATTAAAATATGATTATATCAATTAACGATTGAATCTATCAGAACATTAATATAAAATTGTACAAAATCAAACTTTGGTTAACGTCAAATAGAAGTTATAAAGCCTACCAAAAAAAATACGAAATTCAGCGACAGAACTACGTTATCATCTAGTAAATTACGCGCAAACCAGCAGCATAACAACGACAGAGCATATCTACTAAATAGCAGCTGCAATTAGAACAAATTTTATTTCCTACGGTACTTATGGAGTAGAGAGAATTAGACTAAAAGTGTATATGTATGGTAAACAAAAACTTGAATTTGTTTGCAATTTTACCAACACAAGGTAAACTTTAATCCATCTTTTACACGTTTATTTGCCTCTCTTTTCATTTTGACAGCTCCTCGATTGCAGGTGCTAGTTAGTATATATGCTCTGACAACGATTAATAATAAGTTGCGAGAAGTACAGTGGACAACAGTAATGGCGGTAACAGCGCGAAATATAAGTACGAATGATTCGCACAAAAGGGAATGTAGCGAGAATCAACCAACAACAAAATTTGCGAAAAATCAGAAGCGAACATTATCTATTCGGGATAAATTAAGTAATCCGGATCATCGGAGTAGAGCAACGATTTATTATACCCTCCAAGTACACTAAATCCTCTTTCCAACTGCTGGAGGAAACGTTGCGAGCGAAAACATACAACATACTCGTGTATAGTTACGCTTCATAACTGGAGTAGTTGCGAGCGAGCAAACACTACCTATGTACTCGCATTTCGCCAATAAAATTAGTCAAACGAGCACATACGCCCATTGCTATTGAAGCATCTCATCCAATGTGCAAGCGTAAAAGTAAAGAAGCCAGCGGAAAAGTAAACAAAAAAGATTAACCCGCAATGCACTTCACATGATTATCACATCGTGAAAGATAAGCTTTGGTTGTGCTTCGAAGAAAGCTTAGCTTAAAGGAAAACCGAAAGTTCCGGCGTAAACGCTCTCTTGTTCAATGTCCTCAGTTTCGCTAATTCACCTCAAAAGATCTTGGGAAAGCCCATAGAGGTATACACTAGAGACGGCGAGCTTTCATTTCCCATATAAAATATTGAAGTCTCTTAATACATGCTCAATACGAACAAACATTTCATGTACATATACTCCAATTTTCGAAAGCTTTTGGACTTTCAGGAATGAGCTTACCATAGAGGTATACACTGGAGACGGCGAGCTTTCATTTCCCATATAAAATATTGAAGTCTCTTAATTCATGCTCAATACGAACAAACATTTCATGTACGTATACTCCAATTTTCGAAAGCTTTTGGACTTTCACGAATGAGCTTACGTATGATTTTCCAAATTCTATCATTGTTCGAAATTAATTTCGAAATAGCTAAAAAAGTTCATTATTTTTAGTTTTCTCTCTAATGATCATACAGCGTTTACAATTGTAAACAATGCCTCCAAATATTGTTCAATAAACTTCTTTCCTTTCCATAAAATATACTAACAAACGATTTAAATGTGCGCCACATTTAAATCGTTTTCGATCGAAATCAACAATTGTGACACCCCTGATTTCGGAAATAATGTTTCAGCTGATGGAAAACAGGAAGTTGACAATTCCTGTGAAAATTCCATCAAAGATCGTAATTTTTAAAAATTTTCAATGAAAACGCTTGTTTCGGGTGGATTCTATAAGTGATTTCGAAAATAAAATGTTCAATGTGTAAACGTGAGCAAAAATGTGAACGCGTCATCGAGTATTCTTCATTATTTAGGTAAGTAAAGTGCAGTCAAGGAAACAATTATGTGTCCGGGTATAATTTACGAGATGTTTTCTGTGTCCGTCCAGGTTTTCGGTGCGTTTCGTGAATGAAAACATAATTTCGAATGTTGTGTGAATCGTGCCTGCTAGAAACGGTACATGGGAGACGCGAATTTAAAGATTTTCTCGGTTGAAACAGATTCCGATAACGTGCAACTGAAACTCGCTTGCATTTTAAGAATTTACGCGCTTTTTTTCTGATTTTTATTCCTACGCATTTAAATGGGCCTAAGTTATCCTTAAAGCTTCATGTTGAAGTAACTAATTGTGTTTTTAAGTAAAAGTTCGTAATTATCAAAGTGCGAATTGCATGTGAAATAGATGTTGCGCGCAAATGTTGAAGTTTTGTCGGCTCCGTCCACAATGGTGTTAAGGTTAAATTGTTGAAAATAATTCGTTTTGTTGTTGGGAAGGTGCTTGTAAAAGTTCCATGTATCGGAGTAAACATTTTAATTGAAAAACTTTGAAGGTTTTCTAAAATACGAAATCTCGTATCAGTGCAGTGCACCTACAATATGGGAGCTGTTTTATTAATTTCGAAAACTAGTCGGTTGAATTTAAAAATGTTTTTCTAGGTGTCTGGAGTCTTGGTGATGGGACTGAAATTGTTGTTGTAAATCGAGCCAATTGATGCCGAAATGCATGCATGGCGGTTTAATTTGAAAATATTTGTTTATTTACCGAAAAACGAAGAAAACCGACTTCAAAGTGCCCTACAAAGGATGAAATGAGTTTTATGAAGGTGATATTAAAGCATCATGCAATATAGCACCGCCTTTAAAAAATTTTATTCATCTTTCTTACTTTGGAGTCGGTTTTTTTTTTATTTTAAGTGAATTTCTCAAGAGAAATTTACCTATTGCGATTATATATATATATATATATATATATATATATATATATATATATATATATATATATATATATATATATGTGTATATATATATATATATATATATATATATATATATATATATATATATATATATATCGTGACTATGCTAGAGGTCACAATTTCGCTCCAATTTTCACAAAATTTTTAGGAAAGGCGTATTGGGTAAATATCTCAGTTAAGTTGTTTAACCAGCTAAATCGGTCGAGGGAAAACACAATGGCGGCCATTTTAGACAAACATTCGTGATTTCATTTCTGACCAAACCGTGGCTCCTATTTGGAAGTAATTCAGTACAGAGGTTTATTGAGGTATGCGATGAATTTCACAATAAAAAATCCAAAGTCGAACCGTTTGAAACAAAATGGTGTGAATGAAATTTATTTTCAAGATAGAAAACAATTAGATCTAAACATTTTGCTATTTTGGTTTACATACATGCTCAAGTTTCAAAATGGCGGCGATTCAAATATGCGATTTTTTCTGATTTTTGTGGTCCTCTAGTGGCCAAATTTTCCAATGGATTCTGATGAACCTTTAGATTATGGATAATCGTACTAAGTCCTTGTATTAAACAAAAAATTACCAAAATCGGATGAAAAATAAAGAAGTCGAAAATTTAAAACTTAATATTTTTCGCTGCCATTTTCATTAAAAATTTAATACTTCTGCCCTGTCTAGAGGGAAACTGATTTGACTGAGATTGGACAAATTGACTGATGAGACTCTAAGATTGAAATATTTTTAAAAATCCAAAATCAAATGCATGCATTCAAAATGCCGGCCCAAAAGGGTCAGAAGGTAAGCGCAATTCGCTATTTTAGTAGCAACTGAAGTAATCAATGTTTATCATGGAAACATTTTTAATGGTGTAACTTGTAAGTATTTATACAACAGACCATTTTAGGGGGTTGTAAAATATTTTGACAATGCCCTATTAAGATCGCGATCTGTTTTTTCGTCCGCCTGTCCATCCATCCGTGCGTCACAGCAAGTTTTCTCGCAAACCACACAAGCTAGAATGATGAGATTTTCTACATAGGTCAAAAGTGGTACCCTCTCAAGCGTTTGCAAGAAAATTCCACCAGAATAATAATATCAGCACATATGACAATTTTTTGGCTTTCTTTTTGTAGTAAACAATTAATTTTCC